>BMAW01049666.1:309908-426376 GCA_019974015.1 Nephila pilipes | reverse complement strand
AGTGAAAGAACTATTGTTAATTTGAATTAAAAATAAAAAAAAAATCTCTGTGCATTAATTTATTTTCATTATAATTTTAAGTTCCAAAGTAACATACGGACTTTTCCAGATTAGTATTCCATAAATCTTTTAAACTCATAGACAATAGAGACATTTCGACAATTTTATATACATGTTAGATATAAGTACTCAAAGAAATCAAACGTATTTGTTTTCTTTTAATAATAATGTAATTATAATGAAGTAATAATACAACTCACCTTTTTCGTTTAAAAACGAGGGTCTGTCTATAAAGTAACAGGAGTGATTCAAAAAAAGGATAATTCGTACAAATAGCAAAGAGTACTCGTTCTGCGCGTTGATGAATATTTAAAATGAACTTAAAAGTTTTATAAAAGCATTTTTATACAAATTATTTTAAAAAAAAGATAAACAAATGAGTAGCTATAGTTACCTCAAAATACTTGAAGAGTAGAATGTGCCTAACAAAACTGTGAATTAAAATGTATATATATATATATATATTACCTTAACATTAAGCCCTTTACTCACTTTAGATTTAATTTAAATTGCCCAACATTTGAAAATATAGACCTCATTCCGTATTTTTTGCTTTCCTTTTCAGTTCACGAAAACTTTTTTTTGTACAGTTTTTAAGCGTATTTATGCAGTTTTGTATTTTGTTGCAGGATAGTTCTCATAAAAGTTATTGTTTACATTGTAAGTTTTATTTCACTATTCACTGCTTATTTAACTATATCAAAAAAAATTTTAAGGATAAATTTGATTTTAAAATCAAAATTTCAAACCTCCTACAAAATAATTTTTTTGAACATAGGAGGAATTTTGTACTAATTCAGTAGAACATCACTTATTCGAATACCGATCAACCAAAACATTGAGTAACCGAAAGCGTTCCTCGAGGATTGACTACAGTAAGATGTCGATGACCCTGGCTATCAAATATTGACGGACGATGAAATTATTTTCAGTGTTATCAACAACCAAAGCCCTTACGGCGACAAAGAAAAGCCAGAACATCATGAAGAATGTGATACTCTCCGATTGTTATCTTTTATATGTTTACGAGATTTAACGGCGAAAAATCCGAGTCTCGACTTTAAAGAAAAGAAAATATTGGCCTTTATTTCCTATGTCTACAACACTTCTGTCTCCTTATTTAAATATATCAGCATCGTAAAGCTTAGTTAAAAAAGTCAAATAGATTCCAATTCCAATTGAAGAGACGTCAGAAAAAGGATAAAAAAAACCCCATTTATTCAGTTTATTCTCTCAGATCATGAAAGATTGCTCCTCCTCAAATAAATCTTAATGTCTTATACGAAAAGTTTTTTTTTCTGTTAAATTAAAATATTTTTAACTTTATTTATGGATTAGAAGGATATGCAAATAAATTTAGATTTTTGCTTTTGAAATTACTCGTATATTCAGTCAAAAACAATCACTTCTAGCAATATTTAATTCATTTTAATTCTCAGTATAGTCATTAATCTATTTAATATAGTATAAACATTCGTAATTTAATGTAAGCTTATGGACCAAAAATAACGATAAGCATTTTTCTTTTGAGTATTTTCACTCAAAATTAAACCTCTTTTATTTTAAAATTTGAAAACGATGACATTTATAAATTCAACGAGTCAGTCGGGAAATTCAAATACTTCAAACGACGATATGGAAAATGTTGAGGAAATGATTGATTTTCAAATCATGTATGTTACAGCAGATATGAGCTCGTACATTTACTTATCCAAAATGGTAAAGAATAAAAAAATTCAATTTTGGAAGTTTGTTTCGTATTGAATTTTATAAAAACTATTCTCTCATGTCTAAGTTTGTCTCTAGTGATGAAGCAATGTTTCATATCAATGGTAAAGTCTACTGACCCAATGCTCACACAAGGTACATATGAATTGGGATGACTATTCATGTATCATCACTTCAAATCTATCTTAAATGTGACTTGAGAATGCGTGTATGTGCAAAAGACTGAGCTCTACTTCTTCATTAGTATCACTTTAAGGACAAGGTCCAGTGGCCATTAGATTAACCGATGCAAATAACTGTTAAAATTTCTATGACCATTTTAAAGGTGAGTAAACTTAAGTCCGTTGAAGTACGGAGAAAGTTCCTCTGTGTGCAAACAAGATATTTCAGCATCCTGTTTTAATAAAAAGAATCTTGAATCCCTTTTACAGCCAGGTTTAAGCACAAATATTCGGCCAGGAAAATTGAGCTAACATTAATATATCATACAAAAGAATAACGAAATGTTTATTCAGATATTTTACGACACCTTTTTCTACACCGGTCTTAATAAATAGGAAGATGAGGATCATTTGTATAAAAATGTTTAATGAAATAAGTAATTTTTAATTATATTTTTTCTTGCTTTATAATTATCCTAGACTTTTAAAAGCTCATTAATTCTCTAAATATTTAAAATTTTAACTTCCTCTTAATTTAATAATAAAACAAACTAAATATTTTATTAAACATTTTTCCGCCATTTCTTACTTTAAGTTTTAAAGTATTTTTCCCTTTTTTTTAGATATTAAATTACTCTTGGGCAAGCACAGAACCAAAGTTCAGTTTCACAATAGATATCTTTAAGCCAGACCGGGGATAAAAACCTGAGAGGGTTAAAGGCCCGACAAAGTAATTTTTTTCCCTCTACAGTCACATATTTCCTAGTTCCTACAGTTAGAAGAAGAAACTAAAAACTTCATTTTACAACAGGATGGAGCACCATCACATTAGCTTTTATCTGTTTGTAAATACTTAAATGACAATTGCTATAACGATGGATTGGTTGCATAGCAGTTAAACTCACTTTTAATCAGTGCCCTCCCCCCAAGGAGACCTAATTTAACTCCCTGCGTTTTTATTTCTTTGAGGCTTCTTAAAAGATAATGTGTTATTTCCTCCACTATCCTCGAGCATTGATGAATTGGAAACGCGAATAACTGCAACTATCCAAAATGTAACACCCAACTAGCCAAAAAAAAGTGATGGATTAGTTCTGGCGATTGAACATAGTTTGTGTTTCTGGATGAAATATTGCACATTCATAATTTTATAAACTTAAAAGTGTTATCATTGATTTAGTTTGTACAAAAAAAGCTGTGTGGGAAACTTCTTTAGTTTTCGTGGTCCTCCTTCATTGTTGGAGTATTCATTTGTAAGCACCCTTTATTTTGACATGATAATCTATAAATGAATAAAATTACAATAGTAGTAAGGATGTCAATATACAAAAATAATATTTCTAGAAACATTAAAAAGTTAAAATAATGAAATCATATAAAGTAGAGTATGTGGCTTGCACAATCAGTAGGATAGAGCTAGTACAATTTACAATCAGTAGGATAGAGCTAATTCTCGCGCAACCGTAGAGACGAAACGTGATTTGCTGAAGGTTATAGTATTTTTGTACATTTTTTTTTGCAAGACGAAACTTTCGATCCATTCTTTTTTTCAAGTGTCCATTGTAATTGCAATTACTAATCTTAATATGCGACAGAGTTGGTGAAGTTAGAAGAAGAAGAAGAAGTTAGAAGAAGCCGAAGACTTTATTTTACAGCAGAATTAAACACCATCACAATGGTGCGTATAAGTTCATGGGTACTTCAATGACAAATGCCACAATGATGGATTGGTTGCAGAGCAGTTGACTACCTTACTAGCAATAAGTGGCATCAGTGGTCCCCCCAAAACCAAGATTTATCTCCCTGCCATTATACCACAATTTGCCATAATTTGTACAAATAGGTTGTGTGGGAAACTTCTTTAGTTTTCGTGGTCCTCCTTCATTGTTGGAGTATTCATTTGTAAGCACCCTTTATTTTGACATGATAATCTATAAACGCATAAAATTACAATCGTAGTAAGGATGTCAATATACAAAAATAATATTTCTAGAGGCATAAAAGAGTTAAAATAATGAAATCATAGAAAGTAGAGTATGTGGCTTGGTGTTATAAATAGCGTAGAACACAAATAAAAAAAATTACAAATAAAATAAATGATATAATAAAGGAACAAAACCCCTAAAAAAAAAACACAAGCTGAGAAATTGTACTGAAAAAATAAACCTTTTATTAAATTAAGAAAACTAAACAATTTTGAAATCATATATTTTAAAATCATCAGAATTAAAGATGGTTTCTTGTACGTAGATTGCTTCGTTAAATTGCATCGTATGGCAAAAATAAAGATCAAATTACGCGAAGAATTCTAAAGCATGTTAACAAACATTTCGTGTAAAACGTTGTTGTTCACTACTAATAAAATTTTCTGTTAACAGATGTTCTCTATTCCTTGCATTTATTTTCACAGTCTTCTTTAGTCTTAAAGTTGTTCTCGTTGCCCTGACACCCTCCGTAAGTGAAGGTCTTGCAGCTATTACTGTCTCCATCGTAGTAATATCGTTGCATATTAGCTCGGCAGGGACCCGTTTCTGGTGGAAGTGAGCAAACACCATTGTCAGCCCCTGTTGAAATGAAAATGCAGTAAATTAAAAAAAAAAAGAATCTTTCGTCATCAAAACATGATATAAATTTGAAATTTTTTTTTCTTCTGAATATGAGGCCTGAATTTGAAGTTTGTTCTGTATTGTTAGGTAAATTCGAATTTAAAAGCGAAATAAGTATAGTAAAATCTTGTTTAACCTTGTTTTCTTAAGCCTTCCTCGTTTAACGTTGATTCGATATGACATGACCGTTTAGTTTTGCTAAATTTTACTTTATATATTCTTGTCGTTCGACTTGTTTTTTTATTACTTTTATTATAAATTAATTTATTATATGAATCTGTATTGAAGAGCATGTTTAAAGAAGAAAAACACACACGATACCTAAACTAATATATTCCTATCCAAACTTCCACTCCACATCACGGAAGGACTCGCGACATCAACAGATTTAATGGGTATCAGCCCGGCTTTCCAGCGGGTCTCAAGTGGCATCAGGACTCTACCCGCGACTCAATGGTAAATACGCAGACCATGAGACGCAGACCTACGCAGACCATAACCACTAGACTATAACGAACTATTTTAAGTTCGAAGGGCCTTCTTACATTGTTAAGACTTAACTTTCCCAAGCTAAAAATGATCTTGTATTTTAGTAAGGACGAGTTTTTCCATGTTATCATAGATCCTACGTGGGATCATTATAAGGACTTTATTTTAACATGTATAAGGAACCATTTTCGTCAAAAGGAACCTTTTTCGCCCCGCATGTAAGTAAGATCTTATATATGGATAGCATTATAGATATTAATAAATAACTCAATTCCTCGACACTCAGATCTTTGTTATTTGCCACGACGTAAACTTCATGCAAAAACCCAACAGTTCTGTATCGAATGATCCTTAACAACTCTGTACCAAAGAATTTAATGTTTTCTCTATGTTGACTAAAAATACTTTTTATACCTTGTGAGGAATTGTTACGCGTTTTCTTTTTCAACTAAATTTTTGGGATTCTTCCTGACGTTATTTGATTTGATAACCTATCCTTGTGAAATAACCGTGACTTCTGTAAATTAGCATTACTACATAAGAAGTGTAGTGAATATAAAGGGAGAAACCAGGAAGATCGAAGGAATAAGCTCGACACGCACTCGATGCTGGCGCAAGGAGGTATAAAGTGATTACCTGGAACTGACAGATAACTGGGACCTTATTTATAAATGTTTATTCCTCAGTAGGATCCAGTTTTGCTGATATTAAGATAAGTAAAAACTTCAATTATAATCTTTGGTTAAGACGAGCGTTAGTAGCCGTTCCTCATTCGTAATAAGGTTTTGAAAATTGGATTATTCTTAAGGGGACTTAGTACCTTTGCACCTTCAAAAATTTGATTTTTCAAATTTGTTTTCAAAAAATAGCGTTGAATGTTAGGAGCATTTTAAAGCAAACCGCGTCAAAATCCAACAATTATTACGCCCTGTGCAACAAAAAATGTAAGTGTCTAAAGTGGCTTATTCTATGTAATACAATGTAAACAAACCTCTTTTTCTCAGTTTGTTATTTTCACACTTTCCCACAGGATTAAAAAATATTTTGCATGCATTTTAAAATTTTACATGAGTGTTGTACTTGTAGATCTTTATTCTGTGAACCGCAATTTTGTTAATAGGATGATTAGATTTTATTTTATAACATGATACATGAAAAAAAGTTACTAAATACAAAATGGATAACTTTTTTAATTTTTCAATTATTTTAATGTAGGTTAAATTTAAAATTTGAGGTTTACAAAATAAGGTAATTATTTAGCTTTAATTTGGTATAAGACTTATAGTTCTACTGTACATCTTTCAAATGTTGTCTTGTGGGTAACGCAAGGTAAGCTAATTTATTTTTTTTAATTTTTGTACGCATTTTTCATGTTGTATAAGAAAGTATATTAATTTAATAGCAAAACTTGACCCAATATTTTAAACTATACACTTTATTACACAAACTGGCAAAGTTTCATACTGAAAGGAGCAAAAATTGTTGATTTATGAAGAATCGAAAAGAGAGAGAGAGAGAGAGAGAGAGTTTGTCAAAATGCTCTACTTATGATTTCGAAAGGTACTAAGTCCCCTTAAGGTATCCGAACACGTTCGGAACACTTTTTTTAAAAAAAACAATACAAAAACATTATAAATGCTTTTTTGGGAATCAATGCCTATAAACGTTAATACTGAGCCAATAATATTTTAAATAAATTATCTTTTTGTTTCAAAAATGATATATTTGAGTGTAATTTTAACCACTTTTTGGTTAAACTACAAATGCTCTAGAGACAAAAATAATTGACTTATCTCAAAAAAACTAATATTAAAATAAATTACATGAATATATCTAGAGGACCTACTAAAATTTTAAAGTTTTACTGAAAAATACAAATTTTACAGCTTATCGAGTAAATAATGTGAGAAATTAGACATATTTACAAAGCTATTTTTTAAATAACAGGTATTAACTTAGAGAATTTTCATTCAATAAGAATTATTTTAGTAGGTACTCTAGATTATAATATAAATATATATTCAGAAAATTTCAAACAATTATATACAAAACTTTTTCAGTTATCAACTTCACAGTGCACACATAATGCGTAAAAAACAGTTTTGAGAAAAATGCATTTAAAGTTTAAGTCATTGTAACTTTACATTAAATTATCCATGTGGTAGGCTAAAATTCCCCAGATTTGTAAGTTATACCTTCATACATCTCATCTTTGGCATATTTTCTCTTCTTTTTAGATCTATTTTTTTTCTGGCAGTTTTCACACTACAAGATGAATGTCGTCTCGATTCCGTTATCCGCTCTTCATCAAGTTGAGCAAACCCTTTCAATGTATTTGCTCCTACTTGCACATCAGCTCCATTTAAAACTTTGAATAAACCTTGAAAACCTTTATTAAATTGGATGACGGCCAAGTAAGCACCTAATCGTAGAGTTTGTAATTCAACAAAAACTTCTTTCGGTACAAATTTCCAGAAAACACTATTAAAACTTTCATTTGCATTTTGTGTCTTCCCATGCAAACACTTATTCTATAAGAGTTTGTCGCATAGTTTCATATAATGAGGTTTTACGATGTTCATTATGTTTTTGGGTAGTCCTTTTCCAGTATCATTATATGCCTTTCCATGTATTTCCATGTATTTCCAAAATGTGTATTTTGACCGAAATTGGCCATTTCAACGTGTTCGGATACCTTAAATAGAATAAATATATTTAAAAATATTATCTTGATGAACAACTTTTTTTCTATGATTGTTTGTTGATGCAGCTCTGAGAAGTAACACGAGGGCTATTGGTGACGACTTGTGATTTTGAATCTCGATCAAGTGACGAGGACGGCATTTGAGCTGGCACCTCTTTTTCCAAATTTACACACACATTCCAACAGAAGACTTGGGACCTTGACCATATTTAATATGCCTCAGTCCTATTGCACGGCGAATCTTCAGGGGTATGAGAGTTCGAGCACACGATTCGATGAAAACAACGTCAGTCGCGAGTTCGCGACCATGACCACTAGACTTAACTTTTTTTTTGATTGATTACTTATAACGTCCAGATGGTTCAGAACCTACTACTGAGGTGTCACAGGCCTTTTATGCTTAATGAAAACTTTTATTCAAATTTTGAGCCCAAAAAATAATAGGTTCCTTATGTACGTTAAAATACGATAACCATTTCGTATTAAAAAAAGAGCCTTATAGGTTCTCAGCCATTTATTTTTATTAATTGCTTAATCATTGTATAAACAATTTAAAGAGTTATTGAATGATGTTATTAATATTTAACTAGATGAAAGTTTGATGCTAAATTCTCAAACAGGAATATTTCAGTACGTGTACGTTTCTAATGCTAAGAAAATAAGCACGCTTCACTGAAAATAAGGAGTGGTTTTTGGAAATATTATTGGGATTAGCCATTTTAAGAGGGCCGCAATGAGTAATTAAACTTATTATCTCAAAATTAATACCAAATGACGTGCACGGTAAAAATTATCAAGAACTTAAGATTCCACCAGGGTTTTAATTAAAAGTTTCTTAAGAAAAAAAACATGAAAATTTCATTTATAGGTTACCTCCGTCGAAGTCAGTATTTTATTTTATTTTTGTCATTGTAGTATGCTTTTAAGAATTCCCACGCTGTAGAATATATCAGAAGATGGGGATCACTTCTTACAGCATTTTCCTTTTCTTCATAATGAAAAAACATAATCAAGTTCAAAGGGGCTATTGTTTTAAGTATTGTTTAAATTAGTCACTTGATCAGTCTTTTCAAAATTAAGTGTGAAATGACGCTACTAGTTTTCGCTTCATGGCAGAAGATAATTGCATTTAGCTTTAAATATATCCAATTTAATAATTAGTCTCTTGCTTAAATTTTAGTATTTGAAAAGAATATTATTGCCCACTTCAGTACTGTATTATTTGCTTTAACTCTAACATTTAACCGAATAAAGGAATAATTATATTATCGTCTGTTTTAATTCTAATATTTAATTGAATAATTTAATTACTATTTTTCAAAAGTTAGCCCCTTTAGTGGATAAACCTATTATTTGCAAAGGTTTTGCATAGAGTTTCTTCTTCATTTATTATTATGGTAATAACATATTTATTAAAATGTTATTAAAAAAATTTACAGACCAAAATGTGCACAAGCTCATCGTTTCGAAATTTTTCACGTGCTACTCCGCATATGAAGTGCTTAATGCATTTGAATGCAATACTTTTAACTACCCAAAATTTAACAAAATAAAAGTTCTATACAAAGTTTTGCAAAGAACAAATTTAGCCACCCCAGGTGCGCTTTTTTTATAATTATTATTAAGTTACACAATTAAATATACGAATTAAAGTAAGCAATGAAATATCAAGAAATTGACAATAGTAAATTTTTCCGATATTAAAATTAAAGGAAATGATAAATTATTAAATTGAAAAAATTTAAGATACATGCAATTAAAATTAAAGGAAACGATAAATTATCAAATTGAATATATTTAAGCTAAATGTAATTAAAATAATTGCTAAAAATTTGCTAATTAAATTGAATGTATTCAAGCTAAGAAGCATTAAAATTGAAGCAAACGATAAAATATTGAAAAGTGATCTGGTACGCCAAAACGCCGCTCCTAAAACAATAGCGCCTTGGGTAGCTAAAAAAATGTTCTCATTTAAAAATAATAACTCAATAAACGCACATAAAAATGGCGACTGTATGATTAGTTCAATTTTTAAAACTGTTCCTTAAACTTAATCACAACGGAGGTGGAGAAAATACTGCGTGAAATGTCTCTCTTAATTTGTATCATTTAAAGGAAAAGTTTGTGCGTTTGGGTATGGGTGGCATTGAAAGTTCAGGCGCACGAAATTCGGTACGATGAGGGTATGTGTGGTAATAGTTAGTATCTTGAAGCGAGCTTTCCGAAATTTACTTTAGATTTTTGAAATTCAGTGTTGAAGAGATTTTTTTTTGTATATTTTGCAGCCTAGTCATTGAATCAAAAATCGCAGGTTTACGACTCTTTTTTCACTAAGAGATTCAGTTTTTTTTTTTTTTTTTTTTTTTTAAAAAAAACTTTTTTTTTTTTTCGGTCGTGTAAGCGAATACGCCAATTTTTCTCAAATTTTCGGAAATAACACTGAAGAGAATTACTTGTTGATTTTTGATTTTGAATCCTTCCATTCAGAAATCTATCGATTGAAACAGTTTCAAGCGGTATATTTAATGAATGTTTGCTTTTCCATTAAAAATAATTAAGGGAGAAATTTTTAAGTTTGAGTGGATTTTATCAAGTTTTTAATTTCCCAATCGGCCATAGAGATTTCACCATTTGTCCTTCGTTGAGGCAGGTAACCGTTTCACTACTCATAGCTCTGACGCTCTTTTCGTTTCATGACGTTACGGTATATTTTCCGACAATTTGCTTTTTAATAGAGATCGTTAAATTCTTTCATTCGTTTTTCGTTTTGTTGCGGAATCGCTATTTTTTTCCGAATGAATCATCGCAAAAAGTATTAATGCTGATGTTCGTTGATATTTCGTTTTAAGTCTTCCACATTTGACTGGGAACTACTGACTCTCATACTCATTAGGTCTAGAGTTATATATAAATGCCTTTGTTGTGTTATCAGCTAAATAATTTTTTCGTTTGTGGCAAATCTGTACTTAATTGAAAATTACATTGAGAGTTGCTTAGAAAAGGGGCCTTACTTTAAAATTATTAAAAAAGTTTTGGATAAAGTGTCTTGTATGAAGTTGGAAGTGGTAATTTATTAAAAATACTTTATGCATGCTAATTGGATGGTTGAGTTTTATTTTTAATATTCACTCGCATGATAAATGTTAAAGTAGTAGTTAGTAATTCATATTATATAATTTTGAAAATCATTTAAAATGTTAGTTTTGTTATTTCCATCAAATATGTTATAAGGAATTTCTACAGTTTCAAAAATATGTTTATTAATAGCAGAACTGAAAATATTTATTAATAGTGATTGAACAGTCGTCAAAACATTGTTTTTTAGCATTACTTGCAGATAATCTATGAAAGGAAAATATGTTTAGGAACTGTTAATTTTTTTAAGCTGGAATGTCATAACAAATTGTTTCTAACAGAATAAACTACATTAATAGATTCAGGATCAAATCAAACATCATTCAAAAAACTTTAATTAAACATTCTTAAAAAATGCACTTCGTTTATTGAAACTTTGCTACCATGTGTACTAATTTACTAATTTTAAATCTCTTCGATTTTATTAAACACCTTTAGAAGTAATGTTACCTCTGAGATGGAGAAATTAATATACATTCTAAAATCATATCAGACGTATTATATTATGGACGTAGTAAATACTGAAATGGAATGTAGATTATATTTTCGAATAGATGTTAACTGATTTTGACAATAAGATAAATTCGATTGTTTGCCAAATTAAAAATGCATAAAATACGCTAGAGAAAATGAAAGAGTTTTGTGCAAAAATTAATTTAAAAGATTGTCTAGGTTAGCTTAAAAGGCCGCAGGTTCAATTATTTGAGTGTGTTAAGTTTATATATACAATACTCATTAATTATATTAACACTCTTTGTGTTTTTCGACAATCAGAAATTTGATACAGGTTAAACCCCATTATTATGTACTGTCATCTATGAGAATACTTCTAATTTATGTTATTTAAGAACTCATTTTCATTAATTACTTTACTTTCGTTATAATATATAAAAAAATTTTATGATCAGATATTTGATATAAAGATTGACCACCGTTATTTTGTACTGTCATCTAACATAATATTTTCAAATTTATTTATTTCGAAACTTCTTTTCATTAATTATTTACCTTCGTTTTAATAAACAAAATTTTTCCATGGAATAATATATTTTTTTCGGCTCACTAGAAAATCTCCTCTCTTACAGCAGTACTTAACGTTTTTCTTAATGTGTGGAATTGGAAGTCCTGAACAAAGTTTCCCGAAGCTAATGTTACATTCAACGAGGTTTTAATCAATAATAATTCGAAATAAAAACCAACGTTTTTAAAAACAATGGTGGTAAAGTTTTTATATGGTGGTAAAGTTTATTAAAAAATTATTAAAATATTAGTTAAAACTGGTCGCAAATATCTAAATATTGCATTGTTAGGCAAATAAGAACGGTTCCCAAAATTTCAGAGCTCTAGCTTGATGGGAAGTTGGTTAAATTAACAATAGACAATTTGATGACACACTGATACACATACATACAGACACACACCAAGAGAAATACATAACAACGTTAAAACTAACTAAAATTAATTAATCCGGTAAATTAAATGGTTGGAATACAGTTTAGTCAAACCACTCTTGGAGACAGGAATTATTTGGCGGTATTTTGCCAAATGTTGCTAAATTGGTCCGCGAAGCGGACTTAACATTCAGCCAAAAAAAAAAAAAAATGCCAAGTTTGGCAATTATTCAAATTCCGCCAAGTGATTGGGCTAAACTGCATTATTTAAAAAAATATGAGTTAAAACTTGTCGCAAACGTCTAAATATTGCATTGTTAGGCGAGTACGAACGATTCCCAAAATTTCAAAGCTCTAGCTTGATGGGAAGTTGGTTAAATTAACGATCGAAAATTTGATGACACACACACACCAAGTGAAATTCAGAAAAACGTTGTAAAATAGACAGGAAAGCTACTTATAAATAAAATTTCATGACATTAATTTGTCTTATAATCCCTCCGTTACACTTCTAAGTAAACTGTTCTTCGACAGTATCTCATTAATAAAATATACAATGCTAAATCAAGAAAAACAGCCAAAATAAATAAGATTGACGAATACACACAATGTACACATATTTTTGGAATTTCTCTAAGATATTTAGCAGTTTTTGTTTTTTTCGAACATAAATTTTTTAATATAGCTTATAAGCAGAGTAATAAATAAGAGGTAAACATAATAATAAGTAATCGATATTGGCAACAGATGAAACGTCCATCTGTAGCTTATATGTGATTTTTAAGAATCATGTACTAGATATCAACATTTATCAACGCCATGTCATGATTACAAAAAGTTCAAAACCTTTAAACATGTGTTACGGTAAGAGCTTTTAATTAATGTTAAATACTAATATATTTTAAATTTGCTGTTCAAACTTTATTGAGAATTGAAATTGAGAATTGCAACTGGATAGTCTAGTGGTCATGACCTGCGGCTTTCGTCAAGAAGAAGGTTCGGGCCCTGATGCCACTAAAGATCCGCAGTGTAACCGTAGCTGTTATACGTTAAATATGTCGGGGCTCAATGTCCTCCCTTGGCGTGGTGTGGATATTAGAAGAGGGAGGTGCCAACTCAGGTGTCTTCCTCGTCTGTAAACCTAGTTTCCAAATTTCGAAGTTCGTCTCCACTAGCCTTTCGTGTTGCTTCTTAGTGTCACGTAAACAATCACATCACTTATCAATTGAGGACTAAATTATTTTGATTATCCTTAATGTTATACTCAAAGTATTATCACACTTACAAGTTAATTTAAATGTAAGAATCTCCATTTTTTTAAAAAAAGTTCTATTAAATTTATTTTGCTTAAGTATCAACTTCAATTGTTTGATATTAAAAACATTGTAAAGGAAAATAAGCTATGCAATATTTGAAAGTAAGACACCGTACGTTACAGCACAAAAAATAAAGTAAAGTTAAAACGTTTCTCAGAATTTTTCTAAATTATTACAGATTATTAAAATGATATCTATTACAACAAAAGATTGATATAAAAGCAAATCTTACCTGCCACGGTGTTTATAATCATTGTTATAAGAAATACACTCAAGAATACGTTAAAGCGAAACATGTTTAGTCTCTAGATTTTAAGAAATAGTTTTTACGCTTAAATGGCAAAGAGAAAGCAGGAAGTAGCCTAACCTTCAAGACGGAAGAATGTCTAATAATACTTCCCAGCTTCTTGCCTTTTATAAAATTCTTGCAATTTTATGTAGATGTAGCGACGTGTTTTAAGAGATGACGACTGTGGTTTTCACTTTTATTTGATAACTATCAAATGCTTCCCGGATACCTATATCTGGAATCTTAGTTTTGTATATTTTATTCAAAAGATCGTGTCATTTCTCTAAACAATGAATAATTTAAAACTTTATTTTTATTTTTCGGCGAAAGGTTGTTGCGAAAAATTTTAGATAATAAGTTGTGAATCAAAATAACAACTCTTTGTTTCAGGATTGGTAGGCGAAGATTCCTATAAACCAATCAGAAATCAGTTTTAAGATATAGAATCAGCGATGCTTTCCTTTTTAGTTATGACCATGAATTTCACTGCAATTAAAAGGATGATAAAGCACCAAGTGTAAAATTTTGCAAAGCTGTAACGACTTGAAATCGTTTACCTGACCTTTGAAAACAAAAGTCGAAAGCTCATTTGCGTATAAAGTAAATAACAAAGGTTTGAACAGGTTTTTCCGAATTTCACAAGAAATGCAAGTTAATGGTTCTTCCTCAAACTCTGAAAATCTAGGTACCTGTTTCAATGTCACATTTTTAACAATTTTCTCTAAGATAGTCAAAAATACAATAGAAAGCACATGTTTTAGTAGAAAAGTTTTGTTTTACTTAGGAGTTATCAATGTTTAATTACATCTTATTTTATCTCCTAAGATTGTTAGATTACTCTTAAAAATGAATATTTAATTTAACTTGGATTGTATTGGATTGTAAAAAGCTACTTGGAAAAAAAAAACCGTTCTACTTCGTACTCAAAATTCGAGAAAAAATATCGACCCTACATATATAAAGAGGTTACAAATTGCTTGAGATATAGTCTCTTTCATTCATAGTATAATACCATTCATTAAAGCTTTATTAGTTGATTGTATTATCCAAGTGTCAGTGATAAGTTTTGGGAAATAAATTTCGAACCAGTTTACCTAAAAGAGCGAGAACACCTTATTGAAACGTCCGCTAGAAATTTGTTCTGTACTGTTTCGAACTATTCAGATTCATTTACCCTCGCACCTGCCCTGATGTTTTGCCTTTGTTAGCTAGAACAGAAAACTTGTAAAAATTAATATGATGCAGCCAGCATCCGATACAGTTCCCCGCATAAAGGATTTAACCAAAGATTGCACGGTCCAATTGAATTAATTCCGCGTGTGTGTATATATATATAAGCATTATCAATAGAATGTTAATTGACATCGCACTTAAAAGAAACACGAGGATTTCTGGTATTGTACTTCGTAATTTTGAAACTCTATCAGGTGATGAGGGTGATACTTGAGTTGACAGCCCCTTTCCAAACTTCCTCACCACAATTGGAGGATTCAGAACCTTGACAGATTTAGTATGCATCAGCCCCACTACACGGTGAGGCTTTAGTGGCATCAGGACTGCAAACCATGACTCAACGGAAACAATGCTGGCCGTGAGTTTGCGACCCATGACCACTAGACTACCGTAATCACTGTGAGCCGAAGGATGAGCTTTCTTATACCTTCGTCAAAAAAGTCTCTCGAGGCTTTTTGGTCTATTGTTTGACGGCATCAGTAGTCAAAAATCTTTTTCCACCCATAAACGACTCCAGAGTGTTGAAAAGATAAAAATATGAACGTGCCAGATCAAGGCTGCGAGAGTGGCAGTTGATGATGCTCCAACCGCATAAGTTCAAGAGTTGCTCTTTGGGGTATTGGCTGTGAGGAGACATGCATTGTCACACATCAAACATTTTCGTTCACATTCCCCCCCCTTTTTTTTTCTGTATCGCCTTTCTTAATTTTTTTTTTGGGGGGGGAGGGGTTGTAGAACCAATCTACTATAATTGCTTCCGACTAGGATAAAAGTTCCTCGGAAGAATATCTTTACGGCCCTATAAAATACAGGTGCCCTGAGTTTTTGGGCTGAAACAAGTGTTTTGAATGTTTCCCATCTCTTTAACCTCACAATACTACTTGTAAGCATTCGTACCGTTCATGATACCATCCCAGTAAGCAGATTTTTATTTCTTTGAAAATTTTGAGCGGTGATTTTCAATTCATAAGGAGAATCCGGATTATGCTTCTCAACTCACGGGATTACAGGATTTAGCATCGAGACACTTATTTCGCTACGGCAGTACGATATGAGTTTTCGACAGATTGAGAAAAACGATCGTGATTCCCCCAAACTTCCAAGGTTTTGATCTTGAACGCAATGCAGATAGTTATGTTGAAAAAAAAAATTCCTTAAGATTCAGAGGATCAGCATCTTTATTATTTGAACAACCCTCTTCCATCTTCTTGCAAGCATTATCGCTGTGAAGTCAAGAAGAGAAATAATGACAGATTAAACAAGAAGGAGAAATTGAGATCTAGCGTAAGAAATCCTCCATTTTTGACCTTGTCGATGACTTGGATAGCGATATACAGAGTCTGGATTAATTTTATTTCCATACTCGTATTAACAACTACAGCATGCAGCTTATATTTCCCCTATTTATAATTACTTATAAATTCAAATTTGTTTATTCACTTTTTATTAGCCTGAAGTTGTGAGCTGTAAATACGTTTGACAAATAAAAGAACGATCGAGTTCTTGTCTCTCGCCTGATTTCTGGGCATGTTTCTTCGAAAATTAATGAAAAGAATTCGTGGAGAAATTTACAGGGCTATATCTTTTTTTTTTTTTTTTTTTTGTAGATTTTTTTAAAAATGTGCAAATCTTTTAAGTTTTATTTCTACTCATCCTCTTTTACAACACAGCATTTTTGCAATTAGGGTGCTATATATGCATAACAAATGGAGAATGGTTTTCCCAACAGCCATCTATTTTTGATATATGGAATACATTATTTATATAGTTAATGTAAATGAAGAAGAATAAAAATTATGGTGATTTTTAGATTCACGCACTTCCTTCTTTGCAATTTTTCCGAGACATAATTCAAGACATTTATAAGTATTTTCAAGTTATAGTTTTTAAAAGTGAATAAATGACCCCTATTCTTATTTAAGCATTCTCATTTTGTGCAATAATTTGCGTACGTAGATGCATACGTGAACTGGAAATTAGGCTTCAGTAATCAATATTAATAAAAGGAAAAGGGTTTGTGCGTGGACGATGTAGCGTAAAGACTTGCTTTCTACTGTAAGCAGTGGCACCCAGTGTAGTCAATATAATACTCGCTCTGACCTGCGTTCGATTCCGCGCCCCATTTTTCGTCCGCTTTGCATCTATTTTTTTTACTGATTTCGAATGAATTAAAGGCTTTTTTAATTTTTTTTTGGAAAATGTTAATATAGTTTATTTATCTTAATAATTCTTTCTCGTGTTTTTAAATTTTTTTTTTTCTTAGTTAATAACAGAGGAACGATTTTTTGAATACTTTTTTTCTCTATCTTTGTGACCTGATTCTCGAACGATACATTACAAAGTTACGACATTTGCCCCATATGACAAACTCAAATTATTTTAAAAATACTGAATTCATTTGAGTGAGTGGATAAAATAACCGATTTTTGGCGGCGAATTTTATAAAATAATTCTCAAAAGTGTCATTTTCGGCTTTTGAAATTTTTTTAAAATCATTGTACCCAAATTTTAGTATTCCAAAAAGTACTGTACTTATACGGTATATGGAATGAACATTTAGTCCTCTTTTAAGAAATGAATGGAGGAAAATATTAATAAATGGATTTTATATAAACTTTTAATTGTATAATAACAGCTGTCCAGTTAAGATTTTTATTTGACAGTTTATTATTCTCCAAAAAGGTTTTACAGCTATCCTTTGATTTATTTATTTGTTTGCTACCAATAAGAAAATTTATATAAGTTTTATTTTAAATATTCACTCGTATGAAGAACAAGTTTTCAGTAACTATTTAATGTTTTTAAAAAAGTAAAGTAATTAATTATTTTTACTAGAGATTACTTATTAATAAGATATATAATATAATTGCTTTGATTTATTTCTTCACAGAAACGAGTGCTCTGTTATGTCCCAACACAGCCATATCATAAATGTGATATCCATTTCTTTCATCATGAAATTTATTCATCTGTGTAATCCTGACATGGTAAGCACCTTTCCCTAATCTAAACTTAATTTGAGTTGCCTCCTCTCCTGAAAATACGCCCCATTTAATAATACTTGCTTCTTTTTTTTAATTCACGAACACTTACTTTATGCACTTTTAATGTGTATTCGTGCAATTTTCATATTATGGTACCTTATTCCCGCAAAAAATATTCATTTCCATTGAAAAGTTTAAATCGCAATTTACTACTTATTTAAATAAATCACATTTTTTTATGGATAAATATGATTTTAAAGCTATTTCAAACACTATTCCTATCAATTTTAAAAATAGATTTATTTATTTATTTTGCAGATGGAAAAATTTTGTTCTAATATAATTGAGAACCGATTATCCGAAAACCGATCAACCGAAACCGTAATTCAACTAATAAACATTCTTCATAGTCTGGACCGAATGACCTTGGTTGAATATTGACAGATAATGAAATCGTTGTCAATGTCATTCATGTCCAAGATTCTTGTGACGATGATCGAGCTGAAAGAGGACCACCCATTGATGAAGTATTTCACTGCCTTGAAATGGCTATGAAGAGATTAGAACAAAAAGAATATAGCGATGTCCAATGGCTGTCTTTAAAACGTTTGCTCGATTTAGCGGCAAAAAAACGAGTCTCAGCTTTAAGGCAAATGAAAATTTTGGGCTCTTTTTCCGAAACTGTTGGTCCGAATTTTAAACGCAATTTTGAACTTGTCAAACTAGGCTAACCAGAACTCTACGTTATTCATAAATCGTGTGATACAAAATATATACTGTTTTGTGTTGGATAGCATTGTTTCTTTGTTTCATAATGCTCATTTAACATTGGTACAATTTTTATCCGTAAAGAATCGATTATCCAAAACATTAGCATTTAACATCTCTCGATGAAAGCGGATACCCATCCAGCAGCTAGTGCGATATATAAGTAATAGCCTCAACCTCGGATTTGAAGGTAGAGAGCGCGTGACGTTGGAGAAGAAAGCCACCCTACTTCCCCAAGAAGGAGGCTAGAGATAACTGCTGTACAATGAACATTTTTATATAAAATGGAAAAAATTAATTTGAGTTATTACCTCTAGCCGGACTATTTGGATTATTGTACATTACAAACTTAAAACACATATATACAAAAAAAAATTCTTTTATTTTGTCTGTAAAACATTCTTCGATTTTTGAGGTTTTCTAGGTGTAAAAATGGAGGTAATAATTGGAATTTTACAGTAAATATTCCGATACTCTAAATTCTTAAATAATAATGTCATATCTTTTTTTATACGTTGGAATAATGTTTCCTTAAAAAAAGGTTTGAATTAAGTATTTTTTTATGTCCAGATAATTTTTAGCCAATGTAATCACGATATGTTTTCAAATAATATATTTTAGTTTGAATTCATTGCATTACCGTGTTTTTCGGAACATTAGGCCAAACTCCAAATTTATAAAAGGATTTTTAGAAGAATATTTTATTAAGTCTAGTAAATTTATTATTTTAATAAACAAAATTCAATAATAAGAAAAAGCTAAGAAGATTCCAAAAATTAAATTGAAAAAATAATTCGTAGACTAACATTTATATATTATTGTTAGAAATATAAAGATTTTTTTTTTTTTCATTTTAGAATGTGTGTGTGTGAATGCTTCCGTTTTTTTCTTTTTATTTAAAAATTAACTTTAAATAAAAAGAAAAACTTTTAACACCAAAGCACTTTAAAAAAAGTACTTACTGAATATCCTTTTTGGTCAATAAATAAGTAAATAAATAAATAAAATTTCCATTTCGTAGTCATATTATCGTTTGTCTTAATTCTAATATTGAATTGAATACTTCAATAATTATTACAAAAAATTAAGCGTTTAATGGATTAACCGATTCTTTGAAACACTTTGTGTGGAACAATTTTTATTTTTACTTTTCTTTATGGATTTCAAGGATCTTAAAATAAAATATAAATTTATTCTTGAAATTATGTTCAGTCAACAAGAATTTTTACATTTATTTTACACATATTCTTAAAACGATTTATACTAGCAATATTCAGTTCATTTTCTTTTTCGGTACTACTACATAAAAATTTGTTCTTTAATATTACCTTTACACCATAAAAAGAATCCCAGTTTTAAGTGGATTTTTCTTTGTAAAATGGTAAGCCTTATCACAAAAAAATAAGACAAGATTTGTTCGTTTTCTTGGAAAATATTGGGATAACAGATGATTTTCAAACTACAGATTTTACAGCTAGTATTAAAATGGCTGGTACTAAGATCCTTACCCAAAATGATAAGAAACAAGGAATTCAATTTTGAAAGTTTGTTCTTAACATGCGCTCGACTATGACGATTCCTTCATATCTAAATTTGATGTTTCGAACCAGCAATAAAGCTAACCACCACAGTGTCCCCATAGGAGGTACATCAATTGGGATAACTAACCTTTTCTTTCCGTAAATAGTGCATATACGAGGCCCAGTATGGATTACTATATTGATGAAATGTATATCGATGAATTATGAATTTTAACCCCAAATTACTGGTTAATCAGTAAGTTATGAAAATAACTGTAATACACTTTTTTTTTTCTTATTCGCTGAGTGTAATAAATTTGAGGAATCCTCAATATATTGTATAATAGAACAAATAACTGCTTATTCAAATATTTTACAACATTTTTTTTTCGAAAGTGACTTTAATAAGTGGGAAGATGAGGATTATGGTATTTTTCATAAAACAAATAAAACTACAAAAGCGTTAAAATCGTAGAATTGATTCGACGCACATATCCGTGCAATAAAAACATTTCACAGTTTACAATCAATAAGATAGGAAACAAAATAGTTAGCCCTGCTGATTTCAAAATTTCAGTATGCATAATTTACTTTATCTGCAATTCGCTATCCATGAAAGAGAAATAAATACAATATCATAATTCGCAAATGGTAAAAAATTAAAGGTATTTATAAAATCATTAAAAGGAAGGACTAATATATTTTCAATAGGAAAATATATGAGACAAATACATTCAAATCATGTACAATATTATAATAATTATTTAACTAACACTGAAAGACTCTGAAAAGGCTTTTTTTTCTACGGCATGATTATTTTGCAGAAAAATAAGATAGTAATTACGAGCCAAAGCGTTACTGTTTTTATACGCTTATTTCTTAAAACTTATTGATAAAAGATCCCCTCCTACATTATATATATATATATATATATATATATATATATATATATAAATTTTATTTAGAATTTTATTGATTTCTTTAAATATATAGTTTCACACATTAATGTATGAATTTTGATTGATATGCTGAAGTTGTATATATTTGATATTTTGTGAATTATAATCGGATTGATCGGAGATCAAAACATCAAAATTGATGTTTGATGCATTTGTTACCAATTTAATAAAGTAAAAATAACGTTTTTGTTTGAATAAAATCGTTTATTCATTTCGATGAGAGAGAGAGAGAGGCAATAAGTATCCATGAGTGCACCGTTTCAGTTACATCAGAAGAGTGTAAAACAGAACAGAAGAGAGATAATTTTTACCGTGCAGTTGATTTTATAGGCTGGAATATCTAGGGATTTCTCCATATCACGCGGTATTTACAAGGTAGTATAACATGAAGGGATAATGAAGGATTAATATGACATCTATCACTCTGGTAGGGATTATTTCTGACAGATTTATGACTACGTAAAGCTAAATCAACAGATTTTATGAGCACGTGATCTTTTAAATAAAAGGATAATTTGAAACTGGATCAGAAAACAGGAATGAATTCTTTACATTTGAGTTGGAGAATGGGAAAATTAGGAAATTAAATTATTTTTTCAGCGAAATTCTTACAAATTATGTTTAAATCATTATACCACACACACACACACACACACACACACACACATATATATATATATATATATATATATATATATATATATATATACACACACACACACATATATATATATATATAATTGCTTTCATTGAGTAAAATTATCTATGAGTAAGTATGACTTATTATTTATTGATGAATTCTGATGAATTTTATTTATTTTATGTCCAGAATGCAACTTATTTTCGTGTTCATTTGTCACAATATGAAAGAATCAAATAAAATTTCATTATTATTAGGAATATTTCTTATTTCGTATTCACGGCATAAAGGTTACCAGTTAATTTACCCGTTTTGTTTGAATACCTTACCAATGTACAGGTAACAGATAATGTTGGTGAATTTACAATCAGTAGGATAGAGCTAATTCTCGTGCAATAGTCGTGACGAAACGCGATTTGCTGAAGTATTTTTGTACGACAACGCAAGATGAAACTTTCGACCCGTTCTTTTTTCAAGTGTCCATTGTAATTGGAATTAATAACCTTAATATGCGACGGAGTAGGTTGTTTCTGAAGTTAGAAGAAAAAACTGAAGACTTTATTTTACAGCAGAATTAAACACCATCGCAATGGTACGTATAAGTTCGTGGGTGCTTAAATGACAAATGCCGCAATGGATTGGTCGCAGAGCAGTTGACTACCTCCCTCGCAATTAGTGACCTCAGTGGCCTTCAAAAAGCCAAGATTTATCACCCAGCTGTTAATTTTTTGGAGGGCGGATGGGAGTTTACATAAAGGATAAAGCATTTTTTCCACCACCTCCTTGAACATTGACGATCTAAAACCGTGAATAACTGCAACTATTTAAAATGTAACACCGAATCTGCCAAAAATGTGTGGGACTAATTAACCTATTGATGGAATATCTTTCGTGCTTCTGGTGGTTTTCATATTTTCCATTTATAATTTCATAAATTTAAAAGAGTTATTTTTATTTTAATTTTATCCAAAAAGTTGTAACTTCGTTATTTTTGTACTTATCAACCTTTATTGTTGAAGTTGTCTTTCGTGAACACCCTACATAAAAGCGCATCTTTCAATGCCTAAAATCACAATTGCAAAAAGGAATTCAGTTCAAGTCGGGGTCAAGTGTCTCTTGGCGATCGCCGACTTTTTGGTGAGATAACGTTTAAATGTGGCGATTTTGGTTATGGTAACCCTGAATTTTGGTTAGATTTTCATTTGTAGCGTCTTCCTGACGTCACTACTTACTTAGAGATACTTTGGCGATCTTTCTTCTAAGTCACCATGTTTTCGCCTCAATCGCTAAGGGGTACCCGTACTGTACTGTAACCAGTAAATCAAGATGCAAAAATAATATTTATACTATCATGGAAAAAAGTTTAATAAGTAATATTACAGAAAGCAGAATGCATGGCCCGGCATTACATATATTGTACAGCACAAATAAAAAAAAATTAAAAATGAAATAATATAATAAAAGAGAAAAATTAAAAAAAAAATATTACATTGAACAAATGTACTATTTATTCAATTAATAAAACTAAGTATTTTTGAATTCATATATTTTAAAATCATCAGAATTTAAGATGATTTCTTGTGCCTAAATTACCTTGTTAAATTGCATCGTACGGCAAAAATAAAGATCAAATTACACAAAGATTACTAAAGCATGTTTTACAAAACATTTCGTGTAAAATGTTGTTGTTCATTACGAATTAAATCTTCTGTTAACAAATGTTCTCTATTCCTTACATTTATTTTCACAATCTTCTATAGTTTTAAAGTTGTTCTCGTTGCCCTGACACCCTCCGTAAGTGAAGATCTGGCAGCTTCCACTGCCCCCATCGTAATAATATCATAGAATTCTAGCTTTGCAGAGACCAGTTTTTGGTGGAAGCGAGCAATCATCATTGTCAGCTCCTGTTAAAACGAAAATGTAGTAATTAAAAAGGCACATAAAACAAGATCTAATTTGACGCTTTCTGTATTAACACTGTTTCGATATGACGCAATCTCATTAGTTTTACTAAAATTAATTTTGTATTTCTTCCTATTAACCATAGTTAATATGTAAGATACACACTATTTAATAACTGTAGAGTGTTCATACAATAAGTCGTTTTATTTTGTTTTTAGAGTAATCGTTTTGTTCCAACATTATGATAATTGTAATAATATAACCAAACGCGATCGCCTGAAAAACACCTTGAAAGGCAATCTTCCAATCCAAGCTTGCAGTTGAACTCAATAATTCTAAAACTGCAAGAAAAAAGAAAAAAATTTCGCTGCTAGATACGTATTTTCAAAACTTGAAAAATAACCATATATAAAATTGAACTACCTGATCTGAGATGATATTTTTACAAATATACTTTATTATTTTTATAGATATGTTAGACCCTCAATTTTTCTGAACATTTTGGTGTTGAAGGCTCAACGATATTATTAAAACTTCCGTTTTCGAAAAAAGGAAACCAAATCTTGTTTAACTTGTGTTTTTGTTATTTTTGAACATTTTTCTCATAACAAAAATAATTTTAGCTTGGGCTCAGGATTTCTGAGAAACAATCATTTTAGTTTGAAATTTCACACTCATATTAAAAATAAGTATCTTTATGACTTATACATCACGTTTTGGACAAATTATTAATAGAAAAAATTCTACTTGGATTTTAATTGGATAGTTTTCTTAAAATTTCATATTTTTCTAATAATATCTTTAAAAGTTCTTTTCCACAATTTTTTTAAAAAAATTAATTAACTTTGAAACTGAATATTTTTCTGTTAATTGATATCGCTTTTGAAAATTTTGTTCAAAGTTATACTTCCTGCACGCACTAAAATATCGATTTTCGTAATTTTGACAAAGTGTCCAATTTATATATTTTTACCACCTTTTAAGATTTCTTTAAATGTACATGTAAATTTTAGAATCAATATAAATATCTATGAACATTAAATGCTGAAAGTGTCAAGTTCCTATTTAGCTTTATTGGTAAGTCATATTGGTTTGAAAGCATACATAAGCAAGAGTCCTGAAACCCCATAAATTTAACGTGCACCAGCATTTACAACTTTTCATGCTATTCGGTGGCGAATCGATGCTGGAACTAATGACCTTGTCTCAATCGTTTATTACTAATCCATCGCAATTTCGTTTTTATTATTAATTTTTATTGCTCTGATTTTTAAAGTGAAAGACCTTTTTAATAAGTGTTTTCACAATCTCCATTTCCTTGAGTAACTTACCAGATGATATTCCTCAGCCTTTTTTTATTATTATTTGTTAATGATATTTTCTTAAAAAAAAATAACTCGATGCTATTGCCAAAAGAATAAAGACAGAATCAAATATAATACAATTTAATTTCGATAAGTTGACCTAGAATAAGAATGAAAGCATATTGCAATTATTTTTTACAATTATGGCTTTGTGAAAAACCATTTAGACTTCAGTTTTGGTTGAATTTTTAGGTAACATTTAAATAGTGTTACCCCTTTTAACTGTTGTTCATCTTACATGTTGCTTATCACTGCATTGATGAAACAAGTTATTTCGATTATATATATATATATATATATATATATATATATATATATATATATATGCGTGTGTGTTTGTGTGTGTGGTGTGTATCTCGATTTTTCAAGCTGTATATTTTTAGAAAATTCATTAAATTTTATTCTGTTCTGCATTACTTATCAGTTATTTGAAATCAAAAACATTTTAAATAAAGTAGAATATGGAATACATCACGTATTACAACACGAAGGACACCAAGTTTCATAAATTAAAATATTTCTAAAAAATTTTTAACAAGTCATTGCATACTAAATGGAACGATATCTGTCACAAAACAAGTGAATAATATGTAAAGCAAATTTTACCTGTCATGGTATTCATTATGACCGATATAAAAAATACACTCAAGAACACATTCAAACGAAACATGTTTAGTCACTAGATTTTAAAAAATATTTTGCGCTTAAATGGCAAAAAGAAAGCAGGGAATAGCCTAACCTTCAAGACAGAAGATTGTCTGATAATACTTCCTAGCTTCTCGCCTTTTGAAAATTTCTTGCAATTTTATGTAGATGTAACGAAGTGTTTATACAGATGACGACTGTAATTTCGTAAATATTAAATGTTTTCGAGATATAACTATACTTCGAATTTTCGATTTATGTATTTTATGCAAAGAATCTTGCCATTTCACTAACAATGAATAGTTTAAAGTATGATTTTTATCTTTCTGTGAAAGATCATTTAAAAGGCTATTATATGGCTAAATGTCATTATAATTAAAAAGTTATATTACGTGAAAGGTCATTATATTGATATTTTAATGGAAAATACTAGTAATTTTTCCATAAAAATATTAATTTCTCTAATGCTTTATTGGCATTTATTGAAAAATTTATTTGTATACTATATTTTAAAATTTGTGTATCTTCTGAATACATATAATGATTTTATTACATTTTAAGTTTTAATCATAGTGGGTATATATCAATTAATCACTGTTTTGAATATGTGAATGTGTCTAAAAAGTACTCTTATTGAGTTATGACCGAAGAGGATTTGTTTCCTTTGCATGTTAACCAAAGAATAAATTAAAGAGCCACTCTTTAAAAATGAACAAAACATACCATTTCACTTCATCTATGAGAATAGATTTCCATTTATTCTTTGCACAGATATTTATTTTTATTATCTGACTTCATATTTTGAATGTGTGTTGGTTACATTTTCTTAAGTATAAGTCTGGTTTTGGCTGAACCACGTCGGCACACAGGTACGTAAGCACACATACCTTTTGATGGCCATATCTTACATTTCTTTAAGTAATGCTAAAGGAATACAATCAGTTCCAAAAAGACTATTAAATGTAGTAAAAAAAAATGATAGAAATATCCTGAAAAAAGTCTAAAATTTTTAAACCCGAAATGATAATTCCTAATGTGAACTAATAATTTCAAAAAATCTCCAGGATTAGGATTCTCAAACTCCACGCAATAAATTAGGATCTAAATAGAGTCGGACCCTTTTAGCACGTGTTTAGGTAACAGAGGAGTTTGCATTACGTGCGATTTTACTATGGCTTTCTCGATAAACAATCGCTTATGATATCAGTCTTAAAATTCTCATTTTTCTTTTTACAAAATTCAGATTAATCTTTTGTTTGATTGACGCCCCGACCTATTGTTAAAATCAAATATTTATACTTTTTTTTTCCTTTCTATTTTTTAAATACGAAATTTTCATTTTTTGGAAATGGAAATGTTCCAGTTTGAATCATTATTTTTGTAATACGTTATTTTTTTTCAAGATCTCACAATCAGTGAAATTAGTTGTATATTCAGCCGTTTTGTATTGGTCAACTCTTAAGAAATAAATGCATTTTCTCGTATAAAATAAGTTATGTTCAGCAATATAGATCTCGGATAAGGACAGAGAAAATAAAATTTGCCGTGTCAGAGATTGAGAAGAATCAAAGTGCCAGTAATAAACAATCATCTATTAAAGTTTGGTTAGTAAGACTATAAACTCAGTTTTCTTTAAGCATTTTAAATATTCTTTTATTAAAGACTTGTTAGTGTTTTTTGTCATACGTGATCGTCTTACTTATTGTAAAAATAGCGTAAATTTATTTTTTCTAAATAAGCAGTTACTCAGTAATTTAACGCAAGTTTTTTTTTTTTATCAAAAACATTTATACCGATGTCGGAACCTATAATCTTTAAAGCCTCGACATATTTAGTGTGCATCATCCCCTGTACACGGAGAATCTTTAGCGTAATAAGGAATCGAATCCACGACTTGGCAATGCCAGCAGCAAGTTCGCGACTATGACCACTAAGCTACCGTGCTCACTGAATTTAGATCTATTGAAGAAGATGACTCCCAAATACACTCTCCAAGCTTCCTCGCTACGCCAGTGGAAAGACTTGTAGTCTCCCTTCAGGTTTAATGTGCCTCAGCCTCGCAACACGGCATGAAAACTTTCCCCTATCACTCGACGGTGGCAACTCCGACCACGAACTCGCCACCATAACCACTTAAGTACTTCGGCCAAGTAAAACTCTCATGCTATGTTAAGTATACGCCAATAGGAAAGTATAATAAAAAGGAAGACTATACAAAATAATTATTTCTGAAATTTTAATAACAAAAATTAAATGTAATAAAAATGCATTAATAAAAAGTACAGCATTTAAGGAAGACCTTTGGTCAAGTCTTTGAAATTTGGCATAAAATTAGATCAAGCCGTTCACTACAACTTGTGAGCTGACGATTTCGCAACTACGAACGATATTTTGACTCCCTGAATTTCATTGTGAAACACAAAGTTTCACAGTTATAGTCGGTTAGCATCTTTCCTTGAAAGGGGACTTATTCAGTGAAAATGGCTGCACTAAACAAAGAACCATATAGAAAGTTTTGAAAGGCGCATGTGACCCCCGTCCTTTTCTCTACTATATATTAAATCTACGTGATGCAGTTTTCTTCATTTCCAAGCATATTTGCTCCTTCAAAGGATTGTCATCTTTATATACGTACGGGAATCATGATTGCGAGGTACTTTACTAATCTTTCTTACCTAAGAAGTTTATTGTTTTCGGTAAGCACGGGTGACGCATCTCCGGTATATTCTAGCAATTTGGTTTGGTTTTATTAATATCGCGCTAGGAGCAACACGGTGTATTGGCGACGAACCTCGTAATTTTGAACCTCGGTCAAGTGTGGAGAATGACACCTGAGCTGGACCCCCCCTCCTAACTTCAAATTTAAGCTTCAAAAGATGTGCATCAGCCCCGGTTGGTCTTTTGTGGCATCAAGGCTTGAACCTGCGACTCTACGAAAACCGCCTACCACGAATCAACTGTATCCTAGCCATTCTTCTCAATTTTAGGTCCTCCTCCTTGCCAGCCAAGTTTTACATTTTCTCTTTTTCCCGACTGCATTACAATTTAAATAAATGTTTGGTGTAGGATAGCAAGATTTGGCTTTTGCGCCATGAGCGGTCATTAAAATGTCACTGGTGTTTAGCATATTTGCATGAACTTCTTCAGGAAATGATCGTGGGCACACTAGAAGAAGTATAATAGCCAGAGACAAATTTTGAAATCATACTACAAAAGTACTTACTCTTAATACAACTTTTGGGAGAATAATATTTAAAAAAAATTTAGCTAATTTAGGCCTGTCAGTTGCATCTTTCTTATAAAGCTTTAATTACATTATTAAAGTTTGTTTTCCATTTTGTTGGCTTAATTTATTAGAATTTACTACAATTTTAATAAATTAAGTCAAGAGGAAAAATTTTTTTTGTAAATTACCAGCTAGCAGAGTTTTCTTAAAAGTTACTTGTTAGCTTTTCTTTGCTTATTTTTGCAGTGATTACATAGAATGCTTTTTTACCCCTTCAAAATGTTTTAATTTGTAAGTGACAAAATAGTTCAATAAAATTGGAAGCTTTTCTTTTTGAACTTTCTGGTTATAACTCTATATTTATTAACAATAATACTGACCATAATCCTATAATTTAATAAGTATTATAGAGTTACTTAAGTGAAATAGTAATAAATATTACAAACATAAAACATTATTAAAATAAACAATGCAAAACTATAAAAAAAATTAACAACTTTGTTGAGTTTGTCCCATTATGTTTCAGTACATATTTTTAATACAGGAGATGCTAGGGAAAGGGAGGAGATTTTGCTTGAGGAAATGCGAAAGAGGAAACTTGTAATTTATGATAAAACTTCAATTTAAATATATTAATATTTAAGATGTATATTATTTTCTAAGAACCTTGCGATTACGAATATAAATTTCTCAACTCTTGAACTAATCATCATCAGACAGCAGATGTGTCAATCATATGTGAAAGTTAATATACATTTTGATTGCTTATGAGAAATGTCATACACATAATCTTTAACGAAACATTTAAATATATGTTACTTGTAAGCAACAAATACATATTTGTGAATTATTATATTTGAAGGTAAAACTATCAGTTACACTTCATTTGGCATTGAGTTATCATTTAGTTGGTGTAAAAGAAGACTAAAGGCCTATTGGTTGAAAAATATTATTATTCTTTTACGTAACTTAAATTTATTCTGAAGGTCATATTCGAGAGGTGAAAGAAGTCATAGGTTCTCCATCCCTGACCTTATGAAATGCCCAGACTTTAAAATGTTGCAAGAATCATTAAATAAATAATAATTTCCTTCTCAGAAATATGTTTTTATATAAGCAAATGAAAAGTTCTAATTCATTAAATGACCAGTGGATTAATCTGAAACGATTGAATTTGTTACATCAGGTCGGGGGTTCGCTCATTTCTATTTGTCCCTGCGAAGACCGTCATGCAGAGGCATTGATGCTTGTTGCATTGCTGAGTTTTAGCATTGGCACGCTGTGGAAGTTTGGAGAGCCAAATCCGAGCTCCTGTGGGTTTCACTCTGACGCATAGTGGTACCCTGTGATAACAACATTTCCATTCATCCGATTTCCTACAAACTTAATGGTTTTTATTGCAAGGTATGAAAATAAATATATGAATTTAAGTAAACGCACAATACACTTTGAGAGCAACTTTTTTAATTATGTACTTATAAGAAAAGTTTTTATTCCCCCATTTGAATGCGCATAAAACATAAATTTCAGAAAAGAAAGCTTCTTTTTCAAGCAAATTATTATTTAATTTTTATATTTTCAGAGTAGTTTTTTTATATTTTTCAGAGTAGTTCAATATTTTAAATTTCTTATTACTTTTACAAATTTCAATATTTTTAAGCAGTTTTTTCTGGGTTTCCCAGATTATTTTCCCCAATTACGTGCATGATTTTAGTTACACTAGTGTTATTTATAGTTTTACACCAATATGTTTTCTATCAGACACTACGAAAAATAGGAAAAACAGCTACATCTAATTTTGTCGATTTCTTAAAGAAAAGAACTATTTATATAAATCATTATTCCATGCATAGAAGTATCAAATATATAGCACTAAACAACCAGAAAAATTTCAAAATTTTACTATGATTATAAAAGAAGCCCCATTCTTTTCAATAAATGAGCTTCACGAAAAATAAAAAGCTTGGAAATAGCAGTTTAAAGATTTGAAAGAAAATGACTTGGTACACCATTAAGAAATTTAAATAATTCGCAAAATAATGTAGCTAGAGCTATGATATTTCGTGCATATATTTAGAAAACACATACAATTAAAATCAGGTAATACATCTCTTTTCGACATTTTGGTCATTCTTAGGGTACTGTGTCCTTTTAAAAAGGGTGTAAATATTATAAATTTCCCTATCCTAGGTAAAACTATCTAGTACATAGCTACTGGTTCTATTTTCTCGAAAATATCAAGTAATGATCAAATCCTAATGAAATATTGAAACACACACACACACACACACACACACACACACACATATATATATATATATATATATATATATATATATATATAGGTCACTTTCATCATTCTCTAAATAATTCTCTGTGAAAAATTGGATTCCGTAATGGGAAAAAATTCCATTTTAAAAGTTTATTAATTAAGATAATTCAGTTCCTATTAATCATGATAATTCAGTTCCTATTAATCAATATCAATTTTCATCAAGCTGTGATATGAATTGCAAAATTTTTAAGGGTGTTTGTTCCACACACTCATTTCCCCCCACAACTACATAACAGCATAATCGCTTTGTTCATTACTTCTAAGCTTTCGTGAAGTTCAAATAACGTGACGAACAGAGTTTCACAATAACTCCTTTTATATATCACCTGACATAGCAGAAATCAGTTTTTCTCTGTATCATTTGACTTATTATGAGATTATATTTGACAGAATTTTCACCAATCACTGTATTAATCATTATTTTCTTAACAGAAGGTATGAATTCTTTTCCGTACGTATACGGGGTTCCCAGTTTTTGTTATTGATATAGAAACTTCAGATGAGGTTCTCACAAAAGATTTACTACATTTAAATGTCTTTTATTACTCTTTTCTCACTATATTGAAGTTATTGTTCTTCGATTTAGAAAAAAAAAAAACTGATACTGGCTGTTGAAGGCTCTTTATGCTTAGGGAAACTGTGTCTCTTTAAAGTCAATAGAATAATTATTCTGTAAGAATTAAACCCAAATTTTTGTTGTTAATTTCAAGTCATAAATTATTCAAGAATTCTAAGATTAACAAAATCTGTTGAGTAATAATTATAAGATTATTAATATTTTTTTTTATCAATGATGGAATATTATTCAAAAAATGTTCCTTAATACCATAAATCAATAAATTAAGTTAAATATATATTAATTGTTAACCTATTTTTAGGGGGAAAAATGTCTGAAAATCCATTACTGAAAAATCTCAGTGTACTGGGAGACTAAAATACTTGTATGAAAAATGAATAAAACGACTACATAAGAAATTTCAACAATTTTAATAAAATAATAGAATTTTTCAAACAAAATCGGTGTTTATAAGATAAAACATTGACTGATAAGTTTTTAATACGTTATGTGTAGGTAGAATTATAAATAAACAATTTCATCTGTGTTTCATACATTGAGCATTTTTTCACCAGTGTACAGCATTCAAGGATTTTATCTCTAAAAAAGAAAAAAAAAGTGCATGGGTCAAATTTTTTTATATTCCTGAAAACTGATAAAAAAAAATTAAATCTCACGTCAAAGAGTCCGTACAAATGAAGAACATAATTTCAGGTAAGAAATATACTAATTTTCATTTAAATTAGAGAAGTTTTCAATACTTTTCACATGTACATTATATACTTTGTCAATAAAATTGAAAAGCACTCCATGAATCCACATTTTTTTTTTAACGTGTAAAATAAGAAACGCTTTTAGTGTTGGAGTTTAGGAAACGAAATATGGAACATATTTCAACTAGAAATTTCCATTGATTGCGTAAGGGAAATGAATCCGATAAGAAAAAGCGTTGCCCTCTATAGCGAAATAAACTGTTATATAAATGTAGCAGCAATTTTCTTTTTAATAAAATGTTCCAAATTTTAGTCACATTCACATTGCTCGATGGTAGTTTTAAATATCGAATATCAAAGTATCGCATGATCAATTAAAATATCGCATGTAACAAATAACCGCAAGTTTATCGGTATATATATATATATAAAGAAACTTATCCGTAGTTGCATAAAACACATTTGTAACATAGTAAAATATTTGATGTATGAATAAATAATGTGTCAACAATGGGAAACCATTCAGAAAAAAACAAGGGCCAGATACCCTTAAAAGTCGAAATTAAAATTATTCTAGATTTTATGAGAAAAGCTATAGAGAATAAATAGTGCGTTGTACAATTGTGCATAATCTGAATGAATCCTCAGTTTGTATGCTTACAAATGGTACCTCTATTTAAATGACAACAGGGGGGGGGGACATCATACAAACAAAGGGTGCTACGCACCCTTTGTTAGTGAAACTACCTAACCCCTTTTTATTTAGTGAAACTACCTAACTCACGTAAATAACTGAGATTACTGTAGCGACCATTTCAGGACTGCATAATCTTTATCGAGAATCACAAATGTTGGCACACTCCTACATTGGTGGTTGGCAGGCCATTTGCTGTTAAGTTTAGTTACTAAACAAAACTCGCAAAATGTTAAGCAGAAAAATATTCTCCCGGATTGTTCTAGATACACTATTTGTAAAATTATCTGAAATTACAGCTGCCAGTACAAGAAAACAATCAGTCATGGCGATTTTACTGTCAAATTTAAAGTTAACTAACAAATAACTCTACAACTTTGAAAAGTACGAGAAAAAAGCGCTAAGACAGCACACATAGTGGCATTTGTCGAATAACATTTTCTGAAGACTAACTTATCATTGTTTGCTGGGCATTGCTTGTTTCTTAAGATAACCGTTATTTTGATCTGGTAAGCATACCTTTTTAGGGGTGGTTGAGAAATCGAATACAAATAATCGAATATGTTACGTTGTGATTATGTTATGATTTTAAATGTCCTTCACTGACATGTGATGCATTTTCTCGAATCGTTTGTAGTTCATACAGGAATCAAAGAGTTTTCGCAAACCTGTAGCTGAAGATAACACGAGCACTGGGAGAAATGATAGCGAGTGAAAGTATTTTACTCAGGTACTTTCTATTTCCTGTCAGGATCAGGGTGTCTTTCAAGAGAAGGATTACATATCATACTTTCCGCAATATTATTTTATTGTCCTATGTAATTAATCTCGACAATTTTGTTAAATCGCTTGGTGACGAAATTTATTTTATTTAGTTTTTAGTAGCATCGTGTGTTGTTTAGTATCAAAGCTCCCGTTCTACTAGTTATTTAGAGTTCGTGAACAAATTGTTAATCCAATAGATTTTCTACTTTCCTCCTAAAAATTAGAGTACAGAACTTATTTGAATGTAATAAAGAGCACCTGAAATAACAAAAGAAAAAAAAAAAAAAAAAAAACGAATGAAGATTTCCTCGAAATTATACATTTTCCCTCCGATTTTCAAAAATATTTTTAAATATTATTCGAAAATTCGAAAAAATTACAAACAAAATAGACGCAAAAATATTTTTAAGAATCGGAGGCGAAATGCTATTTCGCTAAAACCTGCATTACTTTTTTGCACTTTTAGATGCTCTTTACTGCATTCAAATCAATTCATTATTCTATATTTTAGGAGGAAAGTAGAAACTACAAAAAGATTAACTCATGAATTTAAAAAAAAGTTGGTAGAATGGGAGATTGAAGGTTTTCTGTAACTGTATTTCTCAAAAATATATATAAAAAAAAATTTCGTTTTCTTCAAAGATTTCTTAAGAAAAAAATATTATCGGGGTTTTCATTCATCTCTTACATTGTTATGATTATTGATAATTAATTTAGTGCTTCGTTTGAAATTCACATCAATATAGAAGATAGTTCATGGTTATATATGTTTTGTATTCGCCCTTGAATTTGATAAATTTGAATTTTTTTTTTTTTTTTTTTTTTTTTTTTTTGAGAAAAATGAGAAATTTCTGTTTTTCTCACTTTCAACATCGTACAACATATTTACAGAACTCAACTTGAGAAAAATAATAAAAATAACAAAACGAGTACTTTTTGAAGATAGGTTTTCTTTCAAACTTCACACTTTGCGAAACATAAGTTTTTTATACCTTAAATTTTCGGAGCAAAAGGTAACGTTAAGTCAAATTGAGTTTATTCAATTGATATATTTTTAATAATTTATTTTATTATTTGACTTTTATTAAATTAATCATCTAAAATAAATACGTGTAAAAACTTTTTGATCAATTAAGCATTATATTAATCAATTAAGCTACATGCAATTAAAATTATAGCAAACGATAAATTATGTTATCAAATTGAATATGTTTAAGCTAAATGTAATTATAATTAAAGTAAACGTTAAATATTATTAAATTGACTATTGTATCAGCTACATGTAATTAAAATTGAAGCAAACAATACATTATTAAACGACGCATTTGGCAACTATTTGGTGACGTGGTGAGAAACTTAGCGTAAAATTTAATTCTTTAAATAATTAGTTTTAATCAATTAATTTTTATAAACTATAATTAAATTATCGTGTTGTCATCAAATACAATCGTGTATAGAAAATTTCAGCTCAGTTGAGCGCTTTAAAATATGAGAGGAAAGCTCTTAAAGTTTTGACCCTGACAAATTTATAATATAAGTTGAAAGAAAACCCATAAATAAGTCTCTGATTGAGGGAGAGTGTAGATCACTAAATATAATTGAAGGATGATGCAAATTTCACAACTATAATTTAATCGATATCTAAACCTACACCTACCATATCTTAATCTTCCTGTTCATCATCAATTATTATAAATCTGTGATCTTTAAATTTTATGAGAAGTTAAAAAAAGAAGAAAAAAAAAAAAAAAAAAAAAAAAAAAAACTCTCAATATATTCATTGTTTCATGTTAATACCAGTGTGGGGAAAACGAAAAGATACTGAAAACAAGTTGACAATTGCCGTGTTAGAAAAATAGACAAAATATTAACAAATTTTTTTCATTTTTGATCAGTTTTGTCGGAATGTATTGAAAAAAAAAATTCAATATTTCAATCGATAAAATTTTTTCGAAATTATTGAGTTAAATGAAAAAGAAAAGTGCGTGTGTGCAATAATGTTTTCGTTATTTAAAACCATTTATTCTTAAAATTAAAATTTCAAAAAATTATTGGACATCTAATTCATTTGATAATTTTCTTACAAAATAAATAGAAGATACAATTCATGCATAATATATTCTCTCTAAAGAATTATTTTTAGCTGCAGATAAGTTCAACATCTGTGAACTACTTTTAGCAGTTTTGTTGGGCTGCCATCTATTTTTAGTTTTTGAAGTTAATAAGTATTTACTGAAAATAATGATTATACATTGAAAATGTTATATACACAATTAAATGTTATGCAAGTAATAATTATTAAAGACATAAAATTCAACTTCTTCTTCATGCTCTTAAATTAATTTTCTGGATATATCGATGTACATATATGTTTATGGAATTATTTTCCATTGCTCATATTAATAAACTTCGCGAAAAATGAAAAATACTTTTCAAATACAGTTTTTTGAAAATTGATTTCTGTGAATGTAGGGAAAGACAGTGACATTTAATCGAGAGGTAAACTTGAGCTTCCTCATTTTTTTAAAAAAAAACTTTGGTACTTTAGACCTTGCTATACCAAAGCGTTTTTTTCTTAACCTCCAACTCATTTGCGATACAATGCGTTGGGAAATAATATTTGATTGGTCGTTTTTGATAAAGTTTTGTTTTGACAAACGAAAGAAAAAAGGAAGGAAGAAAAAAAAAGGGGGGTGGGGAAGGAAATTTGACTGTTCCTTTTTTGTCATATTATGAAGTTAGCACAATATAAACATGCTAATCGTTTCCGTTATTTTTGAAAGTACAAGAGTTACAGAACATTTTAATTTAGTTGATATGGGTATTTTAATTACTTCTATAAAATAAATCTTCTATTGAAGAGATACTTGAATCTTTTCTATACAGGAGAGTTGACCCTATGTACCGGTGGCGTTTCGAACCTGGTCCGAAGGAATGGGCACCTCTTCACTTTTTTAAGTTGTGCCTTTACCAAATAGACTATAATGAGCTTTTCCAAGTGTTTGGCGTTGTTGTTGAAGAGAATCGCTGCAGTGTCAATTGAATGTGCGTTGCAGATGAATTGAATGCGCGTTTGCATTTATGTGATCAAATGATTTAATGTTATTCATTTTATCTTTTGAAGCCGGAAAACTTTTTTTTAAAGAATGATAGACATCTATTACAAGTGTCTGTTATTACCTGTCAATCTGAATAGAAAATTAGTTGTCGTAACTCTTAAAGAATGAATATATTTTACACCTGAATACCTTTTATAATTGTATTTGCGCTTTTGAATTAGGTCTGGCGGAAAGTTCTGTCCGTTTGTGAAGAAAAGGCAAATAATACAATTTTCATACATTTAATAATATTTTTACTGTAAAATACAACTTCTGGATTCGTCTATAAATATTCCAGATGGATGTCTTGTGACTTTAGTGAAAAATTTTGTTTAATTGAGTGGTCATTTGTATATCTTTCTTTACTCGAAACAAAAACAAACCCTTTTTGAACCGAAGGATAGCGCGTGATGAAAAGTGGATTACCTGTGACAATATTGTAAGGAAAGGAGCATACTGTGAAAGAGGATAATCTGTTCCCTTCTACTCTAAACCGAGCTTGAGTAACAGTGTTGTACATAGAGTGGGACATCCAAGGACAAATACACTAAGAGCTTTTGAAACCTAACGAAAATCTCAGAACGAAGTGATACTATCAGCAAATGAATGATGAAACAAAGCATTTAAACAAAATAGGCCGACGATGTTCAGCGGGAAACTTACTACATAGGGAATCGTGGTAATGACAGATCATGTACTGCTTTGATGACTGGTAAGAAATCTCTGAGTTAAGCTGGGAAATTCTGTCACATCCACCATACTTCTAGAGCTAGCACACTCTGATAGTCACCTGTTTCTCTCTCTGCGGAAGTTTTTGAAGGAAAAAACAATTCAAAACTGAAACAGATGGATGTCAACGAAGTAATACTTGAATTCTTCACCTCTAAAGACAAGACATTTGTTTCAAAAATTAGCGTCACACAGGCAAGAGATCATAAGTAACGGCGGAAATGATTTTGGACAGAAAATATTATTAAATGTATGAAATACACATTATTTTCTTTCACTTCGTAAATGGGCAGAAGTTTCCGATAGACTTAATATTTTTAGGAGTTTTAACATGAAAGGTCATCAAAAGCATGCTACACTCATTATGAATTAGTTTAGTTTTTTTTTTTTATTAACGTCGCACTAGAAGCAACACGAGGGCTATTGGCGACGGACCTCGTAATTTTGAACCACGGTTAAGTTCGTCACTTAACCGACGACACCTGAACTGGCACCCCCTCTCCTAACATCTACACCACGCCAACGGGAGGACTTTGGGCCCCGAACAGATTTAACGTGCATCAGTCCCGGCTACACGGCGGGTCTTTAGCGGCCGAAGATCGAACCCGCGACTGAACGAAAACCGCCGGTAGCTAGTCCACGACCTTGACCACCAGGCTACCGAGGCCCACACTCACTATGAAGCGTAAATCTGTAAATCAATGTGAATGGGCTTTTGACGTCTATTCCTACGGTAATTTTTTACACTTATTTGAGCTAATAGCGAAATAGTTATGTCAAAATAATCATTAAAATTTAAAATATATGATTTTATACAATATTGAATTATGAGTAAAAAATAAAATTATGAGTAGTGGAATAACATGCAAAATATAGGAAATTCTTATAATAGAACACTTAATTTTGAATTGAACACTTGTAGCTGTGATTTAGTAACGATTCGAATGCTTGTTCCCCCTTTGAGGTATTGCCTCCAAAATACGCATCAGAGCTATTTGTATGGTCGAAATATCCCTAAAATGTTTTTGAATCAAAGAGAAATCTCAGGGTGCTAAATCAAGCGAATAAGGTGGATGATTTAACACACAAACATTATTTTACGCCAAAAATCTACGAACAATAAGAGAGTTGTTCTGCAGTGAAAAGAACACAAACAACGGGTCTTCTGGTGTACAGTCATCTCTTATGAAACCTTCGGGAAAATGTAGATCCTGAAACTCGTGTTCTGGTGGCAGCATACAGATCACGTGATAGCTATGAAGCTGAAGAAGTCCTGAGATAAAAGTGCCAAATAATAATCCTTATTTCTAATCCGATTAAGATTACAGACACTTTTCGTAAAGAACGATCGTGGTCAACCTTGTACAGGTCTTCGCGATACAGATGCAGTGATCGATATGATTAATTTGCTTATGATGTGATAGTAGGTAAATTGTAATATTATTATTTTTGTTCATAATTTATTTTAAAAGGTGTTTTATTCGCAAGCTCTTATAATTTGTGGAGCTCACCCATGACTATTATACGGCATACTGGTTGAAAATAGCTATTTCATATTTTAATTTCAATAGACTTTAATAATTATAAAAAGTTATATTCACTTTTGCGAAAAGTAGGACTATCTGTCTATTAATGAGCAGCATTTAATTCATGGTCCAAATACTATTGAAAACATACCTAAATAGCTGCAGTTAAAGTACTTCGGATTTAAAAATGAACTCAGAAAACGAATGCTTTTTACTTAACATTTAATTTCAATAAAGGTTTCACATATTTCTTGTGCAGCTTTCCGGTTTTTCACAGCTTTTAAAAATATGCTGGATATGTTCCGTCTCAGAATTAAAAATAAGTTTTACCTCAGGGTTTCTCGCATTGCTCGATACATCTGCCTCTGCTAATGAAATTATTTTCGTTTCCACCACAACCACTGTAAATGAATGATCTGCATTTTTTTTGGTTTACATCGTAATAATAACGAAGTTTCCAACCAAAGCAACGTCCCACGGATGCTTGGAGGGAGCAGGGTTTACATCCACTTCCTATAAAGAGAAATAAAAAGTTTCATTTCAGAAAATGAACCTGATGATAAAAATATATCAGATGTAATCAGTCCATGGATTTCGCAACAGTCTGAACCCAGAAATCAGAAGTAGGTAGAAAAATTGTTAATAATTGTCCCGCTTTTCAATTCATAATTTGACTGCTGTAATGCCTACCGGAACATACGGAACCCTTGGAACACGATGTTATTTCAAGTATCTTACTAGAAAATGGAACACATAATTGAAAAATGTTTCAAAATAAAAATAATTGGTATGTAAAATAATTATATGGGATTGCAATCAATAAACGTGAACCCAAAATTATTCAATTATATTTGCAGTTTCATTAACTTAATACACACTTACTCGATGGAAAGTACGATGCATATATTAGATTTCGCAGTACAGCAAACCAAACGAGTTAAGTCACGATGATTGTCATTAAAAGAGTCCGTTGTGGATTATATTAAAGTGTCGAATAGCAGTGTCTGGCAAAACAAAGCACAAAAACACATTATTATGATTTCCACGTCCTATCTCTAAGAGGTAGGACCTTTTCAACGATGATTAGCATTGAAACAGAAAACTGCTAGAACTTGGAAAATTTAGAATAAGAGACGAGAATGGTTTCATCATTTATTCGTCCCAATATTACCTAAATCTACAAAAGATGACCCAAGCTAATGTATCACATTAAATTTTTCTCAAGTATCGTAATTTTATATGAGTTTTAAATAAACATATTTGCATGAATACATAATGGTATTTAACTCTTTAGTTAAAGTAACAATTTGAAGCAGGGATGCACGCCCGACGCATTCCCTTTTTATTCCTTTTCCATAATTCTTTCAATATCTAATTTTCATTATTTAAAAAAAAGATTACCCCACCCCCGTTTTAAAATTTTAGTTCCATTATAAGCGTTTTATGCAAAAGAAATCTCATTGTTTAATGTACAATGCGTGTTTCTTTGGCTAGCAAGTCTGCACATACATTGTCCTCTATGTTGACATGTGCTGGGATCTATTGAAGGTCACACAAATTTCCTTTATTGTAGAGTTGTTTCGTAAATTACTTATGGTGTGAATAACTAATGAGTTAAAACGGTCTAAGCATTAAATAATTTGATTCATGAACTATTATTTGCAGAAAATTATCTAGTTTCAGAGACAACAAGGAAAAAAATGAAAACAAAGGGGGGGGGAAGTAAACGGATCATTATATCGTTACAAGGAATTCATTTTTTATTGTTTATAATAACATATATTTTGTAAGCTATTGTAAATTCATTGCTCCAGAGGGCGCAATAAGAACTGATGTAACAGTTTTTGATTAATTCAACTTTGAGAATATTAGTTCCTTTTATAAAGTAGAGGGAATGTCTTGAAAAAAAGTAGTTATTGATTGTTTATGACAAATCTATTGTTTGTCTTCTACACTGTATCCCTATTGACTCTTAACCATTGGCCCATTATTATTTCTACTCATCAAAAGCGACTTGTAGTTTGTTTTCTGATAACTGTTTTAATAGTTGTGCCCTTTTTCTCTTAATAACTACCAATAACTTGAAGTTGTTTCCTTTTGGGATAGATATTATTTTTGTGAAAAGGGCACAGAGTGCTAAATTCGGAGAATATGAAGGATTTTCCAATGTTGCAATTTGTTTTATATCAGTAAAGATTAATGAAAAAAAAATAACAACTTGACTCGGAGTTGAAGAACAACTCAACTTGAAGAGCAGGGCCGGAAGAACGGAACGCGAGGCGAGTCCAGTGAGGGAGAAAGCGAGGCACAGGAGAGCAATGGCGGAAGAACTAGCAATGTCTGATAATTCTGTAGATGTGTAGTATTATCTCTAATGTTGTGTTTCGTGCTGCATTAATGTTTAAATTAAAGGTTTGCAGTTAAGGAAAAAAAATTCTGAACGACTTATTATTATTATTTATTTATTTTACAATCACTCTCACCGCCTTACAACAACTCGACCAAATGGAACGTGTTTTACTATAACCAAAAACTACTTCACGCAGAAACAGAGTATTTTCTTAATACTGAATGAAAACATTTTCTCAGAGTTCTGGGAATTACTTTTCTTTCTCTGGAAACCAGCATTATAACAAAAAAGTTTTGATTAATCTGAGAGAAAGAGTTAGAAAAAAAAAAAAAAAATACTCAGAACTTTGTCAAAATAGTTTCATTCTGCATCAAAGCAATATTTCTGCTCACATTGAGCTATCCAAAGAGCACGTTATGGTTAAAAAATGCATTGTATTTCTGGAACACCCACCAAATTCTCCTGATTTAGGACTTTTTCCTTTACCTAAAATAAGAGCTGTACTAATAAGAAACCGTTTTGAGCCATTGGTGGCTGTTAAACAGAAATCGTCGCAGTTGTTAACAGTTGTTAAATTAGTTATTTTTTAGTAAATTGTTACTTTTATTTCAGTTTGAAATCCATGTATTTTCTTTTTCTTCATTCTAAAAACTTATATTAAATGGTAGTTATCACAACACGCTTATTTTTTATTAAAAAAAAAAACGTAATACGAAGGCTCTGATTAATGATAATAGGAAGAAAATTCTAAAGTGAATACATTTTTTTGCATAACAATATTCTCAGTAGTTCTTAATTTAGAATTTGCGAAATTTTACGATTTGCAAAGAAAAAAAAACGAGTTTCCTTGAATTAAAAAAAAAAAAAAAAAAATACATTTACTGGCTAAGTATCTGCACAGACACACAGAATTAAAGCACTGTGATGTTTGAAATCCGTGTGTAACGATGTAAAATAATGATGTCACACAACCACGTTATTAATAAAGCTAAGCCTAAAGTGATGATATTTTTTTTATAGAAAATTTGTAACAATAAAAATATTCTTAATGTTTCTAATAATGATGATGGTCTGGTGTTCTAATTTTTTCCTAATATTTATATAATAATATTCTCAGTTTCTCTCGGAATAAACGGAATTTACGAATTGCTTGGAAATTTTCTCCATGAATTCAAAAACAACAATAGCAATATCTAACTTAATAACTCCAGAACACAAACAATCATGCAAAGGCGGGATATCATAACTAACTACCATATTCTTGGTAAAGTAAAGCTAAACCGAAAGTGGAGAAAAAATTCTTGTAAAATATGTATTAAGAAATTCTTGTACTAACTCTTAATTTGTCTATGAATGATGATAGTCTATTATTCATCTATTTTTCACCGATATTTACCAAGTTACCAAAAGGAAAAACAATGTAAGAAATTTTGTCTAAATTCATTTATACCGAATAAATTAGTAAATCAACATATCGTGAAAAAAATAGTAACAATAAAATTTGAAATGACAAGTAAAAATAAAATCCAAAGTACGGTATTAAAATATCTGATATTGCATTGGGCTTTTTATCAATATTTCAAAAATTACAACACCAGCTGTAAGAATTAAACTTCAAATTTCAAACGCATTTCAATAATAGAATGCCCAACACATATCCTGTATCAACAGTTATTAAAGTGAGGAAAATTTTCATACTAAGATTACATGCTGATATTCCGAAAGTAAAATACTTGAAAGAAAAAAGAATTAATTTTTGAAAAACACTATATGAAGCATTTGAATATTTTGTGCAGCTGAGAAGCATTTGAAATTTCATTCTGTCTCAGAATGATATGAGTTCTGTGAGTGTTAAATCCAACAAATTATATATATATTTAATTAGGATAGGTAAATATAAATCAATAGAGAGGGTAAAAACAATTTTAGGGAAATGTACATGGTTCTACCATGGATCATAATTGAAATAGCTCCATCACAAAAAAGTATACCTGTTACTGTATTATTAAGTAAATCTAATTAAAGCTAAATTAAAATTTTATCATTTAATATTATCAAACACATAACTTGAATAATGAGAATTCTCGCTTCAAACCAAATTCGCAAGAAAACTTCAGTTATTTACGATATTATTTCGTCTATATTTTTCAGACTAGAACATCTAGAAAGCACTTATGAAAAAAAATAACTGCTTAAAATAAATAAAGGATGGTTTCTAAGTTTTTAAAGTGATTTGGAATTCTGTTAAAAGTATTCGGTTGTCAATTCAATATAGAAGAATGCGAAAGATTACTTTACAAAACCCAAGCTCATTACTTAAGCCATTCTAAGGCTAAAACCAAATTGTGTTGTGAACTGTCTTGAAAATGTAATCAAACACTTACCAAGCCAATTGAGCGGATTGATGTTTGGAATCCATTTAAGTGGATTTGGAATCCATTTAAGTGGATTTGGAATCTGTTTAAATGGATTTGGAATGTTCCAATGAGTAGGATTCCAATCCCAATTCGGAAGTTTCCAATCCCAATTCGGAAGTTTCCAATCCCAATTCGGAAGTTTCCAATCCCAGTTCGGAAGTTTCCAATCCCAATTTGTAGGTTTCCAATGCCAATTCGTTGGTTTCCAATCCCAATTCGAAGGTTTCCAATTCAAAGCACTTGCTTGGAAGACGAGACCGGCCAGAATAAAAGCGATCAACAGTTTCGCCATTTTCAGAACAAATATGGTTGTGTTTGACCTAAACACTTTAAATACATCTCAACGTGTTGGATTCAAAGAAAATTTATGATGATTTCAAGCATAAAGAGAAATTGATATTACTGGAGACACAATTTATCTCGCATGCTGATTTGTGATTTCTGATGTCTAGACTGTCTTGAATCCAAAATATGCCGATTTATTCATTTGCTTATCAATTTTTTATGATCGTGAAGGTGACAGCAAGCTTTCTAGTTTTATATCGGATGATTCTTGAAAGTGTTTTTTTTTCTTTCTTTCACTTATTTGCTTTTCAGAAATTCAAAACGTAACGAAATAGATGAAATAGAAACATTGCATAAAATTATAAAATAATATACTAAAAGCGTTTTTAAGTTCTTAAGATTTGTATAAAATTACATAAGAGAGAGAATTTGCGATATATATTATCACAAACTATATAACTGAATATAGTTGAATTATCAAATATCTCAATAATTCATATTTACGAGGTTTGTCCGGATAATATAAGTACACAATTTTTTAAAAAAAATAGGAGACGTAATATATATTTTTAAAAACCTTAAAAATTCAAAAACGCAAATAAATTACTATTTTTGATGTAGTCGCCTTCTTTCACGATGCATTTTTAAAGCGAGGGATGAACTTTCTTACATTTTTTATCAAAAAAATATTTACCCTCGCCTATTTGGCGCGTTGTTTGATGGCTTTCGGGACCATCGGCGTCATAAACTTTTTTCCACCCATAAGCGAATTTAGAGAAATGAAAAAAGGCAAATCTGAAGGTGCCCAATCAGGGATGTGAGAGAGGTGGTTGATGATGATTCCAAAACGGAAGAATCTAAGAGTTGCTTTACATCGTTTTCTGTGTGAGAATATGCGCTGTATGCGAAAAAGACACTCACTTCGTCACATTCCTCTTCTTTTGTTCTATATCACCCTCCGTAGTTTTTTAAGGCTCCTGAATACTACTCGGCATTAATTGTTCTCTTCCGAGCAAAAAATTAATGAAAAAGAATCACTTTACAGTCCCAAAAGGTAAAGGGTATGATTTTTCTGTCCGAAACAACGGGGTTAAACTCTTTATTTATTTTGTAAGATTTACTCTCATGACATCACTTGTACACAATAGTACAGTTCATGATACCATCCCAGTAAATTATTTTTTATTTTCTTAAAAAAACTGAAATAGGGTGGTTCCTGTTTCTTCCCCTTCTCCAGAAGAAATCGGATTACTCTCCTCTACTCGCAGGTTGCAGGATTTGGAGTTTAGTTTTTTTTTTTATTAACGTCACGTTAGAAGCAACACGTGGGCTATTGGCGATGGACCTCATAATTTTGAACTTCAGTCAAGTGACGAGGACAATACCTGAGCTGGCATCCTCTCTCCTAACTTCCACACCACGCCAACAGGAGGTCTTTGGGCCAGGGCAGATTTAACTTGCATCAGACTCAGCTACACGGCAGGTCTTTAGTGGCCGAGGCTCGAACCCTTGACTGATCGAAAACCGTCGGCAGCAGGATTTGGAATCAAAACATTTATTTCAACACCGCTTTACAACAAGAGTTTTCAACTAACTTGTGTAAGATAGAAATCTTATAAATTTAGAATAATAGAAAAGAAGTTGACCTCTCTATTTCTTAAGTTGATAATTATTTCTCATATTCTTTTATCTTCAAAATTACTCTGAGTTGCAAAATGTTTTATTTCGAAGTAGGATTTTCTCTTTTTGCTCGTCAGGGATTTAAAAAATGCCTGAAAACTCGATTTAAATTCTGTATTACTATAAACAATCGTGTCGGTTTTTATATTGCTTAAAAATAGAAGAAATCATTTCTCCCTTTTCCAGGGCAATCGAACAAACAATATTTTTTTGAATAGTTATCAGCCACCCAAGGGCCTATTGTTTTAGTTGGATCCTTTTTGGCGTACCAGATCACTTTACAATTTTTTGCCGTTTTCTTCAATTTTATTTATATGTAGCTGATATAATATTCAATTTATTAATTTATCGTTTGCTTTTATTTTAATTTCATTTAGCTTCAATATATTCAGTTTAACAATTTATCGTTTGCTTTAATTTTAATTACATTTAGCTTAAATATATTTAAATTAATAATTTATCATTTCCTTTAATTTTAATATCGGAAAAGTCTATTATTGCCCATTTCTCGATATTTCTTCATTTACTTTAATTCTTATATTTAATTGAGTAATTTAATAATAATTATAAAAAAAAGCGCACCTTGGGTGGCTAAATCTGTTCTTTGCAAAACTTTGCCTTGAACTTTTTCTCATTTTTTCTTACATTGTCTGTCTTAACGCAAATTAGTTTTTCCCTGTGAAGTTTGAAAATGATATTAAGGAGAAGATATTTGGCCAGAGGCATTTAGCATTCACTGCATAAATCATTACTTTTCGAACAAATTCTTCGAGTTTCTCTCCGATCGAGTTTTTCTCCGGCTTTGTTATTAATTTAGAATTTTCAAAAAATATATTTGTGTATTCATTTGTCAATTAATTTCACTAATTTTTCGTTTAACTATTGTTGTTGTCATTGATTTTAAAGAAAGTTATGCTGCCTGTGGAATACTCTTTGTGTTTAGAAAAACTATGTCTGTATAATTTTAAAAGTTTTTCTCGTGACATGATACCAAATAAAATAGCTGCTTATCATCTCCGCCCCTGCACCTGTAGCAAAAACACAAACACTTATTAAAAAAAATAATAATAACAACACGCAAAAGCTTTCTAAGAATAAAATAAAATGATGTAGAATATTATGTGAGCATTCCAATTCGAGACCAAACTATTGTAATTCATCCAATAATCGAATAAGATTTTTTGTAGTTCAGATATGCACATTTGAAAAATAGTAAAAAAAAAAAAAAAAATGTTGCACCAACAGGGAAAATGATTAATAAAACAATTTTAAGAGGGAAAAAAATCAGCAAACCAGTTACTTCTAGATGTCGAATTTAAAATTATCCCGACATTCGAAGAAACTGAAAACTTTGAGTACACTTTGAATGAATCTACTCACAATTTGTATGACAAAAAAAAAAAAAAAAAAAAAAAAAAAACTGCAATCAATATTAAAATGACTGAAAAACATTATACCGACAAACGACTACTGTTTGTTGATTGATTGGTTTATTGGCCATTTCTTCAACTGCTACCTCAAGATCCTTCAAGCGCAGCCTCATAATTTCGAACTGCGGTAATAGGACGAAGTTGACCCTAAGCAGGTACCTACTCATCACAACCACGTGATTTACGGACTGTTTTCGTGAAACTAACTACCTACGTAAACAGTGGAATTACTGCATTGTATCACTTTTCTCACCGATCGATTTCAGAATAAGACACATTTACAAAAGGAAGTCTTATAACAATTTTGGTGCAAATAATTTACATTGAAATATGCGCAGTAGACTCAAGCTATAATCTTTTAAATTGGAATAGAGGAGAGATTTTTTTTCGAGATGGGGGGGAATTATTGTTTTGACGAAAGTGGATGAAACACAAGAGAGAGACATTTTTGATAGCGATTTTAATATATTTTGACATACCTTCCGCGATAAGTTATTTAAAGTTGAAATAATCATTTGGAATCGCTTTATTCATTATAAGCTCAACTATTTAGTCGCTAGCGCAATGATCAAATACCAAGTACCTACTTCAGTATCACAGCGAATAATTATTAAATTTTTATCTAATAAAAGTGTCACATCTGCTGAGTTTGGTACAGATAAAATGTCGAATTCGCTAATGACGTCTTACAGATATCTCAAATATTTTAACTCGTGATTTTAGTTACGTTCATCATTACATCAAACATAGTAATCCAGAGTGAAACTTAATACATCTTTTCATTCATTTCTTATATTTCTTAATGAACCTACGAAATAAAACACTAAATACAATATTTGAATTTTTCGCGTATTTCAAAATTACTGAAAGAAAAATTCGATAACGATGATCTTCATCATATCTAAAACAATTTGCTCACAAAATTAATGTCCAAAAATTACTGGACTCCTGTTTCCTTCTATAAATTTCATTAAAAAAAAAAACTTTTTCAAATATTTTAACTATAAAAATAAACGATATATGAGTTACATCACTTCCTTAGGAGATAGGCGTAAGAAGTAGATTCAACAATTTTTGATAGAGTTCTAACATTTTGTTTGTGCTGCCATCTGTTGATAGTTTTTGAAGTTAATAAGTATTTATTAAATATAATTATTGAATGTAAATATTGCATTCATAGTTTGTGTTATGCAAATAATGGGTTTAAAATATCAGAAAAAATGTAGCTACTCGAATCCATTTTCTCGATAAATCGATACATTTTTTTTTTTTTTTTTTGCTGCATTATTTTTGAGTTCTTGCCCTGTAGAACAAATTTTCTTTTTCAATGAAATTACTAAGATTTGCTTTTATTGAACGAAATTATTATGCCTATCTAATCATTAATTTATCGCTTTGATCATAGTAAAAGTCAGAGAAATTTGATCATCCAGGACAGTGGTGCTCAACCTTTTAAACCTTGGGGAACCCTTTGAGGTCACCATTTTCTTGAAGGTACCCCTTGATCTAAGAGATGAAAAAATAGGATATCCTACTCAAATTTACAAACTTATTAATACATTCCTATTTTATCACAATAGAAACTTCTTGATAAGATAACGAATGGTAAGGTAGCTAACGATTTTTTTTTCTAAAATATATTTTTTGAATAATAAACAAAAACAACAATATTTTAAATTATATCGATTAATAAAAAGAAAAAAAAATTAATGACTTGGCAGTGATTTTTTCTTATTGTAAAGCATTTTTATGTCCGGAATAATTGTTGAAATCTGCAATTAACTCAATGTCATCTTCAGCACCCAATCTGTTTCTGCATTTTAATTTTGTAGCAGCGTACAAAAGGAAAGATTTTTCACATGCATAGGTTGAAACATATGATTTAGATGTTTCACAGTTCTTTTTATAATTTCAGGATATTTTTTTTATAATATCAATATAAAAGAATGCATAATATAAACTTGTTGTTCTCTTTCTTTTATTGGGAGTTCGGAGGTGTCACAATCTTTAGAAGGATTTGGGATCCAAGACAATTTTTTTCTTTCTGAGCAGGGAAATATTCAAGATTTTTTTTTTTTTTTTTTTTGCAATTCTGATAAATGTTGGACCAAATTTTTTTTTACATATTTATTGGGATTAGCGTTACCGTCTACTAAAACATTATGCATAGTAGGAAAGCAATCAATATTATTTTTCATAATGCAAACTGCCCCAAATTTCTATTTTAAAAGTGTGGCGTCAATTTTACTTTATATCTTGAAAATCGTAAAATAAATGGCCAAATAAGAAGTCGATTCTTCAACTGAATCAAACAATGGAAACTAATATGTCACTTTATGTATCTCGGTTAATGTATTTGAAGCAGGTGACTTTTACGAAATTTAAGATTTTATTTTATCTATAAAATATATATTTATATTTATTTTTACAAGAAAACTTTGTTTAAAAAATTCGATCTTTTATAAGAATTAAAATTTTACTAAAATTTTGACGTTTTGATTAAGCAAATAGTAATCTCTTGCGGAACCCCTGTCAAAGTTTCAGAGAACTTTAGGGTTCCGCGGAACCTATGTTGAAGACCTCTGATGAAGGGTTCAAGGGGGAGCCATATGTGTCACCACATGTCTTTTCAATTATTTTCTTTAAATTTTGTGTCACTTCTTTAATTCCCAAGCCAAAACGTTTTCCCTTAACCTTCAATTAATTTACGAAACTGAGCGTTTGGTTACGTTATTTGATTGTTTTCAAGAAAATTTTACTTCCAAACTAAAAAAAGAAAAGTGAGATATTTGATTGTTCATTTTTGTATCTTATTTACTTAGTACAAGATTTAAGTCTTAATATTTTCGTAATTTATGTAATTAGAAGAGTTATATCTCAATTTAATTTTGTCAATTTTTTTTATTGTTTCGACAAAATCAAAATATCGATGGCGGAAAAAATGCACCATCTTTTACCAGAAATACTATGCCTCAACTGAGGCAACAAAAAAGTATCAAACTGACTATATTGCTTTTAGTGATCTAGTGCATTAGTTCCTTCGATCTTCTGAAGATGGAAAATTTTAAGAAATGGCAAATAATTTATAAAAATGCTGAAATGAGCTTCTACTAAGGAAGTTGTTTTTCTATTGTGGGACAAGATTTGAACTGCTCATCTGTGGGTTCGCTGACATGGACCTCAAGTGAACGAGCCAGACAAAAATTCGCGAGTAGTTCTTTTGACGCTTATCCATCTGCGAGCTGAACGGCACGCAAATGAATGTGCTCTTTTAAAACTCCAGTCTACCAACCATTTTGAATTTTTTAACGTATTGTTAATCCTATGGAATTTCTACTTTTCTCCTTAAATGTAGACTTATATTTGTTTGAATGCAATAAAGTGCATCCGGAACATCCAAAAATATATTGAATGTTATTATAGAATTACGTTTTCTACCCGATATTTTAAATATTTGAAAACTTCCTTTAAAGACCAGAATTATTACGAATGAATTATTAAAACAAGTATAAAAATATTTTTTAAGAGTCGGAGATAAAATGTAATAATACTGCAGTATTCACTACTTTCTCATGTTTCGAATGCATTTTGTTGTATTTAAACAAATGCAACAGTCTATAGCAAGCTTTCCCAAATAGTGGGTTGTTAAAATACAAAGCGGGGCTATTAAATAACGAGACGGACTATGTAAAAACTTTTACTTTGATCTCATACGTATTTAATTATAATCACCTTCAATATACACCCCTTCTTTATCCTACAATGCTTCATGCGAATCTTCCATTGTTCGAAACAGTGCTGGAAGTCTTCTTCTGTTAGCTATTCTGTTATTGCGTGCCTTTTCTCTTTCACATATTCAATCAAATCTTGTTTCTTTTAAAGCAAATTTCGCCTTGGGGAACAGATACACAAATCACATGGCGTAAGATCCGGCGAATAAGGCTGATGGTCTAACACTGCGATTCTGTACTCGGCATAGAAATATCGAGGCAGACAATATAGTATGACTTATGCTGCCACAATTCCGGTCGTTTTCCCCCCATTCTTCACAGAGTTCAGCAAGAGCTTGAATGTAGTAATTTTGATTAATAGTTTGATTTTCAAGAACCCGGTTAAGGTACACAATCCCATGAATATCGGAGAATAAAATACTATAATTATTGCTCTGAATTTTGATTCGCTCATCTGAGCTTTTTTGGACCTCGATGAAGATGGGCTCTTCCAATACATGGATTGGCGTTTCGTTGCAGGTGTTAAGTTAATAATCACATTTCGTTAAAAATAAAAGTTATCACATTTCGTCACACGGATTTTCCTATAATTTTTGGTCATTTTCAATGGCATTCGTAGAGTGAATTTTTTTTGCGAGATAGACATTTCAGTTCCAGATATTTATGTGAGCTTCTTGTTGTTCAGATGTGAGAATTTTAGGCACCATTTTGGCACACACTTTTTGTATGTTTAAATTATAGCCTAAAATTTGTCACATGGACTCTTTGTCAATTCCTATAGTCTCAATAATCGTCTGAATACTTAAGTGACGCTCAGATCGAACCAGACAACTGATTTTTTTTTATATTGTATCCGCTTTTGACGTGGGAGGGTGATCCAGGCGTGAATCCTCTTCAACATCCACTCTGTCATCTTGAAAATGTCTAAGTCACTCAAAAACATGTGCACGTGATAATTAATTACTATACACTTCTTTCAATAAAGTATATATTTCAGTAGCGATTTTTCTAAGTTTCATGTGAAATTTCACAACAATTCGTTGCTCACTTATTATTTTTATGGACGAACAGTAAAAAAAAAAAAAAAAAAAAAAAAACTTTAATGTGAATGAAGGCTGTAGTTATACGGATTTGTTTACAAAAGCGAGAGGCATTGCATTCGAAAGAAAAGGCTTCATGCTAAACATCTGTCGGTAGCTGGTTTTTGGCACATGCACTTCTTCACTAGTTGTGTCAGTCTCGTTGTTTAATGACCACACCATGTAAATTACAGAGTATTCCCACTTTAGCAACTCACAAAACGGTACAGAATATCTGTGTGACATTTTGATTTTTTTTGAATAATTTAATTTTGTTCTTTCAGAGTAACAATGTTACTGTTTTTGAAAGGCTAGTGAAGGCTACCGCTGATACTAAAAAAATTCTATTTGTTGTTACGTCGTGCGGAAACTGGTTATTACAAAGCTTTTATAAAGCTAATAGAACCGCAGAATGAGTATAACGCGAGTTCAATGCCGGATGAGATTTCAACTATTATCAAGGAACATTTTCCTGAATCAACAGAGGTAAACAAAGAATAAAGAATCAATTTACAATTAACGTATAATCCGAGACGGAATTGCTGGATTCCAATATCGAATCTATAAATGAACTGTCGTGTGACACATCACTCATAGACATGTACGAGGTTGGTCTGAAACGCTTCCGACTTAACGAAGATACAAGATATTTTTTCTTTAAATTTATTTTTATTTTTCTACATAGTCTCCTTGTAAGTCTACACACTTCTCCCAGCGATATTCCCATCTTCTTAACCCTTCCGAATAGTATACTCGGTGTCTTTCTTTGCAAAATAATTGATTTCGAAGGTGATGGACTCCTCATTTGACGAAGTTCTCTGTCCTCCGAGCACATGTTTCAGATTAGGAAACAAAAAGAACTTGCTTGGAGCTAGGTCTGGTGAGTAAGGATGGTGATCAAGCAGTTGAAATTAGCAACCACTCAGGTGTGAGGCGGTGTATTGCCATGGTGAAACATTTTCCCCCTGTAAATGGGGGCGTTTTTCCGCAATTTCTACCTTAAGCTTGTCAAGTAATGATATGTAATATAATCATGTAATGATTTTTACTGTATGAAAATAATCGATTAAGATGACTACTTCATGATTATCCCTAAAAACAGTCTCCAACAATTGCGAAGAAATACCACTGGGGAAATTTCAAATGTCGCGTTGTCAAGAGTATCCAGTTTTTGCAGAAAAATCTGTAACACTTTTGAAGTCTATTGTCTTGACTTATAAATGTGAAGTTACATTTTCAATTCCGGTTTTCCGAAACAATAAATGTAGACACAGATAGAAAATCTAATTGGATCTGAGAATTACGTTATCATCTTTTCCTACAAACGGGAGTCTTTAGTTAGCGAGAATAAAGTTTCACAAATCTCACTGGCCATTTGATCTCATTTTCTACATTTATTTTTTTATTAATTTCATGAAAGCAATTCTTAAAAACACCGGCGAATTATACTGATATCTAAATAATGTCTTATTTTGCCTACAAATATCAAAAGATGCAACACGTTTTCAGAAGATCTCGAAAACTGATCTTATACACAATCGGGTCACAAGAAATAAGTTTGAGAAATATTGGTCTTCGGGTTTGAGAATGAAAGTAGAAGAAATTTCATAGGATTAAAATTTCATGAAATCGAAATGGCTGGTGGACCTTGAGAAGTTTTATGATAAAATAATTCTAAATATCTAAAAATTTTGGTGAGTTACAATTATGATTATTTTCGTAATCATATTGAATTATATTTTTCATAATGATATTTATTTTTCCTTCATTCTCAAAAATTTTTCATTACGAAAAATATTATCTTTGAGAATTACGTGATTACATTTTTCATATTGATATAGGATTTTCCAATTTTTATTATATTTGAATGTGAAAAAAAATTATCTATCGTTTGTGGTGTAAAAAATTTCGGAAAGTATGTAGTTTAAGCATTTATATCTTCAATTGTTTTGGACAATAATTTAATGTTTGGGGATTCATTTTTAAAAATCACTAATCCTTCACTACTAAGTATCGAACGTGGTGCATAAAAGAGCTTTACTACATTTTGAAAACTTAGCAAAAATAAATTCTAATTAAAGAGACTAATTGAATTAATTTTAAGCCATACTGAATAACAAAAATTGGAGTAAAACCACCAAAAGAAACTGTCTTATTCATCTTGGGGCTTTTTGACTGTCCAAAATCATTCCCAATATTGCTCTCCTATAAGCGAAATCGCTTCGTGCGTCTATAATCAATATTTTTTTGATATTGTTACAAAGAATTATGAAATATAATGAGTGAAACATCTGCAAGGTTTTTAGGATTGATGTATATTGATTAATGAACATATCAGAATAATGAAAAAAACGAAGAGTAATCATTAAATCTGAAATAGTAAGTAAAAATAAACGTCAATAAAGATAAAAATTGAAATACCCAGTTAAAATACTTGCTCTCTCATATTATGTTTGATTGATTCATGAGAGATATGAAGCAGAAAAGGCTATTATACTTCATATCATGTTGTATGCATGTTTATGTTTACATAAAAATAATACCACTAACAAAACAAACAAAAATACATCATCCCATTTAAAAGACATTCAGTTCTAGAGCGTCATCTTAAAATCAAATCAGATATAAAAATGGAGAATAATATATTGAATGCTGTTGCAGACTTTAGACTTCTTAGCTAGGCTATTCTAAAATTATAGACATAACTGCCTCCATCAACAAACTATATTGTAAAGAAATGGTTAAAAAAAACCAATAATGTGAACTGAAAAAAATTCTTAAAACTAAAATCGAAGAAATTAAATTAAAAAGAAAACCAAAATTTTTTTTAATATACCGAAAAGCTGAAAAAACAGAAGCCAAAAAAAAAAAAAAAATTCTTGAAGAAAGTAAAAAAATTTCAAGTGTAATACTCCATGCCACGCGCGTGAATATATATATATATATATATATATATATATATATATTTAAAGTTTTAAAATATAAAAAAATTCTTTGGTATTATGTTATGAAAGAGCTATATTGAAGAACTTTTAACCCATAAGAATTATGATTTTATTGGTAAAACTGCTTATGTTGTAAGATTATAAAAGAAGATAAAATAAAATTTGTTTTTCTAAACACAAATTTATTGGCATACCTATATTTGAATTCTGTCTAAAAATATATTTGTCAGGAAATAGTACTTTCCACTCACATTATTTTTTAATACAGATTGAAGAGTTGTGATCTTTTAGTAATTTTCATCTCTTCATACTTGTAATACAGTTTAGGGTAAGTTATCCTAAGACCCAAGACTAATTGATTGTTGAACCATCTGAATGTAATCAAACACTTACCGAATCAATTTTGCTGATTGAGTTTTGAAATGTAACCTAAAGATGATTTGAAATTTAATTGAATCGATTTTGAATGGCAACTTTCCTGGAGAACGAGACCTGACAGTGCAAAGTTGCGTAACATTTTCAAAGTTATTGCAGTGGTTTTTACCCAAAACAATTTTAACAGATATCAATGTGTTGGATTTAAAGAATATTTATAATGATTTCGGAGTATAAGCAGAAACTGACATTGCTGAAAAGTTATTTCGTGCTGATTTGTGATTAATTTCGTCTAGACTTCCATGAATAATAATCCGCTGAATAATTGATTTGATTATCAATTTCTTAGGATCATGAAAGTGGAAACAAGTTTTACTAGCTATGTGTCCGATGATTTTGAACCAATTGCTTTCTTTTTCGAGTTTTAGGTATTCAAAATTTAATAATAGATGAAGTAAAAATGATATTAATCAAAGTTATAAAGTAATCTACTGGTTAATTCTTATAAATTTAGAGAAGATAATACACAATATTTTATTCATAAATTTGATAGTCTTTTCGTTAGTAGTGTTTTTGTGTGTCCTTTAAGCAAATTCACACTGTTGATTACATCACTAGCAATATTTTTGGGTGCTTTGCTGTTGTGAAGAAGCTGCGAGCCTATTCTCACTAAAATGTTTTTGAAATGTATTTTTGGCAATATATTTCTCCACCTTTTTTTTTTTTTTTTTTTTTTTATCACCATTGCTTCGTGCTTTCTGTCAGAAATCGGTCAAACTTTTTTTTGCTGAAAACAATACACTTTTGATGAGCTTTTTTAAAATGTAGTTTGATTTTTTGAAATCGATAACATGTAAGGAGTCACATTAGTTGTTATTCCAGGTTAAATCAATAATCATAGAAAAAAAGAGTTATGTGGTGTGTGTATGAATGGCATAGCACAAAGATGAAATGGAATAAAAAAAATAAAGCTGTAAATTCAGTAGATTTTCGGACATGTTATCTTGCACCTTTACTCTAATCACAGGCTTACACTTGTTTGTTTTATCAGTACTTGAAATATACTAGCTGAGCTGATACAATTATAATAATCTTGTGAAAATGAGGCATATAACCCTTTAGAAAATAATAAATACTATACTGATATGCTGATATAACTATGAATGTTGCAACTTTATACTTGGATATCTTCTATATTCGTGAATTATTTAGTCTCAGTTTGTGTAATCTAACACATTTCTGCTTAAGTTGTTCAAATATTTTATCTACTTCATGGCTGATACTTATAGTTATTTTACTTCTCCTACTCAGTTTTGTGAAGTTATTTTGCTAAATTAAGTAATTGCTTTTACTCTCAATATGTTTTTTTGAGCTTAGCATTTCTACACACTGTTCTATTACAGATTCCATAATCTGCATCAGGATGCAATTAACTTATGTGTGTTTTATCGATAAAATAGAATAAAACTGTAAAATTAAATATATGATTTAATTTATTTTTATTCCTTTAATTCGTTCCGGCTCCTTTAGTTGATTATTTTTTTTGGGGGTTATATGCATTGTTGTGAGTAAGTAAACTTGTATTGACTCGCTTATCGTGCACGCCGATGTCATATGATCTTACTTGTTCACGTGTTCAACTTGATCGAATGTTTTTACTTTTTTAAGTGTTTTATATTAATGTCGATTTTTAGAATAGGATATTTTGGTTTTTGTTATGGAACTTGGATGCGTTCGGCAATCTTCAGCTTGTATTTTTGCGCGCTCGGTATCACCAAACAAGTCAATATGAATAGCTATAATTTACAGCATCATGTGTATAAGGATCAATTAAAATGCAGAATAAATTTTATTTAGATATCTTGGTTACTTCTTGATAATAATTAAGACTTTACGCGCGGGCTCGCGATATCCTTTTGTACTTCCCCTTCTTTATGGATAAAATATTTATTCAAGCGATGTGTAATTGTAATTGATGTCAAATATAAGAAATATTTATGGATAAATCGTAAATTTTTTTTTAGACATTTTGCATTTTTTTAAAAATACGTCTGAATCTCAAATTATGAAAAATATATGTTTTTACGTTAGAATATAAGTTAATTTCAGTGTGATAATACCTTGAAGTGATTTCCTTTCTTTGGATAGATTAAAAAAAAGATTAATATATCAATAGATATTATCATTATTACATTTAAGCATTAAAATGTTTTTAAATGGTCGACTGATTAAAGTCATATCACGAGAAATGTAATGGTAAAATTGTTTTAGATTAAATATCTGATTATATTCTCAAATATTCATAAGATGCGATTTGTATAAGCAGAGTAAGCAAAAGGCTTTGCTAAGGAAAACTGAAGTACCTTTTTAAACAGCATTAAATATCCCAGGGTTTGCACTTTTTCAGTTTTTAGTTTTTGTCTTTCTTGCTGTACTGAAGGAATGCAAATGCAGGCGCAATACAGATATGCCTTTTTTAATACGCTTTGCGCTTTTTAATCCGGTATTCGATGATTCGGCACATTCAATAATCTGGCAACAATCTATCGTTCAGTTCACTTTTGGATTTTAGGAGTTTCCTGAAATCCTGAGAATAGGCTTCAGATGTATAAAATACATTTATTAAATTTTACGAATCCAACAAAAATACAGCACTTAAGAACTCATAAGTTTGTAAATAATTGGTAATTATTTTTCAAAGAAAAGATTTATCATGAAAGCAACAGAATATCTGATATATTTTTAAAACTGCAATGGCTAAGGTGTATTATTCGTGTCATAAATTGTTGGTTAAAATTTGTCTTAACAATCCTTGTACTGTATTAATTTTTGTGCTCGTTTTCTTTTTAAATCAATTTAAGAATATTCTACTTAAATTAGTGTTAAATGTTTAAATTTTATTTTGTAATTGCTACATGGAGCCGAAATGCTTTCTGGGCATTTGTATTGTCTACACAGGTTCAGCATATACGTAAATATATTAAATACATATTTTAATCGCTTAAATCTTTTATCTAGAGTGTTTATATTTCTTATCTTCTTTAAAATTATAATAAGGTTTAATAATCCAACAAAATCGCTAATCCGCCATGGCCGTGGTCTCTAAAATGCCGGATTAAACAGAGTTTCCAGTGCATACAAATAACTACCTTCATGCAAACAATATATTTGATAACAGTAAGAACTATTTATCTAATTACTTTATTAACAGTAGTATTTAATAACAGCTCAATATAATCTGCTTAAGAAAATCTCAAAAGAGCCCTCTCTCTCTTTAATATGGAATATATATATATATATATATATAAGCGAAATACCACTGACTGACTCATCACGAGATCTCAAAGACTGTACAACCGATTGACTTGAAATTTATCATAGTTACTCATTTCGCGATGTAGACGCTCACTAAGAACGGATTTTACGGAAGTCTTATCCAAAACGTAATTTTCATCCGTTAATCTACTCTTATCCATTGATTATGTAAATTTTGGCGATTTTATCGCCAAAAATGATATGACCGACGCCAAACGGAAAATATTTTTTTTTCTATGTATACAGTGTATTGTCACCAATTAAGTTTACTTGGTGAGATTTGCCCGCGCGAAATGGAAAAATACCAAATAATTTAATATTGAAGCGCTGATGGAGAATTGGCAAGATTTTGGCGAAGGGGCTCTTTATGCAAAATTTCGTGCATGTCGAAAATAGGAAATGTACAGATTTAGCGATAGAAATAAATAAGTTTGGAATCCCACGGTTGCTGAATGAGTAGCTTTGCCCCAAAACAGCGGGATTTTGAAAAATACTAAAATCGTTATTTCATACGGAATAGCGCACATGCGATACAATCTTCGTTTACTGGAGAACCTCGCTACATGCATGAACGAACTCAAAAGGCTATGACATACGTAACACATTTTGGACGTCCCGATTTACTTGACTTTTTTTTAGTATTGCAAATTTAGGACAAAAATCTTATGATAGACACGATGTCATTGCGAGGGTATTTCATTTGAAAGTCAAGCACATGATGAATCTTCTAACAAAAGGTTGCATATTTTTCAATATTAGGTGTAACATGTAACTATATGGTGGAATGAGTTTTATCCGCATATATATAAAACTCATATATGGGGTGACTTTTTGCTAAAATCTTTTACTTCTTATATTTTTGAAAGTGGTGGATAACCATTATTAAAGACAATCAATTTCTTAAAGTTTTAAATTTAGATTATCATTGTCGTTCAAAAATAGAAAATTTTCTTGATATTTTACGTATAGGTTGCGAAATATATTATCGTCTGCCCAGCGAAGCGGGTGGGTATCATCTACTTTAATTTATATACGTCATAAAATACCTACACGTGTGCTGTTTTTCACATTTTTAATATTTACTATTTTTTCACGTTTATTATTTAAGTTGTAAACTGTGTAATGCAGAAACGCATTTTATAAAACTCAGATAGCAATAACTTTAAATAAACAATAATCTATTAGCAATGCACATCATCTGTAAAAAAGAATGTTTCATCCATTTTCTCATGTTAGCATGGTGTGTTTTGGCTTGATTAAATGGACAAAACATGCTGCATTATAACTACTCTGATGAAGCCTATAATTATGAGAGAGAGAAACAGGTTATATTATTTTCAAAAGAGGGAATGTCTGGAAGATGCTAATTTAATTTAAATTAATGAGCTGTAATTTTGTTACTTTGTAGTTGTGAATCATGGCGAGGGTAACACTTGAGTTCAATTTTTATTCTGTAAACTTTTCCTCGCGACATTTTACGAGAGTTATGAAACTTCTTTGAACCCTGACACACATGTATGCAAAATTATATATGTAGCAACTTAAGTGAAGAGAAAATATTTTTGCAACCAAATTGGTTTAATTTTGTTCACTTAGTTTTGTTTATTTTGTAGATTTTTTCCCATTAAGGGGACTAAAAACCGATTCCCCTGAAAAAGAAAATTATCACTGCCCTTATGAATGCCTTTTTTGCATCTAACGCATCCGGCTCTAATAATATAGTGTTTTCGTATCATTTCTTTTCTAGCTTCAAAAAGTCTGATCTAGCATTTGACTTTCTTTAAAAATATTTTTTGTATTAATTAAAAAATACAACTCCCATTAATAGAATAAATATTGCTAGAAAAAGACAAACTGTCGAAAATTAATTTTAAACTAGGCATGACTTCAGTAATTTTGTTAAACTCTAGTGTAAATTATTATATGAATCTCTGTATAATTTATGCAATTTTTAGAGTATATATACTTCTCTTTCTCTCTATTTCAAAATAAATTATAAGATAAGTTTTATAACTTTTATAATCATATTATGACGGCAAACCATTCCTGTTTGCCTCTTGTACCATAATTAAACTCAATATATTAACACTAAAAGTCGATCAAAGAGACGTTAGAACAATAAACACAGTATTTATTAGTTGATTGCTAAATTAACGACAATTATAAATGCTCTCTCTGACAAGGCCTTAACTATATTAACTCAATCTACCAATAATAATCTAACTGGCTCTTACCACTAAGGCTATCTTGATTTCTAGCATACATTAACCAGCCAATAACTTGTAACAATTCCCGGCTCCGACTTCAACTCCGACTCTAGAACAGTTGCTGGAACACTAGAATCACTCAACCTCAGCCTCTCTTTCGCGACTCTTAATCTGAGTTTATATATTTCCTAACTCTCCTGCTTCACTTCATTTCTACCTGCTTTCGATTTACATATTCACGTTTCATTTCTGGTTGGGCAAAGGTTGTTTAGCAAAAGCACTCAATCTTAATTAAAAGTCCCCAAAGTTAGTGAAGAGATAACCGCGATTAGCCCAACGTCACAATATTCAGTAATAAAATTTTAACAACAAAAAAAAAATGCCAGAATTATATATTGGATATACTTTTTATGTGCTTCAAAAACTGATTTCTATGAATGTTTTGAAAATGAGCCATCATCTTAAGTTTGATTATTTACATCGCGTAAAAGTATTTTTATGCAACCTTCTACTATTTTATTATGACATTTTAAATTTAGAACATATTAATTAATATTATGATGTCTTATTGTAATACATTTAAAAACTAGATACTATTATACCGCATGTGTATTTTTTCTCATTAAGTAATTTTTTATTTTGAATATCTTACTATCAGTAATAATAATGTCTAGTGAATCTATTGAATTAATATATCGATTCAATAGTAAAATTATTGTTCCAATTTCTAAAATTCTATTAGGACCTGTCCTTAATGAAAGCGAGATTTATACAAGAATTATAGGAGAATAAGAAGTAAAGGTTATATGCTTTAAGTAATTAAAAATTAAATTTTTAATATCTAAAACTGATCTAAAATTTTCTGTCTTTTCTATTTACATCATCTTATGCTTTAAATTTGTCCACATGTAACATGGCTGTAACATAATTATAGTCACGCACGTTATGATTTTCGCATTTCAAAATAAAACTCAGTGTATTCTGATACTCGTTGCTATATAATATGTAAATTAGAAGAGTGTGTTTCGCTTAAATTATGTAACAATTTTTTTATTTTCACCAGTAAACAATTTTAGTATAATCATAACTTATTTTTGAAAACATATATTGTCTCAAAGCATTAAAAAATTCCTTCAAAATTTGGATTCTTTCTCCGAATGTCTTAAGACCAATCAATTTTTTTATGCTTGTTACTTTGTATTTCTTATAAACATTCTTCCCATTCTACGAAAAATCTTTAAATAATATTAAATTTGCAGAAAATCTGAACTTGGCCTGTGTTAGATCTTTTCATCCAAGAATTTTATTTTCATTATTAAAGGAATTATATTAAAAACATATTTAATTCCCACTCAATACTTCGTTTTCAACTTGTAGAAAAAAATAAAGAAATAGCTTCAAATTTTAAGGACTTTTATTCAAATAATAAGACTTCAACAATTTTGAGAAATTTAACAATAGGATATAGACTGTAAATGAGTCTTAAAATTAATTACACATTTTATAAGTACATATTTTTGAAATTCATACATATTGCTTCGTTCCATTTGTTCTCGGTAACCACCAACTATGCCTCTGAAAAAGAAAAAGAAATAAAAATTTATAACTTTTTCGAAATTTATGAATTAGGTTATGTTCATAGAAATCTGGAAAAAATCTGGAGCGTTTAGGAATGAATATATTTTAATTATGCTGTCTACAGTTTCGTTAAAGGAAAATAACCTATTAATGATACATAAATTGGCTCTTTTTTTCTTTTCATTTGAATTCGTAATTTATATGTCTCGTGTTCCTATTTACAACAACTTGGATGATTCAGTATTTACAAATAAAAGACATAACGGAAGGACGAATTGAAAGAGAAGCACAATAGAAACATTTGGGTTAATTTTTAACATGATATAGGTACCGCTGTTTGTTATATATGTAGAATAAAAAGTCAATTATATATTGTAAATAATACAGTAACAGATAACGTACTAGCTGTGTTATATTATTTTAAAATTAATTTAATATTAAATGTTAAAGAAAACTATATTTGTTGGTGATCACACAGTCGAAGCCAAAATTGTGGGAGTTCCAAAAGGTGCTATGTCTAAAATATTGGGATGGTATAAAAAAGAACAATGTTTTACTCATAAACGAAGAAACTGTGGAAGGAACAGAAGTTGTCAGTTAGGGGCCAGTGAGAAATCTCGTGAATTATTTACCAAAAATGTTAATGCACAGTCGAACAAATAAGAGAAAATTTATATAATGGTTGAGAAGATCCCATTTCAAGCAGAACAGTTGGTCGGGAACTTCACTGATTCAATATTTATGGCTCCATTGCAAAGTGGATATCAATGCTAGAAACAAAAATTCTTACATTGTTTCAGAAAGCATTAAGGCTGAAATCTTGATGATTTGAAGGATGCAATTTGTTCAGATGAATAATTTTTTTTGTTTCCCATCAAAGGAAGACTTTATACCTGGCAATTTCCCATGGAAGTATTCATTTTTATTATTTTATTCGAATTGTAAGGCATGGAGACGGATCTTTCATAGTATGGAATTTTATTTAATGAAAATCCTTAGTGACGATGTCAATATGAAGAATCGTGTAAATCTATTTGAACATTTTTCAAGACCACGTCATCCAATTATGTATACAATTTTTTTAAAAAAACTGTTCCTTGTTTCAGGCAGATAATGTTACTGTCCATACAGCAAAACGCACCATAAATTGGTTTTATGAATATGAGAATGAAGTGAAACAGTTGCATTGGGTCGTTCAGTAACTAGAATTATTTGTATCATTATTTAACATTCATGGGAATATTATGAGTGACACAAGCAAGAGAACAATTTACTCCACCTTCATCATTTTCAAAATTAGGAGATATTCTGCAGCAGGAAGGGTATGAAATAACGCTACTTTAAGGGAAAAGTCTGTATTTGTCTATTCTACGTCAAATTGTTACTGTCTATAATGCTTAAGGTGGACCAAGTGCATACATAATTACATAGAGGTCTCACATAGTTTTAATTATTACTAAGAAATAACCGAGATACATGGATAAAATTTATTCTACATTTTAGGCTTCCTCTATGTACAGAATGCTGCAAATTACAGCTATTTGTGTGGATTTTTTTGGTTTCAAGAAGCCAATAAAAATTAAATTTCTCTGTCGATTTACTTTTTAGTAATAATTAGTTCTTTACATTACTATGGATTACTTCAGTCTACGACTTTTTGAAACTAAACAAATTAGCAGAAATAGCTGTAATTTACAACATTATGTACATGAGGATCAATTAATATGCGGAATAAATTTTATCCGGATTTATAGGTAATTTCTTAATAATAATTAAAACTTTACGATATCCCCTCATAAAGATACAGTGGAGCAATATTTTTTAAGTGGACTTAGTACCTTTGCACCTTCAAAAATTCGATTTTTCAAACTTGTTTTCAAAAAATAGAGTTGAATGTTAGGAACATTTTAAAGCAAACCACGTCAAAATCCGACATTTATTACGACATTTATTTATCCGACAACAAAAAATATAAGTGTCTAAAGTAGCTTGTTCTATGTAATGTAATGTAAACAAACCTCTTTTTCTTAGTTTGTTATTTTCACACTTTCCCACAAGATTAAAAAAATGTTTTGCATGTAGAGCTTTAAAATTTTACATGAGTGTTGTACTTGTAGATCTTTAATCTACGAACCTCAATTTTGTCAATAGGATAATTAGATTTTATTTTATAACCTGATACATGAAAAATAAGTTACTAAATACAAACTTGATAACTTTTTTTAATTTTTCAATTTTTTTTAATGTAAGATAAATTTAAAATTTGAGGTTTACAGAATAAGGTCATTGTTAAGCTTTAATTTTGTATAGGAATTGTGGCTCTACTGTACATCTTTCAAATGTTATCTTGTGGGTAACGTAAGGTAAGCTAATTTATTTTTTAAATTTTTGTACGCATATTTCATGTTGTATAAGAAAATATATTATTTTAATAGCAAAACTTGGCCCGATATTTTAAACTACACACTTTATTACACAAACTGACAAAGTTTCATTTTGAAATGAGAAAAAATTGTTGATTTATGAAAAATCGAAAAAAAGTTTGTCAAAATGTTCTACTTTTGATTTCGTAAGGTACTATGTTAAGTCCCGTTAAATCAGGTGCTTAATAAAAAAATGGACATTTCTCGAAAAAACAATTTCGTTATTGAAGGGATAAAGAATGGAGCCCTGGTTTGAACACGTTGCGGATGTTGGATCAACCCCGCTCCTTCTGCTTCAAAATGTTACTTTAATAAAAGAACAAAATACCAGTATTAATTGATGCAAACGTATTTATTTATGATTTTCGAAATCTTTGCTGATTTCATTATTATTAGGACTGACTAAGACACACGCGTTTTTTGATAGAAAGATAGATGTTAGTATTAACTATCTTTGAAAATTCCGTTTCTCAAAGATATGATGTTGAAAATGATAATATTGTGTTTCTCTCTAGTATTTTTGTTTCTAGACTCGGGTATTCATTTGTGACAAAGATTCAGAATTTTTCAGGATTATTCACGTTTGCTGACTCTGATTCGGATGTGCTGTTTACTATCCTACGCAAAAATTATTTTACATTGGTATTTATATTTGTGCAGGCATCAGAATATAACACCAGAGGAAAATTAATATTTTCTTTGGTAAACCTATTATTGTCATCCGCAAATTATCCAATGTGAGTTCTCTCCTGCAACTGCTCGGATTTTCTTTTCTCCATCGACGGCAGGGACTTACCGAATTCATCTCGGATGAGTGGAAGACATCTCGAACGAGTAGATTCATCGTTCTCATAGTGTAACTAACCAGAGATAGCTGTGATTGAATCTTATTTGCACTGATATCTTCGAAGAAACTCGCCAGCTCTTTTTGTCACTGTGTTCCATACTAGCATGGTAACCTTCTGATACGATCGGTATTCCTTCAAATATCATTCGCTAATATTTTTGTAAATATTTGAAAAAATTTCATTTTTGAATTTTATTCTATTTGAACGACTCATATTCTTATAAGCAATATTATATTCAATGAAAATAAATGTTGATGTTTTAAAATATTAAAGTGTCCTGCATTGTGCTCAGCTACTGACTTGAGTCATTTGAAGTATGGTATACGCTTGTGCATTTTATTACCTTATTACTCCTTCAGTGAGATAGATGAAACCGATCAGAAATAGAGTACAGACTACGTTTTCTTTAAGAAAGAATGACTATCTGGAACAAGAAAACTATAAAATTTAAAATAATTTTCATCAGTTATTCTCATCAGAATCGAAATGCTTAATTAAGTTAAATTTGTTAAAAAAAAACCCTGAAAACATATCAAAATTAACATTTTTTTTTGCCTACAAGAGGTAAATAAAATACGAAAAGAAAAAAAAAATCATGTAAATATTTTAGTATATTTTATGCGTTGTTTGTGTACTAGATTATGCGTAAGATTTCATATTACCATATAATAAAATCTGAATAAGATAATGGAAGTATGTATATATATAAAACATAATAGCTGGTCCATTTTTACTTTGACAACTTTCATATTAGGTTTTGTGTACTACAGTTTATAGAATGCGCAGATTAAAAAATCCGAACTCAGCTCAAACCTTAGACCAATAAAAATACAAGTAACCCTTGTATAATACTGTTCTCTCTTTAAAAAACGTCGTATTATTCAGATTAATGTTATATGGAAAAAAAAAAAAAAAAAAACTAATGCAAAAAAAAAGGAGGTAAGTTCCAAAAATCAGAAAAAAAAATATAAAATTATATTTTTATTTGGAGAAATTTGTTCAAAAAAGTAATTTTCATCAAAAGTAGTAGTATTAAATAATTATATGTATTGAATAATGTTTTAATTTCTCTTCATCGTTTTTGTTCCGGCGAAACGAAATATTTCTTAAGAGATATATTTTTATTTTCATCAAACATGGTGCTGGGCTATAAATTAATTAACAATAGTGGAAAGCATAATTACCTTTTCATAAACGAGATAGGCAGTTGAATAATACGAATACGAAAAGTCAAAGTTTTAAAACACAAACGCTAATTTTTTTTCTTAAAATGTACTTATTACTAAGATATGTTTTGCACTTAAAAGCTCTTATTTGTTCCATATTAATTAGGGAATCCTTCCTTATTTCGAATTTTGCTCTTAAAAACTAGGAATTAATCTGATTCTCCAACCCTGTTAAAGGGAATCCATGTTCTAGGATGTGTACTGAGTGGAAGTTATCCGCTTCTTGAATTGTATTAAGATGAAACATACGAGGGGTGTTCTGAAAGCAAGTTTCGTCATTTTTTTGAAAGAGCACATACTTCATCAAATGAAATAAACAACCGCCATAAGAATACCCTTCTATAGCTTGTTCATCAGTGGAAGTAGCTCAGTGAATGAGAAATGACGCATGCGCAGAACGACAAAGAAAAAAAGAGTGTCTGCAGACCAGCGTGCCCGAGACATGACTGACAACGTGGTAGGCAATGGAAGTGCTATCTAGTATAGATGAGTACATGGGACTGGTGTGTCATCCATGACCACCTACTGAACGTGTAAGTGAACACGTCATGTCTCTCCCAATGGTTGGAAGCTGGCGTCGCATGTTGAGAGAAGGAAGGAAGAGTGTGGAAAATGAAGATCGAATGATAACTTCCGTTTATCAGGACACCCCACGTATATGTGTCTTGATATATGGAAGTTAATTCTAAACTGTAATTAAATTCAAGTGTTATTTTACTATAAATCTTCGAGTTTAATGTGTTCAAACAACGTGTTTTGAAGAGTAGAGCAAATATGACGTAAATGAACTTTCATTGGCCAACACCAATATACAACTCACGTACAGTGCGAAGGGAAGCTGATGATTTGGCAATTAAAACATTGATTTAAATTTTGGTTCTAAGTGGAATAATGTATTTTCATTGCTCTGAAAGCTTAAGTATAATGAGGTCTCTAAGTAATTACATATAAGTACGCCGTTGCTCTGAAACCCGTCTGTGATCTGTGAGTGGTTTATACCAAAAAATGCTAAATTGCAGTTTCCATAATTGTTGACCTCTTACTCTCATTTCCTTTTAACTAACTTCTGGGGATATTTTTACTACGATGTTTGATGTGAGGAACTCGCCTAGTAAGACAATGGCAGCTTATGTAAATTAGCATTATTATACAATAAGTTTAGTGAATGGGAGATAGGGTATGGAGAGGATAGAGAAATTAAAATCAGGAGGAGATTAGAGAGAGAAAGGAATTAATGAGGTTAATAGGATTTACTATATTAGATCAAACAACTAGGAGGCAAGATATTCGAAGTGTGTATACTAAACTCGGATCCCGTCGCTAGAAGTCTACTGGAAATAAATCCAGACAAGTGAAAGAACAGTCACTTATGTAAGTTAACATTACTACATAAAAAGTGTAGTGAATGAGATAGAGAGATTATATATATATATATATAAGAAATTATACTGAGGTTAATTGGATCTCTATAATAGATCAAGCAATTGTAAGGCGAAGTATTTTAAGTTTATACTAGCCTCGGATCCTCTCGTTAGAAGTCTATTGGAAATTGATCCAATCAATTCAAGTCTGCTGTGTGTTTGGAGTTATTAAGATAAATATAATTCTTCATTATAATATTTAATTAAGGAACGATTAAGCGAATGATTTAGTTTATTAATTGGTTTTGATATATTTTCTTATAACCTGAGTAATCTGATTAAATATTTTATGCAACTGATCTTTATTGAGTGTTTGTATCTAATACACCAACGACAGTAAGTCTTTACGTGTACAATGACACAAATATCACATAAGAAAAACTGAATACTGAAATTCTATCATTATGTACCTGAGGTTCATAAATTATTGTCGTAATATCCTTGCCTCATAAGGAACATGACGCAAAACAATTTTATATTTCGGTAATATACTACTCGAAAAGTGTTTTAGTAACCCCCAAAAATTTATATATGAGTAACGTTGTAACTCAAAACTTAATTAATAAAAAAAACAATCTTAATCTGATAATAATTAATTTTAAAATTTAATCAAATTTATTTAAGCAAATTCTTAATGATTTATGAGCTAGATAGTTGCTACGTGGCAGTTTTTCGTGGTACCTAGCCCTTTGAGACGAAACTCAAGTTACCACCTAGTGTTATTCAGATTTAGTGTATAACACTTTAGATCGCAGCAACAATTCTACGCTTCATTTCATGTAGTGAGGCGTTAAGGGTTTTGTATAAAATGCCTTTGACCCACCCCTAATAATGCCTGGTAACCAACAAACAGCTTACCAATATCTTTTAACCAATAAAATAGGAAGATAGAACGATCTGGAGGCGTAACCTTCGTTTCCATTTTCTTGATGCGACGCTGTGTTACAGTGAAGGACTTTTGGTGCAGGACAGGGATTCTCAAACCTATACTCACTGGCACCACAGTGGCTGCCAACGGTTTTATATGCTTTGTGAAAACGATAAAAGTCTATCTGGGTTTTCAATAAAAACGTCAAGTGAAAAGTTTTTATAGGTATTACTTAGAGATATACAAGCGTATTTGATTGGAAACAAATATTTGTTTATAATTACCTATTTATTATTTTAACTATGCTTATCAGACGTCTCGGTTATCCGGGATTGTCCCAGTTTAAACGTATTTCTCCGATGCTCCAGTTTGTCATTTTGTACCGTTTATTTGTCAAAATTAAAAGAAAAAGTCAAATACGCATACATTAAAAATATTTCTTACTGCCTGCCTGTATAACAGTAATATATACTAATCTTCTTAGATGGCACCATTCACAGAGCGTAATTATTTATTTTGCATGATGGTACTAAGGAAAAATTTCCCCCTTAAATACTTTATTTATTGCTAATTATACGCACGTATTCTTAGAGTATGTCTTATTATTGGTGTTTAATGTACGTCGTATTGTTGCTGTTATTAATAAAGCCTTTCAGTTGGGTCTTAGTGAATATTACCCTGGAGGGTGGTAGTTTGTCTGCAATGCCCCCTCTCCTGGTTTGAAAATGCTCCGTTAGATCTCTTCAACAGCCAGCAATGAGTGATACCGTTCCCATTTGGAATCATAGTGGAAGAGAAATAGAATATTTCAGTTTTATACGTGAAGTTCAGATGCTCCGTTTTGATCTATTTTTTGTAAAAATTCTATCGTTTATTAGATAGATCAAAATATTATTTCATAAGAAATTTCATTATAATTAGATAATTCTTTCTAGGTTTTTTTTCTTCTTAAAAATAATCGTCCCAATATTTTTGAATTTAGCTGTTATATATTATGTTTTTTAATAGAAATACATTACGATTTCGAATTATGTAAATAAATAAATAAAAAGGCTAAGTAAAACATTCGTTTTAATTATGAGTAACTGAGTTAAAATTAAAAAGAGAAATATGGTTCTCGACGAAGTTAAACAAAATAAAATCAACTCTGATAAATAATCGTCTTCGGACACTTCAGATAATACTAAATGTTTTAGTATTGGTTCTGATTTCATATCAATAATAAATAAAACAGTTTACCTCATTGTCCCTTGCAGCTTTTTTCACATTTTTTTATGTTCTCGAAATTGTTTTTATTTCCTTCGCAACCGCCATATGTGAACATTTCACATGCCTTCTTGTTTATGTTGTAGTAATAACGAGGAAACGCCGCACGGCATGGTCCCGTTTCTGCCTGGAGCTGGCATTCGCATTTGGCGCCTGAGGTGAGAAAATCACTATATGTCAATAAAGAAACTAGCCAAGCAGTAAAAAGAGCCCATATATGAAATACTTGAAGAAGGATATAGGTAGAGTAAGTCTAAGTTCAGTGTTAGTGAGATACAGATCACTCTTTAATACGTACATCGTAGAAAATTATAAGAAACACCAATATTCTATAAAATTCCAATCTTACATTTGAGTTTTGGAAATTTTCACCAAGAAACTGAACCTTAAAAACAAAGTATAGTAATAAAAAATCATGAACTAAAGAAAGCTGTGCAATATTCCTCTCGACGTTTAGTTATTATAGGACCGACTGTGACGAGAAAAGCCGTACCTCTTCTTGTTCGATAAGCGTATTTTTTCATTTTACAGAGTATTTTTTTTATTTAATAGAAGTTTTTAAAAAGAAGAACGATTAATTCTGTATGTATATGACGCATATTGTCGTGAGAAAATTGTGGCTCCCCTCCTCTTTTGTTGAGAAGAGGGTTGTCAGTGTAATAAGATCAAACGAAACCTATACTCGTAAGTGAGAGGTAGGCACTGAAAAGAATGTGATAAATGATGAAGTGCAAATAAGATGTTGTAGTTATTTGTTAAATAGAAGGTTTTATTGAGTCGGAGTAAGCTAGTATGAAAACAGCTAGTATACAGTTCTATTCTAATAAAGGGGAGTACATTACAGCAAACAAATAAACTCAAAGGTTACTCCCCGCTAAATGCAAATGAGATCGTCTTATATCAATGATGTGGATGGAGCCCCGGTTGACTTCATCGTATTCCGCCTATATACTATTTTTCTCAAAGACAAAATTAATTTTTTAAACTTGGATCACTCTCGTATCATTTCATCCCAATAGCTACAATTGCTTAAGCCCTGTACTTTAAAGGAGTCCACAAAATGGCTTAAAATATTTTTTTATGAAACTCCTCTGACCAGTTCTCCTTCCATCCCAACTCGCTAGCGTTAAGTTCAGATTGCGATACGGAGTAAAATGATATTATCCTCTTATGAACCATATTACGGTAAGCTAATTCTGTGTTCTCGTGACTTGGCCCAATTTGAAGACAGGAGACAGGCTCTTCTGTATTGAGCCTCATTTTAATTTGGAAGTTTTGAGTTTTTATTGTGATTGGCTTAAATGTTTTGTCTCTTTTTTAATGTAAGCGTAAATATGCACTGTACGCAATTTGAAATGAAAATTGTTTTTAAGGCTTTTCTCCCCAGATTTTATTTTTAATTATAGTTCCTCATTTTATTCTTACTACTTGTTTTTCCTTTTTAATTTAATTTTTTTTTTAATTTTCTGTTTTAACTAGTTATAAATCGTCCAATACCAAAAGAACGCTTGTTCTGTCTCCACGATAAACGGGCTCATTTCAAAACAAATAGAAGAGACGAAAGCTGGTTAAAGGAATAAGCAATTAGAAAAGTTAATGTAAACACTAAAGTAGTTTTTTATTTATCTTTTTGTTGAGTTTGGGTGTTGACCTTAGCATTTACGAGAGAGGTGATTTGATGAGGTAAGTTTTTCACCTGTGGGTACTTTAAGTGCCTTAGAAAATTAGGTTAGAAGGAAATTCTCTACTGGACCATGTTTTTGGGAGCTTTTTCTCATATATTTATTTGTTGAAACTTGGGAGAGAGGGCCACCGCACACTCTCTTTCTAGAAAGGAAATTCTCTATTTTACGACTACAGAGGAACTTTCTGACCGATATTTGGGGAAGGTTTTCCTCTCAGACATCATTGAAATTAATATACATATCCTGTTATATTGAGTATAGTTTGGAGCTTTTTTCTATTCACGTCTCCGTAGCCTCTAGTTGAGATGAAGGGTCTGTTTGACAATGTGCCGTATCCACTTATATCACCCGCCATGAGTTATTTGTGGGCTGTCTTAGTTAGACACACAAGAACAATTTACAATTCAATCAGTAGTGCTTGGCTGTGATGTACCGCCCTTAGTGTTCAAACTCTGTCATCTAGTGTTTCACTTTGGTGAAAAGTCTTTTGACCTTCGCTACTTAGTTGACTGGAAATTGGTATTAGAATGGTCGCATATATGCACCTTATGTTGCAACTTAAGTAACTGGGCCAGAGAGGAAATTGCTATTACGGGGTCCATCACCAACAGCCTTTGTATGTTCCTTAGATGCGACGTTATTATACAATAGCTACAAGAAAAATATTTTGCATCATATTTCATCTTCCTGGAACTCAAAATATATTAATGCCAAACAGAGGAAGTACTACGTCTTGCATCATCATTACTATAGTTAATTAAATTATTATTAATGTTTACATCACGAAGCTCTCATTTTAGTGAAACCACTTATCTTTCAAAAGAGCTGAATGGGAAAAGGTTAAATTATTAAGATTTCATATACTTTATAAGAAATTTCTCGCTCAATGAAAATTGTCCAGCTTAACAAAATCGTGCTGCAGCCATCAAACCTTGCAAATAGCAAAATATTGAGAAGGTATGCAAATGACATAAATTTCATATGATCGCGAATTTTCACATTAACAGCAGAGTTTATGCAATCTTGTATCAATGGGCATAAATTTTGGCGTTTCTTAAGACTCCGTATGAAAGTGAAAGAGCGCATTGATGCGATAATGAATATGGAAAACGAAGAATCCATTTTAGGTGTCAGAGATGATGATTTGAACATTTGATAGACTTCAATAGTCATCACATCATTCGAGTTAAAATTGCAGGAGGGTCAGTGCGTCTCATAGCTTACCAGTTGAATCAATTCGAAAGTACTTTCAGACAATGTTGGTAACAGCGGGCACGCAAAGGAAATACATACGATGTACCGATCCAGCAAAGGCTAGACAAACCATCAGTAGAGAGGACAGAAGAATTGTTTATCAGACACCCACAAATCAAAAAGCGAAACTAAGATCTATTCGTGAAATTGCAGAAGCTCGAGTATGTGTGAAAACAATTGCGAAATATCTCTAAGAAGCGAATCTGAGAACTCAAGATCCTTTATGGGTTTCTTCCTTTAAAACCGAAACTTTTGCGGCTCCGCGGACAATGTTACTAAGCCAGAGAAGCCTGGAAAGCTATGGAATGGCGTTCTATGATGTTCTGCTATGAAACAGCTTCGTCTTAGGGTCGGATGACCATCGTATTCGAGTGTGATGGTACCCTAGATAGTGGTCCAATCCTGTCTAGCACCACGGTTTCAGAACAGCAGACATTATGGTGTAAGGAACCATATCCTATGGTAGTCGTTTCTCTCTAGTAGTAATTCATGACTTAAAGACATTCCAGTCGTATATGGATGATTTTGTACTGCCTCAAGTACTGTCAATCCTTTTCAGAAGACCTGGTACTTTGCTTCAATAAGATAATGCCCAGCTGTATATGACACGAATTACACAGGATTGCCTGAATAAAGTTAAAATACTTTCATGATCTTCCCACTTCCCGAATCTGTCCTCTGTAGAGAATGTCTGGGATCAAATGAAACGTGTTCTGCCGCCATGCCACAATACTCGCTATTTAGAAAGCACCGTACAACAACTACGAGCTAGTCTACCCCATGGTAATATCAGGTATCTGTTTGACGCTCACATGGTACTGCGGTCTGTGTTGCAGCAAGTGGTGGTGTAATGGTCTATTCGAGAGGACCAGCATAAAGTTCATAACTGCTTCACTAATTATTCTTCTGCACTGATTTTTAGGCCAATTGTATCTCTCATGAATATCTTTATGTGTACTTAATTTCACTTGTATCCAGTGTACCTCCCCATCTTCTTTCATTGACACTGAGAACACTTTTACTCAAAACAGGCATTAAGTTTAGACACATTTGTAGAACTGTAACATGTTTTATTAGAAAAATTAAAAAAAGGTATCCCATTTTCTCTTTACAATATTGTGTAGTTAGAAGAACAGAACAGGTTACTGTCGATATGAAATTTCGTAATTTTGAATGCCGATAAGATAGCGAGTCACAAGGGGAAAAAAACTTAAGCGTATTAAAAGAAAAGCTAAATAATTAATAAATCAGTTCAAAAGTTATGCTTTTTTCTCAGTATTGAAATAAATAAGAATGTTTAAAATCACATTTTTAATAAAAAATTTCAACACTTTTGACACAAAACACTGTACTTTTGTTCTATTATATTTAATATGTAGCTTTAACTTAAACGGAGGAAATTGAAAGAATAAATTCCTTTACAAAAATACTTTAAAATTATAAGAGAAAAAACATCTTCTATATTTTGAAAGTCAATTGGAGTTGAAGCAATTTATCTTTCTAGATTCTGAGGCCACATCAAATTATTTTAATTTCTGGAAGAAAGACCGCATCATCATAAATGCCACACTCAAGAAAAATGACGCAAAAAACCCTCTTAAGTCTCACAGTCACAAAATCTTGATTTATGTCACGATATATATGGCATATTAGTCAAGAAAAATCCATGATAACTCAAAACTCAATTAACCGTAACCGAAAAAGGAATTCTTTGTGGAGAAATGTAGAAAATATACTTACGTTCACAAATGTACTTTTTTTTATTTACCCATTAAATAAGTCATGTATAATACTCATACTACGTTGCAGAAAGTATTGCAGCAACGAGATATTAAATTGAATGACTGAAGAAAATTTAAAAAAAAGAGAGAGGAGAGGTTTCCTCATGGAGCAGATGCTTTTTAAACTGGTATTAATTCTGATTTGAATGAGGAAAGGTTGTAATAGTACCTAGAACTCGTTCAGGATGAACGAAGCTCGTAAGATCCGGTCGAGGAAAAGTACATAAACACTATAAAGTTTGCAGAAAAAAACTGGGTGGTTTTACGTGGGGAGGCAACTCCTAGGTGGTCCGGGTTATTGACATTAACATCCCGCGGAAAATATCTTTTAATTGCATTAAGTGCCGCATCGGTAAAAACGCCGCACTTACTGAAAGCTTAAGTTTTAAACAAGTAAACACCGCGGCAATTCTTTCGGAAATTACAATACTTCTATTACACGTCATCAATAACTTATGTAACGTTTGCTAAATAATTAAATAAATTTTGTATCTGCAACATAAGAGGCATAGAGTGGACTTAAAGTTCAAGAAACAATTTAAAATTTAAAGTTAAATGAAGTAATTAGCTTACGACAGAGCGTTTTTTTTTTTTTTTTTTTTTTTTTGGCAAATAAAAATAGTTTCTAATTTCATCCAAAGACGGCGCTGCTTGGTCTTAAATTTAGTGGTTATAAGGTGTTTCACTCGAAAAGATTAGCTTAGACCGCATAATTTTGAGCCTTGATCAATAGACGAGAGCGATATCTGAGCTGTCCTCCTTCTTCGCTTGCACACTTTCGCAACGTAAGGACTTAGAACCTCGACACAATTAAAGTATACTGCCCCACTGTACTTTTACTGGCATCAGTGCTCGGGATTGTGACTTAATGGAAACAACACTGACCACTAGACATCAGTTACCATTTGGCTACCATGGATGATTGCAATAAAAAATAATCTAAGTGGAATTTTAATAATTTTGAATCTTCCATAAAACTCATTTCTTTTTATGAGTGAAAATAACTGCTATCACCGACAAACACAACAGTCGAAAAAAAAAAATTACAACTTTTGCAACAGTCTTAATTCATCGTAGATGAAAAAAAATGGTAGAAATGTTAATGTTGCCCACACACATATAATGATTTTAAACAATTTATTAAGTTACAATAAACGTAGTTAATTAAATTCTAACACAGAATATATTTTTTTTCATTACCGATGCTAAAATTTCCCGTTTCCTGTTACTCACTTTTAATTAAGCTAAGGGTTTCAAGTCTAGTAAAACTTTGCTGGATATTTGAGTTATAAGAGTGTAAAAAAAAGGTAAATATGAATGTATCTATCTACACTTATCTAAGTTTTTGTACCAATCTACGATGCTTTTTTCCACAATTATAAAAACATCAAATAATTAAAAACTGTAAAATTGTCTAAAAATACGAATTAATAAATATGTTACGAAAAAAAGAAACTGAATCGTTTTGTATCCAAACTTTCGCATATTTGGATTTCTCGTGTCATAAAAACCAAGAAATCCAAAACTTCATGCAGTTCCTCCAGTGGTTCGGGAAATATTCAAGGTCAAAATTTATGTTCTGAAATCTCAGGGTCTTAAGGGACCGTGTAATATTTTATAATATTTAACTATCGATATCCTTATTATGTGATGCTAAGGAGAGGAGAAAATATTATGTCTAGTGGAAAATTCTGTCAGATTGGCATAAAAAGAAAATAAGTCATTTTCTTACATTTAATAACATTTATTGTACGATATAATTTCCGTCGTTTCTAGGATTGATTTATAAATATTAAAGATGGGTGCTTCATAAATTAAACAATAAATATTTGCTTAATCGAATCGTCATATGCACATCTCTGCTTGCTCAGAACAAAAAAAAAACCCACCCTCTAACTGTACCGGATGATAACTGATGATATTGAAAAAAGATTACCAATAAATATCGTAAGAAGAGCATACTTGCAGCATGATCAATCTACCCTTTCCACATCTAAGCCTAGCATGAATATGGATAAAAGAATACTTTGTATAGTTTGGTTCGAATAAAGACCAATACGTTAAGAACTTTTGAAACTTAAAAAGAAGTTCAAATCGGAGAGATATTGTTAACAAATAAAATAAATTAAATAAGGCTCTAAAAAAAGAGTTCGGCGATTTTCAATAGGAAACACGATACTACATCATAATAATAACAGACCACATACTGCATTGTCGACTCGTCAGAAAATCGCTGAACTAAGCTGGGAAATTCTGTCGAATCCACCCTACTTCACAGACCTAACATCATTCGATGATCGCCTGTTTTTTGGTTGCAAAATTTTTGAAAGGAAAAAAAAATTCAGAACTGAAGCAGATTTCAAACCAGCACTTCTTTGCTTCTAAACACAATGCATTTTTCATAACAAGTAGCCATCCCTCTGGGAAGAAGTCTTAAGTAACGACAGAAGTTATATTGTACAATAAATATTATTACATGTTTGAAAAATGTATTTTTTTCTTTCTCTTCCCAAACTGACATAATTTCTTGTAGATCTAATGAAAAGAATCTTTGGCCCATATATAGATCTGTAATGGATTTTCCCGAATGTCTCTGGTTATTGAAACCATTCTTTACCTAATTCAGTAATAATAATTGTGTACTTTAGTGATCAATTTATATTTTAGAAGGTAATTAACAATGTTAATTAATTTCATTCATTATAATCATAATTTAGTCCTCTTTGATTCATTAAAATTGCTTTCAATTTGACCATCTGTGATGAGAGTTGTGAAGGTTATTAACTCATTGACACTCACACAACCGGGGAGCAGCTGGCTGCACGTTTCAAGTCCATTATTACATTGCAGGTAGTAGAATAGCAGAATAATTAGTAGAATAGCAGGTAGTAGAATAGCATTGATAGAATAGCTGTAGCTTCTAAGTGTTTCCTTCTATCTGTCAATAGATGATGTCATAATATAGACTATTAAAAAACTGAGAAACAGGTGTACTGAATGATGTATAACATGCTCCATTTATCTCGATAGATTGCGAGTTACAAGTAATTGCTTTTGTATATTTCTCTAACTACATAATAGAGAATAAATGGCACACCGCAAGAAATACCTCTCAGGAGATGAATTTCTATTATTATTCTTCTAATTCTTCTATATTCAAATTAAATAGTAAATATAGGGTTGATTATGGGGAAATATTTGCGAGTTATTAGGTTAAAAGCTGTCCCATTTTTTGACGATTAAATATATATATAAAACATAATTTCATATAAAATTTTCCTGCCAGTTTGACTAAATTCTATTTGATCTATACCGAACATTGTTATTACTGATTAAAAATTATTATAATTGGAAGATATAAGAAACCAAACTTATAAATTTTTATTAAAATATTTACATAATGTATTAACTGGGTTGCACAATTTTTTATTGTGCAGGCCGACAGTGACTGAAAGATGGGTTTGTTTTCAGTAATTAAATAAAACACATGAGTTTGATTAAGTTTTTTTTTTTTTTTTTTTTTTTTTTTTTTTTTTTTTGTATTTTCGCATGAATATCATTAAGTGAAAGGCTTTTTTTTTTATTTTTTACATTTCTTATCTAAATGGTTTCAGTAGATGTTTCTGGCTCTTTCTTTGAAATAAAGACTTATTAATGTTTATTCTGTTCATTTTGAATTCCTTCGAGAATATCTTAAGCCAGGACAAATTAGGAAATCGTGTCTGGATAGTATAATGTAGATGCGGAAGCATTTTTCTTAAGGTAAAAAATAATGATTGAATATTTCTACTAATTTCACTCAAATACAATTAATAAGTAGAAAAATGTGGTAATTGCTGTAATCGAAATAAGTAAGAATACAAAGAAGTTAAAAAGCAGAGTTCAAGTGTCATCTGAAAGGAAAATATGGTCACAAAATGAAATGTTTTGAAAAATTCTAGAAGTTCATTAAAATTTAGATTAGTATCGCGTCTCCAATAGTTACCACAAGATCTTAGCAATATTTAGAAAAGTATTTAGTTCAGTGTCAAAGGAAATAATGTTATCATTTGAAAACTTAATGAACATCTGGTAGTTGAAAAATCGAAAAGTAAATCAATTTCAGAAATCTCAATTTCATGATAAAGAGGTTAGTTTTTTTCATCGAATTTTGATGTGCGTAACACATCTAGATTATGATAACTCATCCACTTAGGTTGATGGGAACATAGAAGGTCAAGTTTGGATAAATAAGACCAAAAATCAATATTTTGCTCGAATTAGCTTTGTTTTGCAATTGCTATTTTATAATATATTCCTGTTTCCAAATATATTAGTAACAGACAAAACACATTTTAAACATTTTATTATAGTCGGCAAATAATAATTATAATAACATTTTCAAAAAACCATAATAGAAATTTAAAATAAATTAGAAATTCTTGATTAAAATTAAATTATATAAGTAATGTTATCGAAAGAAACAAGGTTTGTACATCAACATGTTTTCTTTGAATATTTGAGCGGTGTTTTGAAACTAAAGTGAGAATTTCCATTCTTTTCTGATTTCAAAAGATAGCTTCATTTTTTCCCCAGAAATAATTTTCAATTAAATACTAAATTATTGAAAAATTATGAATTTTTCTGCCAAAGATCCACTTAATACAGCCAATACGCCTCACAATTCTAAGCCATAATCTGATGACGAAGTGATCGTTTGAGTAAGAACCCTGCTGATCCCACCATGTCAATGAAAGGCTGACTAAAGTAACTAACGAAGTAATATATAGACCCATATTGTATAATTTTTAATTAAGGTTTCGCATTCATGATGGATATTTTTTGATATATGAAGGGTTTTTTTTCGGGGGGGGGGGGGGTTACAGATGCAATATACTCCTGGATTGGGAGTCTTTTTTGGAGCCAATCTAAATTTTATCAAATTCAGAATTAAAACTTTGTCAAAAGTATTGGCATTTTAAGTGATATTCTAAGCCATCACAAACAACAAAAGTTGTCAAACTTGACGTCCAGGATTATACTGCATCTGACAAACCAAAAATCAAACATCAGAATTAAAATACTATTCAATTATAGAACGTCGCATTTGATTTTCCCATTGATTTCAACTATAGTTTAATGCAAGACGTTTTCTCATGAAAAATATAGTATATTGAATTAGATAGAATATAATTTTCTTAACCATGTATGGAATTTTACGGTTGCGTGGAAATTAACTGCTGAAAGATTCGAAACATTTCGTTCTGTATGCTTGAATAATAGAAGTACTAAATGTGACTTCCTTACAGATATTTTTTGAGTTGGAATACAGAGGGATACAATTAGTAAAGAGTATATAGAAATAATTTAGAGTATTTTCTTGAAATTCTTCCAAGAATGATATTTGAGAGTTCCATTATGATAAGTCCAATATACAACCTTAACACGACGAAAATCTAATTGAAATTTTACAAATTTTCTTTCACTTTCAATAATGTAATATAATAATATTACAGATAGGTTTATTGAAAGAGAATCTCGTTTGAAACTAAAATTCATAAAAATAATGATTTTACAGTATTATTGTTTATATTTTTAAGACTACGAAATTTCAAATATCAAAATTTATTTCTCAATATTATTTCGTTGCTATTTTATTATTAATGCCCCCTTAAATGCAAAATTAAATAATATTATGAACTATCCAATTCATACAAACACTTACCAAACCAATTGCGCGGATCGACTTTTGAAATCCAACCTAGATGCTGTGAGGTCCATTTAAGTGGATTTGGAATGTTCCAATGAATGGGATTCCAATTCCAATGAGTGGGATTCCAATTCCAATGAGTGGGGTTCCAATCCAAAGCATTTGCTTGGAAGACGAAACCTGCCAGGACAAAGGCGAACAACAGTTTTGCCATTTTTAAAATAAGTATAGATACTTACGACCTGAACACTTTAAATAGGTCTCCTCGTGTTGGATTTCAGAAATATTTATGATGATTTCGAATATAAAAGCAACTGATAATGCTGGAAATGTTATCTGATGTGCTGATTTGTAAATCTCCTCACGTCTAGACTGTCTTGGACCCAAAATTCGCTGGTTAATTAATTTGTTTATCGATTTTTGAAACATCTGCATCACGCCTTCTCATTTTCAATGCAGGAACAAATTACATTACGTTGTTTTTAATATAGTTGTCACTTCCAGAGTTTTTTAGAAGCTCAAAATTTAATAACGGATAAAACTGTATTTTCAGAATTTTGATTGCTTAGCAATTTTTATTCTGAAGGCTTAGGTTTGTAACTGTTTCTTATCAATCTACCGAAATTGAGCAATATGCATGTAGTTTGAAGTTAACTTTCTTCAAATAGATCCATCAAATTATTCCAATTTCGAGATGATTCTCCCATTCCGAATTTGTTTACGAATTAAACATGTTTAAAAGAGCTCTAGTTCTCATTCCAAAAATTTCTCTGTTGTAATTAAAAATGAATAATCAAACAATAATTTAAGGCTACATATAAATTGAGATTAGAGTTTTAAGGTTATATATAAATTAAGGCGATTCACAAGGGATTTTTCTTTCCTCCTATGGGGGTTTGCTGTCTTTTGTAATTAAAGATGGGATCACGTGCTTTTGGAGTGCTCTAAGAATTTTTTTCCACTTTTTATCATCCTCTTTGTCATTCGATTTCCCTCTTTCCCCCCCATTTTCGCATATACGCAATTTAGTGTAAATCACAGACAAGCGCTTTTTTGTAAATTACGAGTGCTTAGAGAGAGCTTAGCTTTGTCAAATAAATCAATATGCAGCTCAAAAATTATCGTTTTCAGTACTGAGAAAAAGGGCATATATATATATATATATATATAGTTATATATATATAAATCCTTTCTTAAAGAATCTCATAAAATATGTATTTTAGATGAAATATGAAAAAATTTGTTCTTAGCTCGAATATTTGAAGAAATTCAAATTTTTTTCAAAAAAAAAAACCTAGGAAATAAAATATCTCTTGAAGGCGCATTGTATTATATCAAAAAGCTAAAAGTTTCTTGAACAACAATGTAGTTTTAGCAAAAACCCGAAGAAAGCTTCCAAACTTTTAGTTCATGGCAAGTATATTTTCTGCTGTCCGGTCAGTTTGGCATAAAGAAACAAGCATCTAAAAATTCATACAACACCCATTACAATTTTTTACTACACCTATTATATTAATAACAAACTTTTGCATCTATTAGGGCCAAATTTACAGTACAGATCTAGTATTATTATAATTTCTATCATTGTTCAAGTTTATTCTACTTTTGTATTAACTTCTTATTTCTGAAAAGTTTGCTTATGGGTCAATGACTTAAGTTTACACACTATATTGTAAGAGCAATCTGTAAAAAGATATTCAATACTTTTTCTAATACCAACAGGAGACAGAAATGGAGAAACAAATCATCTGCTGGTTCAGCATTTTTATTTATTGATTTTTCTTTCGAACACGAATTGAAAACGAAAATATCGGTTCGGAAACACTATATTGCCCAACTGAATTAAACTTGTTAATTATCTCATCCATAATATCTACAAAGAATTCAGAGTAAATGATCCATAATATCAAGGAATTTAGAGTACAACAGATTAATGATGATAATTTCAAAAGTTATTTAAAGACTACATGAAAATGATATTTACCACTAAAATACTTTTGTGTTGGGAATAAATTTTCCTAAAACGATGATATTGAAAATACCCAGGATAAAGATGCTCTGGGAGGAGTTTGCGTAGTACGAACTTCTGTTAGAGGAAGTTCACGTAATACCTTGCGATTTGAATATTTTCTAGGGCGTCACTCGAGAAGGTTTTTAGTCTTCGTAGTGAATTTTTCGCAACAGCTGCTTCGCTCTCTCTTCATTTTTAAGATGGCAGATATAAGTGAACAAAGCGTGGCTCTAAAATTTTACTTCCTGTTTGGGAAAAATGATTCAGAAGCTGCTATAATGTTGAAAACTAGAAGCATTTTTAGCGTTTTAACAAATAATCACTAATTTATTTTTCCTGTTTCAATTCGTCATGTGGTAACCGGGTATGATAGAATAATCCCACTGTAGCTCATGCATGTTGTAAGAAGCGACTTAAATGGGTACCCAACGTCTGGGAGTATAGCCGGGCACCCTGCTTTTGGGATTATATCAGGGGACCACAGGGACTTGTCTTCTTTAGGTAAATAGGGACATCATGACCCCGAGGCACCTAGTGATCTTTTTCTTTTCTATGGGGTTTACTGTCTTTGGTAAACACGGGTGACGCAAACCAGAATTACCCAAGCGATCCTTTTCTATTTTCGACCCTCCTTCTTGTCAACCAATTTTTTTTTATCTTTTTTTCAATTTTTCTCAAATATTATTTTTCTTCTAAAATTGCTATGACGGTTTCAGTACTCTAAATCTTCAAATCTATCAGTAATATTTTCTGCCATTCTGGTGAACTCGCATATATAATCTACAGTTACAAGTTTATACCTGGTTAAAGTGTCTAGTATTTTAGTAAGACACGGGAAGTGGGTGAATGTATTAAAAACCAGATCTTTATCGAATAATTGAACTTTGTTAAGAAGTGGAAGACACTCTGTGCTAAATCAGAAATAAGTTTATCATGTCTTTGCAGTGATAAAGTTCATTATTATAAGTGTTTAACAACTTTTATGAAAAATATGCCACCTCTATTAATCAGTTGGTCTCTACAAGTTCTAGGAAATAGTTGTCTTTTTGAATGATAAATTTTTCGATTGGTTCTACAAAATTAAAGTATTTTAATTAGCTCTTTGCTTACTGAGAATCATCTTACTAAACCAAACCACGCTACATCATTTTGAAACTCGTCGTTTTCTATTCCTTATATGAAGTCTTTGAACCGTCAATGAGTTTTGGCGCTTGAGCGCATATTGTTACCAATTTCTTAAACTGCCAACATAATGCTGCCATTTTTAAAATATTGAGTTGCTAGGTGTTCTCTATGAACAATGTAGTAGACAAGTGTAAAATTGGAGATAATGCGTCGGGATTTAAAATTACCAGAAGTCCTTCAAAAAGCTCTCTCATAGCAGGAGCACCATCAGTTGCAAAGATGATTAACTTTTAATAGGTACGGAGTGTTTTCTGAGTACCGCATCAAGAATGGGTTTTTTTTTATATCTCTCAAGTCGTATCCTTTAGTGCAGTAAAGGCATACAGCAGTTCTTTCACTTCTAGATAAGGTGACCAGACGTCCCGCTTTTGGCGGGACAATACCGATTTTCAACAATTTATCCCGTGTCCCAAGATATTTTAAGAAAGTTCCGATTGTTAGAAAGAATGCACGACAAGCTAAGTAACGGCGGGAGAATGGGAAGGGAATATACACTTTTTGGCCTCCATGTTGTTATTTCGCCTGGATATGAGCTTTATATTATTTTTGTAAATTTTATTTTGTTAAATTTTAATAATAAAAATAATAGCTGAGAACTGATTATCGGGAACTGCTTATCAAAGTTCGCCTTGATTAGTTGTTAGAATACGACCACCATTGTTTGGACTTAATGAACGGTGGCATTTTTCGGCATTGACAGCGACGAAAACATTTTGTAGCTGTAAAATGAAGAGAGAACACTTTGTACACTTCCACGGTTTTTATTCTTATGGCGACATGTTCCTCTAGCGATTTAGCATCATTTGGAGCATTGTTGCAAAGGAATTGCATCTTATACAAAAATTGGAAATGGAGGGGAGTCTTAGAGAGGAGAAGGGTCTGGGTGTAAAGAATTCGTTGGTCGTCCTCGAAGTAACGCCTTAGCATAATGAGTTTAATAACTGTCTCTCATACGATACACATCGTACTGCGTGCTAGTTAAACAAGTGATGTCAACAAATCAGCTATTCAGATGATTTAGGTAAGAAATTTATTTAGGTACCGAAAGTAGGTATTTCTTAGGTACCAAATAATTTTCAATCAAGAAACCCTACCCCCATCAATGGTGTCCCACTTTTCGAATGTTAAAATCTGGTCACCTTACTTCTAGAATATTTGTCACGTAACAAACCAATACAGCTAGTTGCGGTTATGTCATTAGATTCAAACAGACGTAATGCTGAGCATTTTGCCAAATCCTTTTACAATGACTGAAGGCCATAATAAATCTGACTTCTGTTACGATTACCTCTTTAATAAACACTGACATAACCTTTGGTTACTTCCATTTACTTTTAAAGACAATATTTTAGCTCTTCTTAGTTCGTAACTAGCGGGAAAATATTGACTGAAAGAACAGTGATTTTATTCATAATGTCGCTTAAGATTACTGGCCTTGAAATGTGACAATATTACTTGACATAAAATAAGTATCAGTTTCCTATTTTTTTTCTCTCAGAAACTAATCCTTCTTTACCCCTCACTTTAAATCTTCTGTTTTCCTCTTGATATTTGAGTTTTCCCGATAGCATGATTCTTTCTTTAGATAGAAGTCTTTAAAGAAAAAAAACGTAAAATGTTCTTTTTCAAATAAGTTAACTCAAGGAATTAAAAAAAATTACGATTAAACGTAACCCACAGAAATCTGCACTATCTGCTAAACACAAAGCAGGATGTACTTTTATCCAAAATTATGGTTGGAATGAAGTTTAGGCGACACCTTTGAGGACGAAATATTTGTTAAAGAATTATCACTAACTATGGCAACCCTCCATTTTTTTCTGGTTGAATATGGTTTACTAATTTCTAGCATATTTTTTATATTTTGGCTTATAATCTCAACCAAGCCTTGAGTCTGGGTAGGCCTAGGTTTACAGTGCCCAATTTTCACACCCAACTACATTGCACAAACCTCTACGATTCAGTTATTGAACTTACGGTAACTGTCCCTTTGTAAAACACTGAGAACTGTGAATATAACTAGTAAATATAATTTAGATTATATCCAGCTTCTTCAGCACGTTAGAGTTTTAAGGCACGCGACTGTACGAACTTCGTCAATTGGTCGCGATGAACAAATATAAATAAAGTCGTTCTTGTTGCGGCAGCATGTCAATTAGGTCTACTTGTTATTCTTGAGAGTTAGCTTAATTTATCTCTTGAAGTACCATTGGCTCGACAATAAGACCCTTTTAGGATACCTTTGATTTTTTTGACACCTTTCACACAAATTTAAATAAATCACCACTTCGTCGGTAGTAATATACATATACTTTTTTAAAGTTTTTTTTAACATACTGTTTCTATCACCATGACCTATTGATAAGTGTACCTCATAAATTAAGGTAAAACATTTTTCAAATTAGAAGTAAAATTTGATTTTGGATATGTTTTTTCTCACGGAAAAGATAGGTTTTTAAGCTTGCTTATTTTCATATCGTTTTTGATAATCCCACCAAATACCCACCATATAGCAGAAAGGAATACATGTTCAATTTATTGAATGGGAACAGTGGAATGGTGTGGAAGGTTGGAGAGTACGCAGTGATTGTACATTTGGAACCTTAGCTCTGCTAGGCTTCTATCCCCCATCTGATGTTCGACGCTGCTATTCTTGTACCCAGTACAATTAAAAAAGAGGCTGAAAACAAAATTGTTTAAGGGCGATTACAATAAAAGTTTAACCGTTTATTAAAATGTATTTGAATTTGGAATAGTAGAGCTATTGAAAGTTACTTGAAAATAAGAGATTTACAGAGAATTTATTTCTTTTTTTTGTTTCTATCAGAGGGGATAGGGATTACAGGTTCAATTGTGACGTCCAGTCAGAAATCTCTAGTCTTAACTGGAAAATGATACTGGGGGGGGGGGGACATCTCTCTGAGTTCGACTATGAACCAGAGATAATGTTCTGATTGGTTGTTGAGGTAAAAACTAGACTTAGAAAAAAGATTTTGAGTATTTCTACAGCCAAGAGAGAAGTAGGGTTGCGGTTCAGATTTTGTCTTCACGCTTGGTAGAGGCTTATAACTACGAGGTTCGTCTCCAATAGCCCTATGTTTCTTCTACTTCAGTCTAATCTTGATTTATTAACTGCAGTATAACATCATTTATTAATCACTGCTATTAATTATTGTTGCTATAGTAAAATAATAAAAAGGATACAAGGACTCTCGTATCAATGATCTATGCGGAGTTGTTTTCATTATTAAATGTAACTGTATCTAACAAGAGTTTGCCTTCTATACTTTAATAAAGAAATTTCATAAAGCCGATTAAAAAAGACATAACTACTCTCAGATATCCATCATACTCTCAAAAATGATGTTGAGGATGTGTAATGGCAATATATACTGTAAAGGAACTAGATTCGTATACCAACATCTTACTACTTAAGCTATATCCGGACAATGGATGAAGGATTATTATTTCGAGACTCATTTTCCGTGAGAGAAAATGTAATGCAATAATAAACATTGATGTACATTAACAACGAAATCCATACCTAGTGTGGTATTACAAATTTTGAAAATAAGGTAAAAACCAAGTCTTTATCTTATACAGGGTTGAAGAATTATTGAATATTCTGTTCTTTCTAACCTGTTTATTAAAAAGAGAGACCAGTGTTTCCTCTATTTCAGCAGAAAGTTGTTTTTTTTTTATCTCTTTCCTTATGGAAAAAAATTCGTAGAAACCAGCACTCGATTCTACAGGCTTCTCGGGAAGATCTAGGAATTGGTCTGACAGTTTACAGCTCACACAAACCTACTCTTTTACAGAGAAGTTCCTTCTACTGATGTATTTATCACAATCAGTTTATTAGAGCTCTTTTCTGTTATTTTTAATAGATAAACTTTCCTCCTTCGTTTTGGTATACACTCTTCTTAAATGAATTGTTTAGATTAAAAAAAACAGACGTGTATGCATTTATATCGTTTGTTACTGAAAAATATGAGTCTTCAATGGAAAGTAATGCCTCCATGGTCATAAATTTTTTTTGTTAATTCTAATTGTTTTTTTCACAATTCAAGTTGTACCTGAAAGTTACACGTGTCATCTATGTAATTCTTCTTGCTACAGGTGTCATTAATGTGTTGAGAATTGAAGAAGATGGTGTCCCACATGGAAATGAGGCTGAAGCAGCGAGGCTTCATTAATTTTCTGACAGTTGAGGATTTCGAGTCCCTTTTGACTTTCACTTGTTCTTAAAGATAAAAGAGTACCAACTAAGACCTCACTTTTGCTCTGACGACGAGGTGAAAGCTATTGTTACGAATGCTTCTTAACAAAGTCCCTCTAATAAAGAAGAGAGACATTTACAAAGATGTGATCGAATACACAAGAAAGCTTAAGCCAGGCCTGTCCAACCCAAAAGAATTTGCAGGCCACTTTGGAAACACATTTTATTCCGGTGGGGAGCTTTTATATATATATATATATATATATATATATATATATATATATATATATATATATATATATATATATATATATAGTTATATATATAATTCGATGCTGAATCAAATTACTCAGATTAAAAACTACAACAACTTTCAACTTCCGAGTGGTGAGAAGTGACTAATATTCCTTAACTTCTTTAGAGAAATCAAGAACATTCTGCATTAAATTAAGAGATATATTTTATTGAATTAAATGTATTTGCACGAAGTATGATTTTAAAAACTGTCCTGCAGTTACAACATAACGCTGGTGCTAATTTATTAGCGATCAAAAGACACCGAGTAGTGGAATGGAGCTTATGGTTCCATTCAGTCTGTCTGGAACTATACGCATCTGCTTCAAAAATATTAGGCTTTCTACAGACAAAGTTGCTACTGCTATTTCGCTAAATCCACATGTTGCATTCCCTCCCCGAGTCTAGTAATTCACATCCCCGCTTTTCAGTAAGTTGACTGGTAAGGTATACATTGTGCATCACCCATTCACGCAAAATGGTCCATTTCCTTTTCAAAACGAACTTTGTAATGATTTCTGAACAAGATTACAGAAGAAGAATTGTGAAGATATTTGAATCAGTGTAGTGAGATATTCCCATGGTAATTGAATATGATACAAACGACATGCAGTGGAATCTTCTTATGTACTTTTTTTCAATAAAAATTTAAATCTTCATTCAAATGACCCAGTTCCGCAGGCCATAGGTTGACAGCAGGAGGGTTACATCCAACCCGCGAGTTGCTCAGACCTGAATGAACGTTATTAAGCAATGACCCATTAATCTTGGTGACAGATTTGGCTACCATCTTGGCAATTTGACGTGAAATTTGGCAACCGGTGATGAAACGAGATTTCCCGAAAAAGCTGGAATCTTGGCGAAAACTCGATTAGATCGAAATTCATGGACTTTGCTTGAATTTTCTCTGTGATGCCTCACTTGGCCTTAACAGGAACAGGCCGGGAACTTGAGACAGAGCGGTCTGTCTTTAGAAACTGCCTTTCAAGTGCAAAATTAAACTCTGGAGATTTGCCAGTAGTGCGAACTAATAAGCTGGTGACTTGAACGTTATTAAAAGTGCTGTTTTGTATGTGTTTGTGTTGTTGATCTGCACAAGTGTCATGTTTGCTCCTCTTGAGACGCTAATCTGTACAAGTACTGTGTTTCCAGTTTGTGCTGTTAAATTGTTCAAGTTTTGCTACCTGTGATATCTTTTCCTGAAGATTTGTAAATAAACCGTCATTTGCCCTATTGCACATATTTTCACTTGTTACTCACTAACTACAAGAATTCTTCCCCAACGGTTTTGCCGATGGATTTCTTATGTTGTTCAAATGCAAAACACATTCAGTATTATAAATGATGATTTATAGGACATGAGAACAATGATTCCATGAGCAATTATTTATAGCAAATTGGAATGTTACACATGCACATCATCTTATTTTGAAAATTTTAAGCTACTTTTATAAAACATGTTACATGAACAGTAAGTATAGCAAACGATTTTCTTCAAGCAAAGAATAATTTTTAACAATTTTGTAAAAAAAAGTAAAATTAGTAAATGAAACGATATTTTGAAAAGCAATTATTATTTGGAATTTACATAGATGATTTTATCTATGCCGCCATTTAGCACGTAGCGTCATCTAGTGGACTATATTTAGAGAAATAAAAATGAATAGTATATATCGGAGTTTTATTTGTTTATTTTTGTAGTAAGTTTTAAATTAGTGCGCAAGATAGGGTGTATGTATTTTGTTATGTAGTGCTACTTTTATTCAATTCAAAGTAAAGGAAGTCTCGTTTAGAGCGTAATATTCACACAAAGCGGTTTCGGTTTAACGGGGCTTACAAATTCTTTTAAATTTACAAATTCATATTAGGAGAATCGCTTCTTAGCCCATGCATGGACGTGGAATTTTTTTTAAACATTTCATGTATAATTTCTTCTTATGATGGGATGAGTGTCGTGTATTGAAATTCATGTTTTCAAAGTAAGCAATTTATTTTTTTTCCTTTTATATAAAAATTAAAGTTAGCAACCTTTCTTAAGGAAAATAATCCTTCTTAAAGCAATTCTTTAAATTTTACGAACTAATTGTAAATTTACTTAGCATTTTATGAGGAGCTTAGTCACACTAAAATTGCAACACCGTGGAAAGTAAAGTCATATCTTGAAAACTTAGTAACTAAACCGGCCGAACTATATAATGAGAATGATGACCAATAGATTTCACGTGATGAACACATCACATTAACTACTTCTATATAATTAATAGCTGCTAATAATTCCTTTTTTGAGTAACGTAAATTACCTAGTTTAAATAAATAAAAAAAACTCATATTGAACTTTTTTTTTTCTTTTTGTAATTAAATATACTCACAAAAGAGTTTCAAAATCTAATTTATTTCATATATGTAGTCTGACTCCATTAATACGCGGAAGTCAGTGTACATAATTAATAAATTGCTGATTAAGTGTTCCGTAAATTAAAGTATTAATATCAATTTAGGTAAACCTTTTTTTAACATCCATGTTGCATGGACTTCGTTAGATTCGGAAGATTTCTGCCTGCCTCTAACTTTTCGGATTTGTTCAATAATATCGAGTTTTCTATCGATCGTATAAGCCTTTTGCTTACGTTTACACTATTTCTTGATATCAATTTGAATAATTACAGAAATCTCTTACACAAGGATAAATCTTTCTAACTCTTCAAATTTGACAAAAAAATAATTCAAACTGGAACATTTAACTTTCTCAGAATATATATATAACTATTCTCAAAATTTTTTTGAAAGACATAAATGCAGAATAATATTTTGAATGTTTTAACAGGCTTTAGACCGTTTCGCTGGGTTATTCTAGAATTGAGGCCTAATTGTCCCCATCAACAAATATAATAATAAAAATGATTATAACACACAAACTCAAGAAACAAAAATTCAAAAAATAAAGTTAAAAAGAAAACCTCACAAAAAGCCAAAAGAAAAATCTTTATAAGCCGGAAGCTGAAAAAACGATTATTAAAAAACTTGAGAGAAAAATAAAAGTTTTTCCAACTATCACACTCCACGTGTATTAATTCTGCTTACAGAAAATGCATAGAAATACCTTTAATTTAAAAATATTTTTAATACCTTAATAGAAACGCCTTTTATTTAATACCTTTATTCTTATATATATAATAGAAACTAATTAACCACATCCTTTCTTGGAATTCGGTATACGAATTCCAAGAAATTTGGCAATGAACGCCAACTAAAGTTATCATAAGCTATAAGAAACTATTTCTAGGAGTAGCCAAATAATTACTTTAGATGAAGTCAAGTTATAATTTTCTATGACAATCAACACATTTTTACACCAATTAATTCTGCATTGTACGAGGGTTGCTATTTATATTTCTGGCCTTGGCAACAGTAAGTGTTGCTAGGGACCGCAGACGATTTTAATCGAAAGTTTGATATTTTTAAACATAAATTCAGCAAACGATTTACCATTATAGCTTTATTTGTGTTGTTGACAGTAAATTGAAAAGTTCTTCTCTGTCAAAAAATGGAATTGAATCGTGAACATTTCCGTGCCATTATTTTTCATAACTTTCGACGTGGATTGTCAAGACAAGAGTGCTTCGATGAACTTAATTCTTTATACAGCGATAAAGCGCCATCCTACAGCACTGTAAAAAATTGGTATAACGAATTTAATCGTGGTCGATGTTCGATCCAGGACGAATCCCGTGCAGGTCGTCCAAAATCCGTTGTTGTGCCAGAAAAGATCAATGCTGTGCGTGAACTGATAAAGCAAGATCGTCATGTGACATACCGTGAGATAGAGGCGTCTTTGGACATTAGTATGACTAGCATCAATAAAATATTGCATGAACATTTGAGCGTAAAAAAATTTGTTCGCGTTGGATCCCGCATAATCTGACAAACGCTCAAAAAAAGGCTCGTGTCGATTGGTGCAAGGAAATGTTGGAAAAATACATTCAAGGTACATCAAAGGCTGTGTATAACATCTACACAGGTGACGAATCATGGATCTATGCATATGAGCCGGAAACAAAACAGCAATCAACTGTATGGGTCTTCCAAGATGAGGCAAAACCAACAAAAGTTGTTCGAGGAAGAAGCACATCGAAACAAATGATTGCCTGTTTCTTCGGCATTAACGGTCATGTGGCAACAGTGGCGTTAGAGCAACGCAGGACGGTCAATTCTGAATGGTACACGACCATTTGTTTGCCAGAAGTCATCGGAGAAATTCGAAAAAAGCAGAAGAACAGGCGAATCATTCTTCATCATGACAATGCGAGCTCTCACACATCGACTCAAACAAAGGCATTTCTGACGGAGCGAAAGATCGAACTGATGGGTCATCCGCCGTACAGCCCTGATTTGGCACCCAATGACTTCTTCTTATTCCCACACACCAAAAATAAATTACGTGGACAACGATTTTCGACCCTCGAAGAAGCGGTTGATGCATTCAAAACGCATGTTTTGGAGTTACCTCAATCGGACTGGAAAAAGTGCTTTGAAAATTGGTTCAAACGCATGCAAAAGTGTATTGATCATCATGGAGAATATTTTGAAAAACAATAAAACCAATTTCGATCCTACATATTTGTTTTTTCATTATTAGGACAGAAATATAAATAGCAACCCTCGTACATTATTTAGTTGTTTGCGTTTGGTTCGAAATTTATTTAATAATCATATTTTCATATTAATACGTAATGATGAAACGTATAGGTCACCTGTAATTAAAGCGCACTTTTTAATTTAAAAGTATAAGTGGTTTTAATAAAAATTGATTATGAAAATTCAAATTAACTGTAGGTGAAAAATATATTGATAAAAACTTACGGATGAAGAAAAATTTCTTTTTATATAAGTATGAAGGGGAGAAATAACCAAGTTATTTGGATAAAATTTATTCTGAATATTAATTTTCTACATTATGTTGCTAATTACAGCTACTAATATTGATTTGTTTGGCTTTAAAAAGCTGAAGATTGAAGTAGCACTGAAGGGTGAGAGAGAGACACATACTCTCTCTCTCTCTTTCACACACACACACACATAGAGAGAGAGAGAGAGAGAAGTCTAAAATAAATAAGAATTAAGTTTGTATTTTGATTATTTTTAGAAATAATATCACTACTTCAATCTACGGCTTGTTGGAACTTAAGAAATTGATATGAATAGCTGTAATTTATAACATTGTATACATAAGAATCAGTCAATGTGGTAAATAAATTTTATCCAGATGTTTGGGTTATTTTCGAGTAATTATTATAATTTTACCAGAACTATAGGTAAAAAAAGTTGTTAATAAAAATTGTGAATTATGTCAAATTTTTCATTATAAGAATATACTTTGTCACATGAGAAAATGAAATTTACGAATTACAATATAGTGATAATCTAAGTCATCGTCTATCAGTGACGTAAATGATCTCATTATGCCATATAACTTCTTAAGACCCAATGTCCATTCTGTTGGACATTTTTATTTTTCATGGAGAGAAAGAATTTACAGTTTTATATGCTTATATCAGGCATTCCATTATATATGATGGTCTAGTTCTGCCATCTATTTAGAAAACTTTAAATTATTTGGCAGGATTCTTGTTCCCACAAGGATTTAGAAATAGCGGACAAAAAGAAAGCAGCTATTGATGGTATGTCAGCAGTTTGAATTTAGGTTTATTATACTTTTATTTTTATTGAATTAAAAATAGCAAATATACAGTTTTAGATGTATGAACCCATGCATTTCAGATGTAACCCATGGTTTTTCTACATTAAGACCCATCTACATTACAATGGACTGGCCAAAAATTGTGTATTTTTTTAATTTAAAAAAATGGCTGTATATACTCTTTTGTATTACTTTTCAGATGATCTATCTCAAATTAGAGTAAATTACTCAAAGAATATGGTCTTGAGTCTCAAGAGGTTATAGAGTAAATTAGCAATAAATCTCTGAAAGATGTACCAAAATATGATGCATAAAATTTAATCAACCTAGAAAAAGTCTTTCAAGTAATTCGTTCTTTAAAAGTGGAATATGTTAAAGACATTACATTACCGAATATGACTGGTTAGGTTACAGATGCTCAAAGTTTTTTTCTGGAATTAAGGAAGAAAATTCTTTTTGGTGACTTTTTGCTCCAAACGAAACATAAAAAATTCCTTAGTAAAAATTCGTATTACAATGATATTTGTCTGTAAAATGAAGAAAAAAAAGAAGAAGAAGAAAAATGAAAAAGTTCTCTGCAATGTTTCGCAAAGAACAGCTTTAGCCACTCAAGTTGTGCTTTTTTTTTAATAATTATTACTAAATTACTCAATTAAATAGAAGAATTAAAGTAAACGATGAAATATTGAGATATAGACAATAGTAAACTTTCCGATATTAAAATTACAGAAAACGAAAAATTATTAAATTGAATGTATTTAACCTAAATGTAATTAAAATTAAAGCAAACTATGAATTATTAAATTGAATATTATATCAATTACATGTAATTAAAACTAAAGTAAATGATAAATTATTAAATTGAATATATTTAAGTTAAATGTAATTAAAATTAAAGCAAATGATAAAAAAAAAATTAAAAAGTGATCTGGTATGCGAAAATTGATTAAAATGGAACAATAGGCTCTTAGTGAGCTAAAACATATATATATATAGAGAGAGAGAGAGAGACGCTGAAAATCGCGCTAAGCAAACAAATAATATCGAAAACAGTACGAATAAAAAAAAAGAGAGAGAGAGAGAAATGGAACACATGATTTTATTCATTGTTGCACAATACAGAAAGTATATTGTTTCTTTGAGAGATGTGTAAACTTCAGACTCTTTTTTTATGACAACAAGATAACATCTGTGGAATTTCAAAAACAGCGCTCGTTTAACAGACTGAGAGACAACTTATACTCGTAAATTCATTTATTTGATAATATTCAGCAAAAGAGTTACAAATTTTCAATACTTCATAAAATGAGTCTCTAAAGTAATAACGATCAGAACATAGCATATGATGTTATGTTTGATTTACACAGTTTACAAATAGCGTTGAAGAAGTTGTCAAAGACGAAATTAAAAACATTTTATTTGTTCAACAGTTTTTATAGTTATATGGGTTTTCACTTATAAGCAATCACAGATACGGTTCACACATTTTTCTCCTCTCGGATGATAATCCCTCCGAAAGTAGCGGGGAATAAAACGAATCCTGTCCCCGACTAAACTGGCATCAAAGCTCTAGACGTGATCTGTAATTAAGAAAAAATTCATCCATTTCACTATCAGTATCGACAAAAAATAATAAATATGCTAAAAACACACTATTTCTATTAATGCAGTCTTAATATATTGAATTCTGTTACACAGGGTAATTCAAAATGAATCATCCGATTTCAATATTCCATATTTTCAAAAAAAAAAACGACACATAATGATAAGTAATACATGAATACAAAGAAAAAATGTGGAAATTTTATTTTGTGAGCTAAAGTCGATCCTCGCGAGTTCTTCGTGAAGCTATTTCACGAAAGCTGTTCGAGAAGCTTGCACGGAGGTACGTCGCAGTGGTTCAGATGACTTGATGTTACACGACTGGCTGTGTAAGTAAAAGAAGTAAGGTTTTTACGTGTAAGCAAAGGAACATGCATCGAACACTTGTAAAATAACTTCTATACTTTCCCTTGGCATTCTTGTATTACTTATCAATCTGTGTCTTTTATTTATGAAAATATAGCATTTTAAAATCGGATAATTTATTTTCAATAGGCCTTACTTTATACTCAGTGTTATTATGCTAAGCTGTATTGTTTGTTGAATTTTCTTTTTAATTAATCTCTCTTGTGACATATTCTAATTTTATTCTTTCCTATCTTGTTAAGCACTAATTTGATTAACTCTGCTTCTACTTTTCTTATTATATTCAGTTATTTTACATTTTGCTGTTGTTTTTTCCTATTCAGTTAGGCTATTCCTTTAAACTCCATTTTTATTTTATCCTTCTATGTTATTCTTTGAACTATCATGTTGTATTATTATATGATTTTTTTCAATCCTAAATTTGTTGTAATTAATATTAGCTTAAAAACTTCATTGTCGTTTATGAGTGTGACATTAAGTATTTAGATTAACGCTGTTACAGAAGAAATACGTATGCGCGAAATGCTAGCGACCCGCAACAGATTAGCGTGAAGCCGTCTCTTACGAATGCATTGCCTCTCTATTCAATGAACAAATCCGTATACCCGCAGCCTTCGTTCGCATTAGTATTTTTTTTTTTGTTTCGCCATAAAAATAAGTGAGCTACAAATTATTGTGAAATTTCACATGAAACTGGAAAACCCGCCTCTGAAACTTATAATTTATTGAAAGAAGTGTTTGGCAATGATTGTTTATCGTGTTTTTGAGTGGCTTAGGCGTTTTCAAGATGGCGGAGAAGACGTTGAAGATAATTCACGTCCGAGTTGCCCTTCTATGTCCAAAACGGTTGACAAAATCGGAAAAAAAAACTGGGTAATCTGGTTTGATCTGACCATCGGTTAAGTATTTGTGGGATTGCTGAGACTGTAGGTATTGAGAAAGAATCCGTATGTTAAAATTTTCCACCAAGACAATTAGCTGACCACATTGTCTGTCAAAATGTTTCTAGCCAAGTATCATCAATGTTTCACAGCGTCAGTCTCGTTATTTAATAACCATACCTCGTATCTAATTTTGCCAATGAATCAATTATTGTCTACTTGAAAAATAATTTGTTGAAGTGATTTTTGGTTTCGTTTTCTCCAAGTGACTGCTGCAATCAGATACAGAGATTACAGGCCTGGAAACCTGACAAGTAAGCAATTTTAATATATTTCATGAACGAATCATCGAGAACAACAGAGTTTGCATTCATTGCACCCAACTAACCACCAAAGTTTTTAAGCGGCCAAAGTCATATTGTTTTTACATCCTATAGAAAAAAGTTGGATTTATATCGGGGTAGTAAGGTACACAAAGAAATATATAAGGTGATATCAACAAATTCCTTGTTGGTCACACGATTGAAAAAAAAAATTATGTATATTATCCAATAAAATATGATTTTCGCAAGATTCGTACATTACGAGGTATGTTAAAGTATGTTAATTTTATTCTCTCACCTTAATTTAAATTATGATCAAAATTAAAAGAATAAAGGCAGCGAATCACACGGGATATCACCAGTGCCGATGGAAAAACGACAGTTACTAAAGGAACAGAGATCGGTTTGATTGATTGATTGTTTATTAACTTTGCACCAGAAGCAACACGAGGGCTATTAGTGACGGATCTCGTAATATTAAACCTCGGTCAAGTAACGAGGAAGACACCTGAGCTGCCCCACCACACCAACGGGAAGACTTTAGGAGCCGACAGATTTAACGTGCATCAACCCCAGTTACATGGCGGATCTTTAGTGACACCAAGGCCCAAACCCGTAATTCGACGAAACACACCGGTCGTGAGTCTGCGATCTTTACCATTAAGCTACCGCGGCCACACATCGCACTTAGAAACCACAGGGGGGATATTGGTAACGGTCCTTGTAATTTTGAGTCTCGGTCAAGTGACAAGGACGACATCTGAGACAGCACATTCCTCTCTGAATTCCCACAACCCGTCCTACGTGAGGACGTGTTACTCTTACAGATTTAATGTGCTTCAGCCACGCTACACGGAGGGTCTTAAGTGGCGTCAGGATTCGAACCCACGACTTGGCAAACAATGCTTACCGTTAATTCATAACTATGACCATTAGGCTATCTCGGCAGCGATAGCGTCTGGTTGCATCTCGTATGTAAAGCAATCTTTATTGGGCGAGAAAAACACGATTTCATCAGCTAAGCGAGATAGCTATCGTTTAACTTTAAATGCCTTGATCTTCTCCGCTAGTCGAGATGAGATGCATTTGGTGCCCAATGAATGAATAGCAGGAGCTACAGCGACTGGAACTGCGCACTCAGCAGGTGTCTATAAGAAACGATTCTAAATCTGATGGTCAAATTTTCTGTTGCATTGCAATTTTGGATACTTTCCAATGACTGGAAAAATGCCTCGCTGAAGATTCAAGCTTTTTACGAGCAACTGTCAGAGTTTTAGAGAGGTCATATCATTGGATTGAAAGAGGCAGGTTGGTCAAATCGGAGAGCCGCTCGCCGTATGGGTCGAAGTGATGCGGCGGTGATTAGAAGATGTTGGCAAGAATGGGTGGATAATGGCAAATTTCAACTCATGATGATAGTGATCAACCGAGGGCCACAGCAGATCGGGAGGGCAGAGTGATTGTCAGATCAACTGTCACAGCGTCCGATCATCGTTATCAACCATCAGACGTGCGATCCATACACGAGTGTCCCCCATGACCATTCATAGACGGCTGATAGATCTACGCCGTTACCGACCACTTCGCCACCTGCCACTCACGTCTGCACAGTGTCGAGCCAGATTAACAGTAGTACTCGGCTCGATCAGGTTGGAATGATGCTGACTGGGCCCTCAACCAGGAGTTATGGTCTGGGGTGCCCTTTCCCTTGATAGCCGGACCCTTTTGGTAGTCATTAAAGGCACACTTACAGCACAGCGATACGTCGACGAAATTCTATTTTGCTACCGTTCTTTTTGCAGTACCCTGGATTTATTTTTAGCAAGATAATACCAGACCACATACGGTACGTGTCGCTATGAGTTGTCTTACAGCTTGTCAAATACTTCCTTGGCCAGCCAAATATCTCTCCAATCGAGCATGCCTGGGATATGATGGGAAGCCGAATGCATCTACCAAGGAAAGTTGATGATCTGGCCCGACAATTGGAGTAAATTTGGCAAGAAATACCGCAGGAGACTATCAGAGAGCTTCATCACTCTATGCCACTTCGTGTGGCAGCTTGCATTCTGATTAGAGGTGGATCCGGTGGAGAAAGGTAGTCCGGATTTCAGCCACCAAGGCCGGAGCGAGAGAACATATGAAGATTTCAGCAGAGGTGAGAAGAGAGGATAGCATAAGAGAGAGAAATTTTGTTGCGTAAAGTTATATAGCAGGGACTTTCTAAATAAACGTCATATAACACGTAATGCAGGATTAGGAATTCTTGGGAAATATCCTGATAGACAAGGAACCTAATAGGGATTGTTTTGACAGATTTATGATCGTGGGAACGCGAATTTAACCAGTTTTATGAGTGCGTGATCTAATAAATAAAATGATAATTTGGAAGGAGATCAGGAAATAAGAATGAACACTTTGTTTCTGAATTCGGAAATGGGATAGAATATATAATTAAATTATTATTACGAGAAATTATTGAATTAAAGTTAAATCATTACACACACACACGAAAGGAAATTCTTAACGCTAATCGAAATAAATTCTAATTCAAATTTTATGCTAAAATACTACTGCTACTATGAGGTTGGACTATTTTCGAATTCTTCTTCACTAACCTCGGGGACTTTATAGTAAATTGAATTTTATAGAATTAGAATTTTTTCCCAACCGAAATGAAACGCGATTAGGCAAATTAGATGAAGTTAGAAGCGAAGTGATTTGAATTGGAAGTAATTATAGATAAATGAAATAAAGTGAAAGAAACGTAGGGAGAAAAAGGATAACGATTTGCTGATGGATATTTATACTTTGGATTGAAGCATCTTAATTAATCTTTGGGAAGAAGAGAATTCTATTAAAAGTATTAAGAGAAGAATTGTCTGTTTGTGTGCAGTGATTGAACCAGAACGAGTGAATTGGTAAGCTAAGAATTTATTAGTTGATTTTAATTTAGAATTGACTCATTAAGGGGGGGTCAGGAGAGAGCTATCTTATCTATCCTTCACTGACAAATTAAATGTTTTATGTTGTTCATATTTATCTTCAATTGAAGTCTGCTGTATTAAATAACAGCTTAATTAAAAGGAACAATAGCAGGTGAATTAAATAATGAAGAACGAGTGTTACAGGATTATTAGCCCTCTTTTTTCCTTAAATTGGTAACTCTTTTTAATTTGAATTACATAAAATGTCCAACTTCTTTCCAACCAAATGAAACGTGATCGAGGTAAATTAGATGAAGATAAGAAGTTTTTTGAAATTGAATTGAGGATAATGATATATGAACGAAATAGGTTTGAAAGGAACGGTAATTAGCTGATAGTGAATAGTCGGTAAATGTTAGTAAGTTATAAATTAAAGTGAATTGAAATAGCTTATCTTCTTTGATTAAAATCGATTCTAAGTGTTTCCAGGTTTGAGTAAACGGTAAAAGGAAGAACTTGTATTTGAGAAGTAACGCACTCAGCACGATTGAGTTGGTAAACTAGAACTTAAATTCAAATCTTTGATTTAGGCGCGTTGAGGCTTAATTGAGGAAGAGAGAGAATGATCTTACATAAACTATGAAGAATTTTAATAAACAATGTTTTTATTTATTTTTACTTTTCTTGAATTGGAATTGCTATTTTACTAACTATTTAATTCAACTTTACGATGCCTGAGGAAATAAATAATGGGGGAGGTGTTGCATTACTTTCATCTTTTGAATCACAGAAATCCTGCTGAACCTCATTAGAGAAATCGAGAACATTTTACAATAAATTAAAGGAAATGATAGTTTATTGAATGAAAGATATTTGTACGAAATGTAATTTTAAAAACTATCCTGCTGTCACAATACAATGCTGGTGCTAAATAATTAACGAGCAAACACACTGAGCAGTGATTCTATCGAACCCATACGTTTCTGGGTCGAATATGTCAGACTTGGCGCAGGCAGACTGGCTGCTGCCCGATCTTGCGATTTGCACGTCGCATATCTGACCATTCGTCTAACAATGCTCGACAGCCTGCTCTCTCCAGTAGATTTGCTGGTTAGATATATACAACGTATCGCCAACTTAAGCAAGACAGTCCATCAGCTTCTTAAAATGAACTCAACTTTGCAATCGTTTCTGAACAAGAATATAGAAGAAAAGCGTAGGTAGTTAGACAAAACAAAACTAGACCAGAAAAGTTTATAATTTGTACACGGAATCACCTTTGTTCATGAACAATACTACCAATTACATAAAACACTCAAAATGACCCCCTTTGACGTTGATGCAGTGGTGTTTTTGATTTATTAAACATTGAGACACGTGTAGCAGCTCTGTTTGAGTGATAGAATCAGTTGAGTCTGCCATGGCGGCTTAAATTTTTTGCTGTAGTTCTTTCAGTGTGTGTGTGCATATTATCCGATTTCACCAGAGCCTTTAATTTTCTCCAAGGTAAAAAACACATGGAAAGAAATTAATAGGCGATAGAGGAGACCAAAATCCTTATTACTGCTTCTACCGATTTTCCTCTCCTTACCAACCCCCCCCCATTGTCTCGTGATAAGGTCATAAAGGGCGGTGTGTGCTGTTGCTCCATCTTACTGAAAATATTCATACAGTCATTTGTCTTTTGTGAGGCGATCCACAAGTAGATTAAACTGATTCTACACATAATGGTAAGAATTAACAGTTTGGTCTTTTTATGAATATTTTTATGATGCGGCAACCAGACAATGGGCATCAAACACTAATCTTAAGATTGTATTCAATACATTGAGGGGGGGGGGTTCGTTGATGTTTAACAGAAACGTAACGGCACAGAAAAGAACTCGGTACAAAACATGTGAGAGATCAACATGCGTGGATATGTGACCATAGTCGGTTGTTGCAATGACGTCACCAGTGACCATTTCCATCATTTTCTGTTAAGGTCAGTTTTTCTATTCATTAACGAAGGACAATTTCGTGTCAGGATTACAATTCTTTATTATTTTTTTTTATTTTGCCCCTCCCCCCGTCCGATATGCATTAATACTGAGATATTGCCATAGTAATGGTATGTGATTCGCACGACTTATACTGGAGTATTCTTCGTAAAATTTATGTACAATAAGAGTTTAAACTTTTTCTCAAATAACCCAGCTCCATGGGACACATATTGTCGCAGGATGGGGCACGGATTGACCACCCCTGGATTAGCAGACAGTGAGGCAGCTTGTAAATTTTTTTTATTTGACATTTTTTAACATAAGAGTTACAAATTTTCAAAATTTCATTGATTGATTCTCACAGTGAATAACTGACGGAACAAACACACGATGTTAACCTTTGTTTCGCAGTTTACAAATATAATTGAAGAAGTAATCTGGTGCGATATTAATTTAGTTCAATGGAATAAAATGTTTGTTGAGGGTTGTTTTTCCACTCAACGTTGGCACACACAGAAACCATTGCGGCAGCTTCCTTTGTCCGGGCGACAATGATTATCGCAGATGAAAGAATCGCAATCTCCGACTGCATTCGCATCAACAGTTTGAGCTTGAATGAAGAAGAAATTAATGCATTTGACTATCAGTATCAATAAACAAAATTATTAAAACCACTATTTTTGCTTATGCAATCTTGTTATGCTAAGCGTAATTATACTTTCACTCTGTGTGGTTGTGCTAAGTTGTATTGGATAAACAGGGTTATTCAAAATAATTCCTCCGATTTCAAAATTCCTTATTTTTATAAACAAAGGATACATAATTATAAGAAATGCATGAATACAAAGGAAAAACATAGACATTTTTTTACAAGTGTTCGATATAACTTCTGTTACTTTTAAAATGTCAATTAGATATGTAAATTCCTACCAAACACGTCGTAAAGTGTGAGTAGTAATTGATTGCTCAGCAGCAGAAATTCGTTGCTTACGTTCACATACATTTGTGGATAATGGTGACGCTTACACTTTATATTTTACAAACACCCAAAAGGAAGAAATCGTAAGGGGCCATATTCGGGGACTTAGAAGGTCATCTGAGTAACGTCAAGTCTTCCGATCCACTGCTATCGATCCTAATAGCGAGGTAGTTCCGTGTAAGCTTCTAAAACAACTTCCGCGAAATAGCTTCACGAACACACGAGGGTCATCCATTGTTCACAATATAAAACTTCCACTGTTTTCCTTTGAATTGATGTATTATTTATCACATTAGGTGTCGTTTAATTTGGAAAATATTGAATTTTGAATAATCTACATTTTATTTTTATTCCACATTGGGAAAGGGGGTGATATTATACGAGAGAATGATGTAAAGTTTTAATTATTATTCAGAAATAACTGGGGTGAAAGGATTATTTGGATTATTCTGCATATTAATTTATTTTTATGCACACAGTGTTGCAAATTACATGTAGTCATTAATGTTGATTTGTTTGGTCTCTAGAGCCCATAGATTGAAGCAACTTGCAGTATGGAGAACTCGGCAGATTTCAATCTGCTGAGTTTTACAATGACGGCCTTCGAAAATTCAAGAAACGCTGGGAGAAGCTTTGGATATAGAAAAGTCTTAAGGTTTATAAATAAACAATATGTTTCTATTTCGATAATTTTTTAACAATAATCCAAACTTAATGATACCTCTGATAATAATTGATATTTTACTATACTGCGGCTCACTTCATTCTATGGCTTCCTGAAACCAAACAAATCAACATGAGTAGCTGTAATTTACAACGTTATGTACATAAGTCTGAATTAATATGCAGAATAAATTTTATATGAATATCTCGGTTATTTCTTAGTAATAATTAATGGTATCTCCTAGTATTATGTGTTGTGTTACGTAAAGTTGTACTTTTTTTTATATTTTTTGTATTTTTATTCTATATTGTAATATTATGCACTGTTTTCGTTCTTTTCTTTTCTCTTAAGTACTAATATGCTTCAATAGATTCTATTTTTGTTTTATCCACTTATTTTATACTATGTTTTTTTTCTGTAATTGCTTATAGCCTGCCATCGAAAATAAAAAAAAAATGTTTTTGTTCTTTCCAATTTGTTACGAATTCGCAAGTGTTTTGCCCTTCAATTAACCTTTTGGGCAACTGACGTTACTTGATTTGAGAACCTCGCCTTGTCAATGAACTATGCCTTATGTATATTATAATTGCTACATATATTAAAAACGTTGTGAATAAGAGATGATTGGATAGTGTTGATAGGAATTAGAAGGTTGCTGAGAAGATTCAGAAGGTTAGCGAGATTATAGCTCACACGATATAGATGGAAAATAATTAATAGATCTTCGTATAACTGATATATGACACGGATTTATTTTATCAGTAATGTTTACGACTCGGAGCAAATTTTGAGATAGGTAGAATTTTCAGTTATAATCTTTGGTTGAGGACGCGAGTTAGTTACTGCTTCAAATTCTTGAACATAACAAACATTTATTTTTGATTAATCTTAAATCAAATAAACATAGTTTAACATTTGCCTTCCCAATTATTTATTGACTGAGATTACTTTGAGTGTTTCGATGGAACAAAGAAGTGGGAGTGTCACATGCTTAGTTAGATGAATCCATAACGCTTCATCTTTATCTTTTTCTTGTTATTTTTTTTTATAAGTATTGAATTCTCGTGTATTATCCTCTACTTTTGTTCTTCCTAAATTTTACTTTAATCGACACTAGAAGCAAAACTCTATTATCACGTATGTAATCCTGACCATACATTGGTTATTATCTGATTTAAAAAACGGTTTATGTAAGCAATTTCCTCTTACGTGTTCAACAAGTGGCAGTTGTAATCTATTGTCAAGATTATAAGCTACGACACTTGTCGAGTTAGAAATTTTGATACATTTCATCAAAGAATTATCGAGAAAAACAGAAAAGTCTTCAAAGATCTCAAGCAACTAAGACCTTGTTTTCCTTATATCTGATTAGACTAAATTTGGAATTATTTCGCTAGAGTAAGGTGGGAAAAATAAAGCTACAGTGAATCAAATATTTGCCGATGAAGAAATTCAAAGAAAACGAAAAAATTAATAATTAAAGGAATTAGTATGTACCAATCAAATATGATTTCACGTGATTCGCGTGTGTGTTGCGTCAAATGAAATCAATTCTGATTTTAGGAGACGGTGAATGTAACGACCTTTTCAGTTTTACGCATTTATTTTAAAATTAATTCACCCTCTCAACTTAGTATTTAGATAAAATAAATAATTGATAGACTTATCCGTAATCAGAATTAAAAGAACCGGGGCAGCCAGTTACCAAGGAGACTGCCCTAAAGCAAGGAACGTTGGCGAATAATAAAGGGACTCTTAGATTAAATTGGAAGTGCACGCTAGATCTCAGAACCGTATTTTAAAAAGTTATTTTTAATTGTACTTTCAATTGGTTTAACACAGAAAACATTTGAAAGAACCCTGTTGACTTATCGCTTAATTATCTTTCCCTTCGTTTCTTTAATTACTAAAAAAATTTATTTCGTGAAATATGAATAAAATGCAATGCCATGCATTGCGTCATGATTGTTAGATTCATGTGTTACGGTCAAATTCTTCTCAAGGCATCGCAAAAAATAATGGACACTCGCTGAGCAGAGGTAGTATGTGCTGTAAGGAAGAGTAATTAAGATGCATGAACGTGTGGAAGTCTACACCAGGTGATACAATAAAATGACTCTCAGAAGCTTATTTTATAATGTTTATCATTCATTTTATGATATAATTAATTGTTTTGTTTGAACGTCTAATTAAATGTTATTTAGCGCAAGCAATCTATCTCTATTTCTTGCGTATTTTGTAGAGTGATGGGCTATAGAAAGGTCGTAATTAAACTCCTCAATTGAATGTTAGCCAATGTTCATTTTTTGGTGTTTATTTTATACAAATCATACTTTTTTAAATAAAATTATACGCCGATATCAACATTAGATTCTCGGTCTTCTTTTAGCTATAAATATTATGCTTTGCAAGTAATATAGCCCCATTTTAACTTTAATAAGGTTTGTACACAAGTGTGCATACAACATGGAGGGACACATTTAGACGACTGGCGACCACTCCACACATTGCACTCAACGGGTTTGTACGGGAGAGCGTCCTGCATACTATTAATCTTTCAAACTGTGCCACAGCTTTCAGAGGTACACTTAGTTACATCATTTTGCTCAATGTATTGATGTTAGGCTGGATAAACTCTGCCTCAACAGTATCTCACTGTTATGCCTGCTTATTTAATGACATGTACAATCTCCCTCTTGTCACAACCGAGGAAAGTTCCCTTTATTAAGATGCCAAAGATAAAAGGACTGATCATGAGCCTGCCACGGATTATCGCGCTGAAAATGGACTATCGCGTAGAGATCAAAACCTTTCCTCTAATTTAAATATTCGAGCAGGTTGTCCAAGACCGTGACCTTGCATTGTCGCGATCGGAACTGTCCTAATTTGGGACCTTTTAAGTTGTCCCTGTTTATAAGTATACATGTGTCAACTCCTCAAACACTCCATGGAACTCAACTCCTTAGGTAGCCAAGGTAGCAAGATTATATCCATGAAGCCAAAAACCTTTTCTAATTTTCCCGCCAGTTTACAAGTCCTTGAACAACTTGCATTGTCAAGTATAACATTGCCGTCTTCACCACATGTACAAGTACTGATCTCAGTAATACCAAATTACTTAAAATAGGCAAGGAATCTCCCGAGATATGTGACTTATTGGACTATAGTCCTGTCATTGACGCGCAGATTGCCTACACAGGGAGTATGGGGGAGAGGAATAGATAACACTTTTCAGTGAAGGCGAAGATAAAATGTTTTAGGAAAAAAGAACTGAAAGAATTTTTGAAAAGACTGGATTCAAGAGATCCAAATGAAATTGACTTTCGTAATCTCCCAGGAAGAATAAAAAATAAAGTAATAATTTAGTAGCTAATGTAATGATGATAGACAGCGAGCGAGAGTAAAGTAAAAAAAAAAGTATTTTTCCTAAACACTGTATGTAATGATAAATGAAGAACAAAAAATAATGATTAAGTAAATACCCCAAACAAAAACTCGGCAACATAAAGAAAATCTTGAATTTCGGTACCAGAGGAATATAATGATAAAAAAAAATTGTAATTTTAAAAGCACATACAAAGAAAAATTCCTTCCAATAGGAAAAAATATTTTTATCCGAAGAATAAAATGTTCGCTCCTCAGAATTTTTCATTATTATTTTCTTCAAAATAAGGGACATTTAATTTCGACGTTACGGTGAATTAAATCAAGAAACATATTTCAAAACGTCCTTCCGGTTTGAGGAATGTGAAATTATTTAAAAACAATCAGAAATATTTTGTCTCTGGATTACATATAAAAACAATTCAAGTTCTTCCTTTAACAGATAGTTTTTAAAAATATTTGGAACTTAATAAAACTTAAAGTTACACTTACCAGAATCCATTGGCCATTTACATGGTATAGCTAAAATTAAGAAAAATATTATTATTATCATAAATATCTATATTATATAAATATTTATACAGCTATAAAAATATTTTTCTTTTATACAAAACGGAAAAAAAGTAAAGTTTACATTATAAAATACTACAAACAGCTGCTTTTATTTATCATTAAATATGACAGCAATTGCAGTTGTCACTCGATCTAAACATACCAATATATTCAAGCTTGGCTTATTACTATGAATGTCAACATTTATTATCACCAAATTAGGTATCTTGCTCGTGACCTCTATTCAATTAATCTAATTAAGAGTCTTTTTTTCATGCAATCTCTCTTCACGACTGATAACTTTCATTACTATCCATCCGACTTCCAAGGACGAAATCATGTCTATAGTACATGTTTTTGAGTGGTGCTAAAAGCTTAAAAAAGGGAAGGAGGACGTCGATACTCTTGTCTTCTTCGATACGAAAGATGTCCTTCTGTTTGTGGGACAAGTGCAAGGAGGTTCACGAACAGTGAGCACTAAATGTTATGCTGAAGTATCCGAATGCTTAGGGATTAGGGTTTACACATCCGAAGGAAAGCGCCGACATCTGAATGTTTCATCACGACAATATGCATTGTTGTCACACGTCGCGAATTGTTAGGGAGGTATTGTTCAAATATAGCATTGTAAAGTTGCCCCAACCACCCTACTTTCCATGTCAGGCTTCTATCGACTTCTTTTTGTTCCTTTGGACAGCCGAAATGATGCATTAAAATCACATCGCTTCAGATCGATTGATGCTGTCCAAACGGCTTCTATAAAGTGACTGAACAGCCTTACGATTGCCGACTTCCAGGGTATGCAAGAAAACTGGATTGATGCAGCAGCCATTTTTTTTTTTTTTTTTTTTCGAAAATTATTAACATGTGGCATGTATAATATTTGTAATACACTGTCAGGGGGAAACTCGACGAACAAAGTTGCATTAGTTAAATAAATCATTGCAATAAATATCGTCTTGCAAGGTCGTAAAATGAAAAAAAGGGGGAGATAACCATTTTGATTTTGCCAGATCAGCCGACGGCGTGGGACTCTGTACATTCACAAATTAAAACTCTTCCTCTCCCGTGACGGCCCTAATTAATGCAATGCATTCATTAATGAATTAAAATAAAAGTATCTGAGGTAAATATTTTAATTTTAGAGAAAGCTTTATTTCATTCCATGGGTCATGGAAGCTTACGAGCAATTTCTTAAAATAGATATTTATAAAAATATATTTTACTTAACCCCCTTTGAAGACACATGAAAAATACATTTCAGAAATAAAAAAAAAACTCCCTTTAAAAATAATTGTCTTAAATTTTAATTTATTTCCAAGCTTTTAATATTTTAAAATACTTACTCTACTTCAGTAAATTTAAAAATTGCAAGAATTCCTCCCCCCCCCTCCAATTTCTGGGAAGTGATTCTTATAATTCTATATATGGGTTCGGTTATGCTAATGTCATTTATAGTTTTACAATATTTTTATCGGACACTACGAAAAACATTTTAACAACAGCTATATTTAAGCTTAAAGACTTTTTAAAGAAAACGAGTGACGCAACTGCATGCAAAATGTGTCGTCAAAAAATTCATACCTTCTGTGGCCATGCTAGTAAAGATGATGAAATGGATATTTGGTGTACCCTTTGTTTCAACACTGAAAACGTTATTGAAGATAAAATAAATTTTAATATCAATCTGGGAATACAAGCCATAAAAATGAAAATGAATTTGGAAAAACAATTCCACTGCTTCTGTTGGAACTACTGTGCGAGTTCCTATTCCTGACGTCGACAAGGGACAAGGTGATTCTCGCAATATATTGGCAGTTATAATGAATATGACAGAGGATGGTTTCTATCGACTTAGAAAATTTTGAAGGAGTTTTAAGACAAGAATATGGGAGATTGCAATTCACTTCAAGCCCCCCAAGAACTAACTTAGAATTGAAGATATTCCTGATCATGAAGTTCCTCTCCGGTCTGTTGTAATTGCTCAGTCCAGTGGAAGCGGCCCACTGTAAATGCATGTGTATTCGTCAAATGTATGTGTAAAACGAAGTACGGAAATATGAAATGTCTTTGCTTGAAAAATGTAATGAAATGTATTTCAATATATCATTCAAACCTATCAGGTTATAACAAGTAGGTAAATTTTAATTTCTTATTTTTTATATGAAAATTTTGTTTCCCTTAAGAAAAACACATACATTTTTTTTGTACAACTTATTTTTCTTTACATATTTTGAATAATTTTTTTAATGGTACTCTCGTTATTTTTTCAGAACAACAATTGCATTTTTGAGGAATGCCTGTCATTTATATAGTTAAACGGCTTATCAGGACCTTTTTCTCATACTTTAATTTGTCATTCTATAGAATGCATAGATGTTATATATAATGCCTAGGGAAAGTATGCAATCATTCTCCCATTTCATACATTGTCTAAGAACACCGGGCATTATATACAATGCCTAGGTATTTTATACGAAGTCGGCTTTTCAAACATTGCCGGAAACACCCCCCATATATATATATATAAGTTACTATTGGTTAAGTAAGTTTCATTGGTAAGTTATATTGGTTCGAAAGACGACGTTCTTTCGCATACCCGGATTTAGGTCCACGGTTTCATATACTGTCTAAAAGAGATGATATCCATTATTCCATGAATTTTTTTTTAAGATTGTAGTGATTAAGATACCATGTCTCTGCTATTCTTATTGTATTAATTAATTGTTTGGTCAATCAAGTTCCACAAAAAATTGTAAATTGTGGTATATATTAATTATAGTATTGGATTTAACTTCGGATTTAAAGACATATTTGATATTTAATTAAAAATAAATAAATATTTAATTAAAAACCACTTTCAATTTTCCTTAATGTGTAACGGATAAATATGAGCCAACTTTCCCATAGGCGAAAAGAGTTTTCACGTTTCCACAGCCAATTTAATAAGAATTTGGAAATTTCTTCCTTTGTTTTTAATTTATGAACAATTTACCTAGAGAAAGGTCGCATCGTGCATCGCAAGGAGAATCGCAGCTCTCCGTCTTTTCATTGAAGTGAAGTCCTGATGGACAGGTTATGCGTTCTTTTAAGCCATCGGAACATTTGATGTAACTTTTGCAATCATGTGGATGGGGAAAACGTCCATCTCTAGGACAACGGAAATCTTCTTCACTGCTCAAAGGGGAATCTTTCTCACTCCCTGGAAAAGAGGAAAAAATATTGAATCGAACGCCATTTACTCAGTCATAGACATTTGTAGAAATTCATAAGATGCAGTTAATAATTAACGAGGTTTAAGGTATTTCATAAAATTTATTAAATGAACCTCAAAAGTATTGCCCAAAATTGCTTAGACATTTATCTCTTTGTGAGACCAGCCATAAATGCCATGATCATTAAGGCTACACGGTACCAAATTCCACACACAATTTCATTAAATATATTTTTAATACCATGACTAAAATTTTTATTATATTACATGTCACTTGATTTAAAATATCTGTGTTAAAAATTATTAATCGGATCAGTTTTTTTTTAATTTAATTTTTTTAAAGTTACATATTTTCAAATCGTTAAAGCTTTTTTTAATATTTTTCATTCCATTTTGCTATGAGACTATCATAATACTCTACATACAACTAAATATGAAATTTTTTAAACTGTCAAAACATAATTTTCTATAAATTTTTGTTCTAAATTTTTCAGAAAAATCATTAAAAATTTGCAAATTTCAAATTTAATGTTTTTAAAAAAAAACTACAAAAATTGGACCTAATTCCATGTAGAGTTTTACTAAAATATTATTCAAAATAATACTTCAAGTAACCATATAACAAACCTATAACATATAACAACCATTTCAAATCCTATCGCATCATTTAAAAGTATCTCTTAGAGTTTTGAACGAATTATCATCAATACGAGTAACTGATTATTGAGCAAAACTGATTTAAAATTTTCATTTTCGATTAAAATAATCTAATTTATTATATTATTTGTAACATAATATTTACATAAAAGCATAACATGATTTATTTAATATGTATCATCTAAAAACGTCTTAAAAATTTGAAAAATAAATACTTTGCCATCAAACAAGAACATAGAACACACAAAATTAAAAATGTCAAAAATTTATAGTTTCACTTTTCCTAATTTGTAAAGAAATATTGAACCAAAAAGTACAGCCATCCACATAATTACGGAACGAAATAATTAAAAACCGGAGTCTAATACAACGAAGTTGCCATTTTTCAAAATTAAACATCTGTTACGACAAAACTTAATGAATTTAAGGTCTGTTATACAGAAATATCTCTCTCTGTAAAAGGATGTTCGTCTAAATGATACATTTCTCGAATAGAAAGTGTTTTTCTGCTAGAAGCAGAATTTTAAAAAAAAATTAACTCTACTCATATCAGTTTAAGGTAATGGTTGATTTCGATAATAATATAGATAAAAGAGAGAGAGAGAGAGTTATTTATTTGATAATAGATAAGCTGTGAACTGCTTCCTTGAAAACACACAAAAACACTTTAAAAAGTAAATAACTTTAATAAATGAGGTAATTACGCACTATATAGTTATTTATATATTTATAAAAAGAAAAGAAAAGTTTTTAATATTATTGTATTTCATTATTCAATATTGATTCCTATACTTACTTTCTTTATATTCTGGCCATCCGCATCGATAAGCTAAAATATAAAAAAAAGTTAGTCATTGTTTATTAATTTTCATGAAATTTAAAAAAATGAATTAATTAATAGTTTAGTTTAGTTTTTATTAACGTCGCACTAGAAGCAACACGAGGGCTATTGGCGACGGACCTCGTAATTTTGAACCACGGTCAAGTGACGAGGATGACACCTGAGCTGGCACCCCCCTCTCCTAACATCCACACCACGCCAACGGGATGAATTAATTAAAGAGTTAATAGGAATAAATAATTGTTTTGAAATTTGGAAATAGCACTTGCCATAGTCAGATTTGGGGTTCTTTGTTGCGGATTTATACCTTTCAATACTCTCTCGAATTCATAAGTACTTTCTTCTTTCAAATTTCTTATAAGAGTATTCAGGCTCTTTAAAAATAAACTCAAATTACTTCTAAATCTTTACTGTTATTATTTGGGTCATTATTACCAGAATCTCAGCTTGCTGCTTAAAAGTAAGTTGGGTGTCAGCGGTACGAGAGCACTTCGTCTTCGAACTGAAGTCCCGCCCCCTAATCTACTCCCCGTCCACCGCTATATATGCTTCTTAGCTTACGGCTACAGCATCCAATGGCAGTGCGCGCTTTCGTAACTTTAATTTCCAACTCTGTTTCGGCAGTTCCTCACTGTGTCGAACGCCCAGGCGCTTGTTGCCTTGATCCTAATTATGATAGCTTCTTACAATTCTGATAAACTTTAACTAATTATGCTCTTTAATTATAAATTATGATGAGAGGGTAAGTTTTTAATTTTTAAAATAGGTACCTCGTAATTTTAGCCGTTACCGTTACCTTACGAGCGCACAAGGCGCAATGCCGCCAAAAGATATAGCTAAATCAAAATGATTTCATTTCAATTTCCTTTGGTTTTAATACATATGTCGTATATTTACGTGCATAAACCGAGAATTTTGGGAAATTTTTCTAAGTTAAATTAAGGTCATCTGATTATATTCGGATCAGTTCGCGCAAAACTTAGGTTCGTTCCGTTAGCCCTCGAGCAAGCGTTAAATCGCCAAATATAGCATGTTTTTATCCCCTTAGCTTAAACGTATGAGGAAAAGTATGAATTGCCCTTTTTATGAAAATAAGTTGGTTTATTGATTCGTCGCCGAAACGAAAAATTTGATGGCGAAATGTGTATCCGGCTAAGGGAAAAGTATACATTAGAAATAACAATAGATTGCCATAAGTACTGCAAACATATAAAATAACAATGGATATGATTGCTTATTAATATCTTACTGAGAAGCAATACAAGGATTATTGACTCGAAACTTGAATCTAGGTCAAGTGATGAGCACAGCGCCTGATAGGGCCTGATAGGGCACCTTCCCTTTCCAAACTTTCACACCACGCCAACGAGAAGACATGGGACCTTAACCACATTTAACGTGCGTCCGCCTCACTATACGGAGGGTCCATAGTAGAATCAAAGCTCATTAATGAAATGGAATGTTATATTTTTTAACGAATTTCGTTTCAAGGCTCCACAAATTAATTTTTCACCAGGCCTTGTTTAGTTTTCGGCCCGCTCTACTTAAATTCACTGCATTTTTTTTTGTCTTAGAACACAGGGTTTATACACATATTACACTTAGTACTTGATTGTTTACCAACTTATCTTTTAATTTTAGTGGAAAACCATTTCATCAATTGCGAAGTATCTCCCCTAAGAAAATATCAGAACCCATACAAAATATTTCTATCCTACTATTTCTAAACAAACATAATTGTTTGTTCAGAAATTGCGTTTATGGTTTCGATAAAAATATATTGCTGATTTTAAAAAAAATAATATATATATAAATATATATTCTATTATACAAATAATTTTGTTATTTCGTAGTGATTTTATTCAAAAACTGTAAAAATTCTTTCTTTAAAATTTTCGATTAAAAGCCCCCTTCTTGATCGAAATATACAAACTTTTAATCCAAAGTGTCATTAAACTGCATTAACTATACATAAAGTTATTGTTTATCAACGATGAAGAACCAACACGAGGGCTATTGGTGACGTGTCCTGTAATTTTGAGTCTCAACCAAGTGACGAGGGAGACACCTAAATGGCACCTTCGACTCCAAACTTCCACACCACGCTAATTTAGGAACTTGGAGCCTCATCAGATTCAATGTGCGTCAACACCTCGACACCCGTCTTCCTTCAGAACCGCCTTTAATAACATCAGTGCTTGAGCCCACAGCTCGATGGAAACAACTCCAGCGGAGACTTCGCAACTATGACCACCAAGTTTCCATTGATTATAGAGTAATACAAATATTAAAATAACCTAAATAAAAAATGGTTGTGTATTTCCATTCAGAATAGATGTTTTTAAAAAATTGATGTTGTGCTCTAAAATTACTCAAAAAAGTACCTCTATATTGTTGATTATGCTCCGAAAAAATGCAGAATTTTCTTCCATTTTCATTTCATTTATCCTTTTTATTCAGTAATGCATGTTAATAATTTTATGTGTAATTCTGTCTGGTAGAATGATGAATTTACAGTTGGCCCAAAAAACATATTAATACATTACTCAAATGAACTAGTTGCAAGTTATATATCTATCATCGCTGATATTAATAAGTGGCATTTCTCAAGTGCAATACAGGTGGTATTTTTAATTAATTACGTCTGGGTTAGGTCCCTACAGTCTTAAAGGTTTATCAAATGCTAATGTTATTTTCCTCCTGCAGCTACATTATACTATTTGATAACAAAAAATATTTGAAATTTCTTAAAAGTAATACACACACATTGAAATTTAATCCTTAATTGACGTGTAAAATCCATTTATGATTCAGGGTTGTTATAATGAAAACATCTTTGTTCAGTTGAGACTGTTTATTCATTTTGATGGGAAAGAGAGGCAATAAATATACATTATTAAAACGAAGAAGGCAAGAGACGTAGCCCCGTCGTCTCGATTACAACAGAAAAGAGCAAATTTTACTTTACATTCGATTTTATAGGTAGGGATTTCTCCAGTTCTCGTTAGAACTCACGTGGTATGAGATGATGGAATTTTGATGACGTCTATCAGTATTAGTAGGGACTATTTCCGACAGATTTATGACAATGTGAAAGTTGATTCAACAAATTTTTTTGAGCGAATGATCGCATAAATAAATGAATAGTTTGAAATTGTATCAGCAAATAATGGCGTTCTACTTACTAATGGGTTATAAAATGGGAAAAATTAGGGAAATAAATGTTTTATGTGAGTTCATTGCCCACACACACACACACACACACACACACACACACACATATATATATATATATATATA
>BMAW01049666.1:235953-294446 GCA_019974015.1 Nephila pilipes | reverse complement strand
TATCTTCGAGGTTAAAGTTGTCATTAAAGCCTGGTATCGACTACAGCCATCAGAATTCTTATCTGACGGGTTTGTCATATTATTCAAGGGTTGGAGGCAGTGCGCGGAAGGGGATGTTGTAGAAACTATGTCACAAAGTGATTTGTGGGTTACATAGAAGATACACGTAGCTTTCAGGTACAATAATTGTTAAAAAAAGAGTAGCAAGTAACAAAGTTATGGTCATGGTAGTATTACTTCTCAATCAAGCCTCATAAAAATGCTTTAACAAGAATATCAACTGCCTTATTGTTTTTTTTTTTTTTTTATCAAAACTGTTGCTTCAAAAAGGTTTTCTTACCACTTGACTGAAGGGGTCTGCAAAACTTTGAGCAATCTTCTTTTGTCTTGAAATTGTTTCGATTGCCTTCACAACCTCCATAAACAAATTCCTCGCACTGCTTTTTAGACGGATTATAATAGTACCTAGTTTCAAATCGTTTGCAACGTCCGATTTCGGGTGGAAGTCCGCAGAATGGTAATGCACTTGCTTCTTCGCTCTCACTTTTTGAATCTAATGTAGGCATAATAGTAAATTAGATATCGAATCCAGAAAGTCTAAAAGCATTTTTTTTTTAATTTCTCCTTCTCCTTAAAAATGAAAGCTCTTTATGAGGGAAAAAATCAGAGTTTATGTACTGGTTCATTAGTTCTGTTTCATGTAATGTAACAAAAAAAATTGGATTTTCAGGGTATTTATCTTAATAAAATGTACTAGTAATTTTTCATTTACATCTCATACAGCTAAACTGTCTAGGAGTATGGTTGGAAACCAATATTTGTAAACGAATTAGATATTTTTTTTATTAAATTTAATAATAGCCAGGTGCATGCCGCCTTAATTGTTAGCAATTCGCAATTCTTATGGAAAATAGTGTCGTGAGCATAATGTACAGTAGCGGTTCTAAAGGGACATTTTCTTGACGAAAGAAGGCATTAATAAGATATGTAGATCTTACCACTGTTTGCCGAGATCTGTTAAAGGATACCAAAACGAGTTTTACTCTAACTCATAGTTTAGTTTTCACTGGTCCCGTATCAAGGTAGTCATCATTTTGTTTTGGGTTATCACCATCAATGAGAACTGGATTCATCATTTTTCACCAAAAAAGTAAACATCAAAACACGGAGTTGCTTCTGGTTAATATCTTCCAAAGAAAGCGTAGACAATCTCATCGTGTTCGGAAAAGGAATTTACTTATGTATTAGCGTCTACTTATAGATTTCTTTAAAAAAGGAAAAACAATCAATGGACAAAACTATAGTGAGTTACCCTATTAATAACTCGGGTAATTTTTGAATATCCATCGCAATAATACGAGGGATGTTCCGAAAATAAGTTTCGTCATTTGTTTCACAAAAAAAAGTTTATTGCCAAAAAAAAATAAGTCATGTCATCATGAACTATTAACTTTGTACTAACAGGTCAATTGAAAAGTCCCCGGCCTGACACATAGATGGCGCTACTAGAATGAAATCCATACGTTTTTTAGTTAGCCCTAACCCTCAAAAGATGCGTGTGTAAATTTGACAGCTGTCGGATCAGTAGTTTGTGAACTATAGCATTTTGAATTAAGCAAATTTTGTTATTGTGGAAAAAAATGGATAAAAAGGAATTTCGCGTGTTGATAAAATATTGCTTTTGGAAGGGAAAAAATACAGTTGAAGCAAAAACTTGGCTTGATGCCGAGTTTCCGGACACTGCCCCAGGAAAATCAACCATCAAGGATTGGTATGCTAAGTTTAGACGTGGTGAAATGAGCACCGAAGACGGTGAACGCAGTGGACACCCAAAAGAGGTTGTTACCGACGAAAACAATAAAAAAATCCACAAAATGATTTTGAATGACCGTCAATTGAAATTGAATGAAATAGCAGACACTCTAAAGATATCAACTGAACGTGTACATTATATCATTCACGAATATTTGGGTATGAGAAAGCACTGTGCAAAGTGGGTGCCGCGCGAGCTCACTTTTGACCAAAAACAACGACGAGTTGATGATTCGGAGCAGTGTTTGAAGATGATCACGCGTAATAAACCCGAGTTTTTGCGTCGATATGTGACAATGGATGAAACATGGCTCCATCATTTCACTCCGAAGTCTAATCGACAGTCATCCGAGTGGATTGCACACGATGAACCCACTCCAAAGCGTGGGAAAACGCAACAGTCGGCTACTGTATTTTGGGATGCACATGGAATAATTTTCATTGACTACCTTGAAAAAGGAAGGACCATCAACAGCGACTATTACATAGCGTTATTGGACCGTTTGAAGGACGAAATCGCCGAAAAACTGCCGCATTTGAAGAAAAAGAAAGTCAGTGAAAACGATGGCAAAAATCCATGAATTGGGCTTCGAATTGCTTCCTCACCCACCGTATTCTTCAGATCTGGCCCCCAGCGACTATTTCCTGTTCTCAGATCTCAAAAGAATGCTCGCTGGGAAGAAATTTTCATCGAATGAAGAAGTGATCGCCGAAACTGAGGCCTATTTTGAAGCAAAGGACAAATCGTACTACAAAAATGGTATCGAAAATTTGGAGGCTCGCTATAATCAGTGTATCACCTTTGAAGGGAATTATGTTGAATAAAAAAAACTAATTTTGCCAAAAAAATGTGTTTTACTATGGTAGACCGGGGACTTTTCAATTGACCTGTTATTTTTCGACATAGTCGCAATTGACATTTGTCGCAGCGTGCTCTCAGTTTGAAGAAACCACTCTGGTTAAACCCCGAGTTCTGTGATGCAAGGAATTGTCAAGGCTCCACCTCAGCCTTGTTTTGTATGGAACTCAGTACGACTAACACTCAGTGTGGATGCCACGTCTAACACCTTTATGCGCCAATCCGTTAACACTATATCCTGTATTCTAGCAGTGTTGTTTTCATTCGTGGAGGGACGCCCACTTCGATCCTCCTCCTCGACACAATCTGCCATCCTGCACTGAGCATACAATACCAGTGTCCAATCATTTAACGAGACATGACTAGTTCATCATGCACGGTATGTAGGCGTTCATATAAGATACACCCATTAATCCTTCGCGCTTATTCATACCGGATAATAGTACGCACTTCTGTTGCCGACCACGTTGTCAGTCAAATCTCGGGTCTGCTGGTCTGCAACTACTTCCTTTTCTTCGTCGCTCTGCGCATGCGTCATTCCTTCTCCACTAACGCTTCTTCCGTCGTTGAACTAGCGAAGGATGAGGATTCTTATGGCAGTTGTATGTTTCATATGCTCTTTCAAAAAATGTGACGAAACTTACTTTCAGAACACCCCTCGTAAATCATATAGTAATGAAAATGTGTTTTATTAAGACAATTGTTAGTTGTGCATCCAACTGATTTGAGAATGAAAGGGAATATGTTTAATATAAACATTGTTGCAAAAATGATATGCGATAAAATAAAGAATATCAAGAACTGTTCATTAATCCAAGAACCCAGTGAACTGAGATAATCAAGAATAAGAGGAATTGATCAAGAATATCAAGAGCATGAAAATTGTGGAAAAACAAGATGTCTAGTCGACTTTTGAGTTTTTAATCGAATACATGAGGATGACAATCTGCATAATGAAAATGAAGAAGGGAATTTTTCAATTATTTTACAAAATACATTTCATTTATTTTTTTTTCTTTGTAGTAATAAGTCTTTTTCGCTCAAAAAAAAAAAGAGAAGTTAAACGATCAACAATAAAGACGGTATAACATTTCAGTTAACTTATAAAAACAAAAACAAAAACATAAAAAAATTGCTTATGAATGGAAAGGCAGTTAGACATTGGCCAATTTCATTCAGGCATTACTTTTTGGCATTTCATCAACGATGCTTTTGAGTGCCGAGTCACTGATTTAACCTTTTTAAAAAAAATATTTATTTCATTCAATGATTGTGAGTTTTATGACCATAGTTTAGAATCCTACTTTCCCCAAAGACCGTCGAAAGGCATCTACTGTGAGCTCAAACACGCACTACTTGAGGGTAAAAAACTAGAAAGTTATGTTCAATCGTCAGAAAAAAAAAATAAGGATAATCATAATAATTTTCACAATTCTTGATAATTACTAAAATTAACTTCTAAAAAAAGAATTTTTTCTCCTAAACAGACTTAAGCGTTTGAAGAATTTTGGAGAAAACGAATTAAATAACTTTTGTTTCAAATTTCGTTCCAACCTGGACAATAGTATCAGAGAAATTTGGGAAAAATCATTGGGTTATTAAGTTCTGGGTAACTTTGTTCAAACGCGTTTCATAAAACCTTTCCTGTTTTTAACATCGCACCATAAGCGGATGTATAGTTAATTATATAAACTAGTATTTAGCTCTGTAATGTAGCTTCCTAGAAAACGACACTCTGTCTGAAATCCCGTTTTTGTTTCCGAGTCCAACAGTCAAACAGACGTAATAAAAGGTTTATTTCTTCAAAACGGGCAATAAATAGGCCACACCTGTGGTCAGGTGTAATGGTGCATTCATTGAACAAGTGGCCCTGCTACACAGATGTGGAAGGGATGATCCGCTATTGGAGGAGGAATTGTGAAATTTGTGTCCGAATGACATGTGGATTTCGGACCCATCCGTTCGATTTTCAACATGTGCCACGAGCATATGGTCGTGAGTCAAACTGGACATTGTTCTGAAAGAATGAATGGTTTTGAGGACAGAAAAGGAGGTTGCTGGAGCAAGTCAGTGTCCGTCCTATCAGAAATGGAAAATAATTGAAGGGTGTGTGAGACAGCCTTACCCTGAAGATTTAAAAGGTACAGAATGAAAAAAAAAGGAGAGAGCGCGAGAAGTAAGCGATCCTGCGAGAAGTGGATTTCACTCGTGCTATTTTGGCGGACTCTAGTTCTTGCTACTTTTGTTTGTGCTTTATATATATATATATATATATATATATGATATACTTCTTTCAAAACATCCCTTATTACTGTTTTTGTTTTATTTTACTAATTAAGATAATCAATTTGCCAGGTAATCCTTTTATTTACTATTCGTTGAGAGAAAGGCCATTTTGCGTACAATTTGATGCTGCGTTGATGACAGAAGAGTGGAGCAGAAGAGCCAAACAGATTACATGTATTTCTGACGATAAGCAGAGGAGTGTCTCCTGCACTGGGGAGGCGAAAAGAGAGCGCTTTTTCGCTGTGCCTCCAGTTGTATAATAGGGATTTTGTAGAGACATTTTGTCATATGATATGATCTCACAATTCTAGTAGGTATTCTCAGGGATTTTCGCGAAAGGCAGAGAGTGCAGTAGGGATTATTCCGACAGATTTACGACCATGGGAAAGCAGATCAAACAAATTTTACGAGCGCGTGATCAAAAAATAAAAGGATAATTTGAAATTCGATTAGGAAATAAAAAGAAACTCTTTTCTTTTGAATTAGAGCATGGGACAGACTAGAAAATTAAATTATTATTAAGATAAATTATTAAATTAAAGTTAAATCATTATATATATAATTTTCTAAATGTGATGAGGCAAAAACGCCTTGTAACTTGCGAATACTATTGAAAATAAAAAAAATAATTTTATTTAAGCTGTGTCCATCTTTGATTCAACCGAGACAATTTATTAAACCTGGGGTCATAGCCTCTTAACCCTTCGCCATTTCCGATCGAATGTTTTAATATTTAATATTTTGTGAGGTAATGCATTCAAATATCTGATGTAATTCTTTGATTGATTGGTTGTTTTAATATCGCAGTTAGAAGCAACATAAAGGTTATTGGTGACGGACATCGTGATTTTGAGCCTCTGTCAAATGACGAGAATGACGTATGAGCCCACACCCCATGCTCAAAACCACACCACTATCCCAAAGTTAAGACTCGGGCCCCCCACCATATTAATATGCATTAGCCCTACTACATGATGGGGGCTTTTATAGGATTCAGGACTTGAACCTGTGATTCGACATAAGCAATGCCGACCGCGAGCTCGTGACCCTGACCAATCGGATACCGCGGCCACATTTAACGTTATAGTAAAATAGTCAAGAAGTATTAATGTCTCAATAAAATGCGAAGCTCACAGAGTAACAAAAAATGTTCGAAATTATTCATCGATTTAATTTTTGATATTTTGTCTAAAATTTCCTGAACGTAACTATCACAGAATCTTTTTAATAAAATTACTAGTAATTTTATAATAACTTTAATAAATATCTATTTAATTTAAGATTTCTAATAAGTGTTTTTCGATTTTATTAACCAGTGATGTACAAATCAAGACGTGGGCTCGAATCCTGATTCTTCTAATCATTGTCGTAAGAAATAATGAGTTGCTACTGCACCTGAAATGAAACTAGGTCTCCATGTTATCGTCAATTTAAAACTTTTAAAATTACGAAATTCGTCACCAACAGCTCTCATGTTGTTCTACAGCAAAACAGTCAAACTGTGACTGGTTGACAAGCTCATTTCCCTTTAACTACCCTTTGGGACTACTTTTTATTTTGATGTTTGAATTGAAAACCTCGCCTTATAAAGGAACCAGGATATATGTAAACGACTTTACAATATAAGAAGTGTAATGAATGAGATTGAGAGACTGGAAGTGTGTAAGTGATTGTTTATTAACGTCACACTTAGAAGCAACACGAGGGCTATTGGCGAGAGACCTCGTAATTTTGAACCATTGTCAATCAACGAGGACGACACCTGAGCTGGTGCTTCCCTCTCCAAACTTTTACACCATGCTAAAGGGAGGATTTGTGACATCACGTTTCTTTCCTTGAACCCCGGCTACGCGACGGGTCTATTGTGGCATCAGGGCTTGAACCCACAGCTCGACTCGAGTCCGCTACCGTGCCACAAGAAACTGGAAGTGTTAAAGTGAGGTTAAAGGAAAAAGAGGAATTGGCAAGATTGATGAGCAGACTAAACAGGTTCGAGTATGTGGGAGAAGATAATCTGATCCCGATGCTTGAAGTATATTGAATCGGATTCAGTTTTGTTAGTTATTAACGCGTTGGCGACGATATACTTTACTTCAATTCACTTATTTAGCTTATAAATTAAACTCGCTTACTTTACTCTTAATTTAGACTCTTAGTTTGATCTCGGTTGATTTTATATTACATAATATCAATATACAGTTATGTAGATCTATGGATACAAATGATATAATTCGTGTGTTATCGGTGGTACACGTCGTCGCTAAGATGTTAAGGTAAGTTGAATTCTCAGTTAAAATAATTGGTTGAGGATGCGAAGAAGATAACGTTTCACACTAGGCGCCAGTACGTTGTAAAATTTACGATCGGTAAAACGTCATTGCAGAAGTCATTTTGTGTATTATACGTTTAATTACTGGGAATCTCAACATATTTTTAAGCATTTAGTATATTTAATGACGTCGTAAGACATAACTTCACACATGTATTTTAATCAAGATTACTATATGAATGAGGCGTTAAAAACGAATTTCAAAGGCACCTAAACTTCTTTAAACGAAAAAAAAAAAATCATTTCTGTGATCGTATTATTACTACTAAGAATAAAAGTGTTATCAAAGAAAACAATGTGAAGGAGAAATCATAGGGCATTCCCTTTTTAATAATAGATAAAATATTTAATTATTTCTTGCTGTGCAATGTGTGATTAATGAAATACTTTTAACGTAACATGCATTACTCCGACTTGAGAAAAATGTAAATAATTATTCATAAAAAACTTTTCTGTGAGTTACGTATATTATAATACCTCTACACTCTAATTTCTTAAGGTATCAATTATATGTTTTTATTTCTCAATTAATAAACAAAACAACAAAAAGATGGCCAAAATGCGCATGGGGGGATTACACAGTAAGAAGCCATAACTGAAGATAAAAACTTTAATTACTTTTAATTTTTAAAATATAATTGCATAGTGTTTTACATTCTCGAACTTTTTTAAAACTAATAAAATTAAGAAAAAGCATATTTTCTTACTGTTATGAAAAAAAGTTTATTTAATCATAAGTGATACCAATATCGCTAAGCAAATGTCTGAACGCCCACGAATGACAGCATATCTTTTTTTTTTTTATAAATAAAGAATTCTAAAATATAATAAAAATTGAATTCTAAATTAGAAATTAAACAGTATGAACACTAAGCTTATGTTTAAAATAATATTTACAAACAAGAAATTGTTAATACTGATCGTTGCTTTGATTGCTCAATAGATCATAAGGTTTTGTAAATGCTGTATATTATTATTATAAAACCTTCACTATATAATTTTGCTACTATTACACACTGTATGCAATTAAAATGTGTTAAAATCTAAGACGCATTAAAACCATACTACCAACTTGATTAAAAACAATTGGATTATTTAAATAAAAATAAAATGATTGAGATTTTCATATACTCTGAAGAGGAAAGAGACGTTTTTAAAAGTCATATGCTCAAAGGTACCTTTTCTGTAATTAATTTACAAGTTTAAGAATAATATAATGACTAATATGGAAAGTAAAAATTGTAGTACTTTCATTTCGTGAGTTTCGATTTTTTTTTTTTGAACAAAATGGTTTTTATATTATTTATCTTTTTTTTCTTTTCGGTAAAAAAGTTATTTGGAGGACGATAAATAATTGAAATTACTCTTTGTATTAATTAATTATTTACCTTTTGAAAACTTGACTCCATTATTATAATAGTTCGATCAAAAAAAAAAAAAACTACTTAACTATAACCTAAACAATAAAACTGATATATTCTAAAAGAATTCAAAAGTAATTGACGAAATTATCGCCGCATTCCTAAAAAATACATTTCCATATACAAGTACATACAGTAAATATATATTTCCTGCGGTCTAAAACCATATTGCTATTTTATATTACAGTATACGATGTAATTTTGAAAGTGTACAGCTGCCAACTTAATTTTTCTTTCTTTGTAGTTTTTAGCCACCCAATGGGATATTGTTTTAGGTAGATCACTTTTGGTGTAACAGATCACTTCTCAATTTTTTTTTCATGTGCTTCAATTTTAATTACATTTTGCTTAAATATATTCAACTTAATAGCTTATCATTTGCTTTAATTTCAATTACATTTAGCTTAAATATATTCAATTTAATAATTTACCATTTCCTTTAATTTTAACATCGGAAAAGTTTACTATTGTCCATTTCTCGATATTTCATAGTTTACTTTAATTTTCATACTTAATTGAGTAATTTAATTATAATTATAAGAAAAAGCGCACCTTGGGTGACTAAATTTGTTCTTTGTAAGACTTTGTATAGAGCTTTCTTAGTTTTTTTTTTTTTTTTTTTTGTTTTCAGTTATGAGAATACGAAAGCTTTTGATAATTTTTTTGTCACATTGCTGTTTTTATATGACTCACTTGTCCCTCAGATGTCCTTTTTTTTTAGTTAAATTATTTGGTGAAACCAAAGAAAAGGTCTTAATTTCACTATTAAATATTTTATTTTGTTTTGAGATTTTATTCCGAATTGCAACCCGTGAATTCTTAATTTCAGAATTTAAGTAATTAATAATTAAAAGTTAAGCGCTTAGGAAAATTTTGTAATCATTTTTAAATAATAAACAATTATTGCTATACATTTAAAAATATTATGCATTGTATTCTATGCGCTAGCTGAAATGCGAAAAAAAAAATGATCACAAGTTAGATCTGCTGCGTGTAATAAAGTTCAGTTATTACTTTGAATTTATTAAATAAAACATGGAAATGCAGAGAATTAATACATATTTTAATTTCATAACTGCTGATTTATATTAAACTCAAAAGTTAAGTAGTTGACTTTTTTGTTATTTCAATTAGTTGACTTACGATTTTTATCTGATTACGAGTACATTATTTTTTAGTTTGTAAGTAACATTTTGGTTAATTGTTAATACATTTGTCTTACGATATGGTATAAGGAAAAGATTTAAAAAAAACCCCAAGATTTTTAAGTATTAATTCAGTACAACATTTTGAGGCGTTAGAAAAGTGCTGATCAATAAAAGTAAGAAAGAATAATATAACACAAACGCCCTTATATTACAATGAATAGAAATTAAAGCATATTTAAAAGTGTTTAATCAATATTGTAAATGCTAAAAAGGCTTATAGAGAGTAAAGTAATTAAAATTCACATCACAATCTTTTTTTCTTGGAAAGAATATGCGTAATAAATTACGTTTAATGAAAAAATAATTAATTTATATCACAAAACATAACTGAAAGCATTTAAATTTTTTTTTTGCAACTAATGACCAAGTTTATTTTATAAAACGTTTCTTTTTGCAAATCGAAATGCAAATATTATTTTCCAAGTAGAATTAATTGATTTTTTGTTTTGTTTTTAAAAATATTTTTTCTTCATATATACCGCCATATTTTATCTCTATCTTTTAGATTACTTTAGAAAAATTAAACTTTTCTTTCTCGAAATACTTACCTTTCTCTGATTTACATCTGTTTTCACACTCCTTTAGAGTAGCAAAGTTATTATCATTTCCATGGCATCCAGTATACGTGAATTTTAAACATTTATCAGATTTTTCGTTGTAATAGTAACTTGGAATGCTACCTTTACAAATACCGGGTGCGATGGGTAATTTACAGACATCCACAGAGCCTTTCGGAAAAATGTAATTTTTTTTTTATCAAACTACATCAAAATTTTCTTAGTATAAGATTTTTATAAAATGAAAAATATAATGATAAGTGTAGAGATAGTATGATACCATATGTGATATAATTCAACTCTTAGTGGAAACATAAGAAATTATTATTTCAATAATTCCACATTTACTTAAAACGCGTATAAATACACTAGTTTTGCATTGTTTTTAGGGATAAATTAGAAGTTAATTGAAGTGTTTTTATTTCTCTATCTAATTAACCTCTAATTTTAACAATATATTCTATCATTAAAGTAAAAATGAATTTGAGTTTTTATTATGCTTATTGTATCTCTACTGAAACTTAAAATAGAAATTTATAGAACAAATTTTATGTATATTTTAACTCTTTAATCAAAGTTAATCCACCAACACAATTTTCACCAATTTCAATATTCATCAAAACGCAATAATATGTAATTATAGTTAATTTTTTTTAAAAAAAGCACACTGCAGAAACTAAACTTAATATTTATTTTTGCAATGTTTCCAAGTTGTTCTTACTGAAATGTAAGTAAATAAGAAAAAAATCACTTAATTAAAAATAATAAGCAGATCGGTATTTGAACATAGAGTGTTGGCGCGAATTTGGAGCGCTCTTATTTTGCTGGTCGTCCAGTATTTCATCATTCAGTTCAGTTATTAAATAAACTTAATTTACTAATTAATATTTATAATCTTTCGCGGTATCTTTCAGTAGCACTATATGCTGAAGTTTTCGTAATGTTTCTTTTTTTTTTTTTAAAGTAATTGGTATCCATAAGTTTATGAAAAAAAATTGTGTAATGTATTGTATTATTTATATTTTTTATTATATATTATTTTCTGTTGTATAGTAGCAGTTTCTGTAATCGTAATTATTGAAAAAAGTAAAAAAAAAAATTACTGTTCAAATAAATAAGAACGATGATAAAAATGTTACAGAGTAATTTCGATTTGTGTCTCTTGTGCTGTAAAGGATCATTAGCTCCCCAAGAGGCATTTATTATAGTCAACAACAAAATGAACACACGAGAACTTTTCAAAATAAAGAATTTTCTGAATATCTTTTCTGGCCAACAAACTAATCAAATTTCCATTCAATTGTCTTATTATCGTTTGCTTTAATTCTAAGTTTTAATTCAATAATTTAATAATTTTTTATTTAAAAAGTTAACACCTTCAGTGGCTAAATCTGCTATTTGCCAAACTTTGCAAACAATATTTTTTAAATACTTTATTCATAATTAATTTAGTGTTTTGTTTGAAATTCACATCAAGATATATCTAACTTAAGTGACCCGTTTACCTGTCATTTTGATTTCGTGAATGTAATGTTAATCCTGTGGAATTGCTATTAACAACCTCAAATCTATACTACGTATATATGTACTTGAATGCAAAACTGCATCCGAAAGAACGAAAAATAACGATGGTTTCTGCAGAACTACATTTTTCACCGGTTTTTGAAAATATTTTGGAATATTTTTAAAGGCCGGAAAACATTCAAAAGAATTATTAAAATAGAGGCAAAATATTTTTTAAGACCCGGGGGGGGGGGAGGAATGTAATTCCGCACTAATAACTTTCACTAATTTTTGCTCCTGAAGATGCACTTTTTTTAAATTCAAATAGATAAAATAGTATAGATTAAAAGAATGTTGTAGAAATTCCATAGAATTAAAATTACTTTCAACTAATCAAAATGGCGAAAGACGGGAACCTTAACGGACGAATGTACAGAGTTACTTACTGCTGCAACACTTCTCCTCGCATTCTGTCTTTGTTTCGAAATTATTTCCATTTTTATCACAACCTCCATAATGGAATTTTTCACATTTTCCGGTACGCTTGTCGAAGAAGTACTTTGGAATAAGAGCTGTGCAGCGGCCGACTTTTTTTGGTAGGAAGCATACATCATCCTGACCTGACATCAAAGTAAAGTATAATTACAGCTTACGAATTATTTTTGTGCTTTAAAATAAAAGAGAAAATATATATGCATAGAATGAAAAATTACAGCTTAAGCTAGATATTCAGTAAAGGGCTTTAACATTTATCATTAATATTAAATAAAAAAAAAGTGATACTGAAAAGGAATATATATGAAATATTAAAGAATAATAATAATTTATAAATTTTATTTAAAGATAAAGATTATATGTATTCCGTTAAATATCAAAACACACATTTAATTAATCTTCTATCTTTTCTATCATACGAAGAAAATTGTCCGAAAATCATCCTATGTTACACATATAGTATTGCAAACACTGCAAAAAAACTCTTAATCCGGACGAAAATTTTGTGCCTATCAATTTATTCTTTAGTAATGGAAACAATACATTAATAGAAGGAATATTAATCCATTATTGCTAAATAGTTTCGAAGATGATGGATGAGGATTTAGAAGTGCCTAAAGATAAATTTTTCTAATTATTTCTCAGTTTCGAGCTTTCATCATATTATAATTTTTGTAACTGATCCTAACAGCTGTTATTTTAAAATATATTATCCTGATTCACTCTCGGGCTTAAATATATGAATGATTTATGAATAAAAACAGAAAAAGAACACTGAGCCGATATTTCAAATCACAAAGAATAGCAGAATGCTTAACAAATCATAATATATACTCGAGTGCATAAGCTTTGCATAATTTGTGAAATTCGAGTAAATATGTTGGAATTAGTTCCAAATAACTTGCGGATAATCACCTGTCGAAGGTAAACTTTGCCTTAATGCAAAACATTTCAGGCGACATTTTCATGTGCAAACACTTGCTCGCGTCGGGACGTGGATAAACTGGCTCTTTCGGAATCAGAATTTCTGACAAGTTTCGTGCAGTTCATGTGCGAAGGAACATCATTAATCTTTAAACAGAAGGAATGATGGCACAAAGACGACGGATATGTTTGTGAAAGGAAGAATGGTTGGAATGCTCGAATCCGGACGATCATAAACTAAATGCTGAATGGGCCTCTGTGTGTGATCTCAAGTCTGTGATATAGATTTCTAAGTGCGGGAAGTGTTTACCGACGACCAGTACTATGTCGGCCACGAGTCAGAACGTTCGCCAAGGCCAATATCTTGCAATAATTGCACGACGTCATAGGGGTAGTTGTGCCAGAAAACTAGGTTCAGCACAAACAGCCGCCGCAGAAGTACGAGTTTCCATACAATCTGTTTACATATGACTCAAATATGTTGGTCTCTATACCAGAAGACCAGCAATTTAGATTCCCCTTGCAACGTATAAACATGCTCGCTTAAACTGGAATCTGCAACATCTGTATCGGAGTTTGGTATAGTGAGTCAGTGTGATGGTCAGGGACGAATCTCGTTTCAATCTGAACAGTGATTCTCATAGTCTAACGATATGGCGAGAACGTGGAACTCGTTATCATCCAGAAAACATCACGGTAAGATATCGATTTTCGTCAAGGGAAACAGAACTCCATATCTTTGAAACAAGGTCTGTGACTACTAAACGATACAGAGATAAAGTTCTTAAGCTTTATGTTCGCTGTTTCGAGGTACTATCGGCCCGGACTTCCTATTAATGGATGATAACACGCCTTGTTACTATGAGAGCTTGATAGACGACTTCTATAAAACGGAAAATATCCAACGCATGATGTGGCTTGCTCACTCACCTGATCTGAATCCTAAAGAGCTTGTGTGTGATATGCTAAGACAATTTGCAGCTCTTCTACACTCTCACAGCAAGCTGCGTTTCAGAAATGAAATAGCTCTTCGTGACGTTTGAAATCCTTACAGCTCACAAAGTATGGGAAATCTTGCGCAGTGAAGTTGGTTGGCAGAACTGACCACACATCTTATCAAACTAAACACCATCACCGTTTTTATTTCATTTGCTTTTCACTAAAGAGTAAACTCCTTTATACCCCAGTTTATTTTTCTATTTCTTTAGACAATAAAAGGGATTATTAAAATACGTTCGTTTTGTTTTCTTCCCTTCTTCTTTCTTACTCGCATGTAAGGTTTCACGCTATTCCTTGGCATATATTTTCTTCATTATTCACATAATCAGCCTTTAAGCTTAACTTTGGGACACCAGCTTGAAACAGTTATTCCGTTTTAACAACATTATAAGTATTAGGAACTAAAGCTCTTCTTCTATATCGCCCCGTTGTCATTTCAAAGCCAATTCCATTATCCAGAACTATTTAAGCAATATTCTTCAATAAATTGTTTGTCGTCTTCACGAGTCAACTTTTGAATATTTCATTTATTTCCCCCTTTTTGTAGAATTTTGCAACTACAACGTTTTCGTGAATGATTTTGTCTCTTGCTATGATATTTTGAAGTCATCTATGTGTATGAAATACCAGAAATAACAAAATTCATAACAATAAGGGCATGCTAAATACATTTTGATCAAAATGGATGAAATAGAATTTTAACTACAAGTAGGCAAGAACTTTTAAGTTTACAATATTCGATTGTAATCATTGCCTTTTTTAAAATATTTTGTTTAAATAATTTCTGATTTCATTATCTTAACTAGCCAGATTCCAAATTGTAAAGTTCGTCTCCAATGACCACCTTGTTTCTTCCTGTACCACTTTAGTATAATAAATAAATCAACTTAATTTTCTTTCAATTTTGTGAAGTCAAGTTTTGGTAATCAATTTTTAAATCACTTCTTAGTAAGCTGGGGTTTTGTAATTTTGAATAATTGAATGTTCTAAATAACAATATAATTTTTTTTTTATTTTCAGAGCTTAATTTATGCTTAATCCGTTATTTTAAATTAAATATAAGATAAGTGCTCCTGGTAGTTAATTTGTGAATTTTTTTTTTATCTAAATCTCTTGGCAAACGATTGTTTTCTTATAATTAGCATTATTTCATCTTCTATTTTCGAAAAGTATGAAACTATTCATTCGATTAAATTTGACGTATTCTATGTTTTGAATCTTTAAAGCTAATACGAAGTTTTACACAATCAAATACGAAATTATTTTCTCTGAAAATATTTTCAATCAAGGGAAATAATCATTATTAATTATTGCCCTTTATCTGTATTCAACATAGCGATTTCTGCGTCTTAACAATAGAAGAAAAGTTTGTCCAGATATTATAGCTATGGAACACATAGAGAAAATGAAGGGGTAAATATATAAGAAACTAAAATTTCATCGAGAAATATTTTAGTACAATTTGGTTTAGATATTAATTTTATTATTATTATTATCATTAAATTAATTATTTAATTACTTTAAATTTAATTTAAAAATAAATTTTATTTATTTGTGTGTTGAAAATTCGGAAATAATTTTTTTCTCGAAAATCCGAAGGAGAAAAAAAAATCATAATGGCATTACTAGAAAAGTTAGAAGTAAATGCAATTTCTTATATATTTACAATCAAATTTCTTGTCATTCATCAATTGCTTAATAAATGTTAAAATAATTTTCTGTTTTATGGTACTCTTTGTGGTTTAATTACTTATTATATTGGTTTCAAAGTCATGCTTTTCACTTTGACTTTCAACTTTTTGATTTGAAAGGAGTTTTTTTTTTTTTTTTTTGCTTTTCAGTACATCGATTAAAGGTTTGTTTTCTTTTTCGCATATCTATATTTATAATTCACTTTTATTTGGGCAGCTTCTGTATAAAATTAAATTTCGAACTTAGAAATTAAATAACTAATGATAAATTAGGAATGGAATGAAGAAAGACAGAGATTCTTACCACATGTCGGCCATTTGCATTCACAAGCTGAAACGAAACAAATGTATTTTAGTCATAAATAAGATATACTTATTTTTGTAAGTATAACGGAGTAATTAACATTTAAAAAATATAATGAAATTAGTATATTAAAATTAAATTAACACTTTCCCTTTCTTTTCAAGATTCTAACAATATGTACTTTTCAAATTTCTTTGGAAGTAGTTATTTACATTTATATCTCAAATTCTTATTTATTTAGAGTTTATTTATAATTTATTTCTACCTTAAAATTTGTGGAGATTCTTCAATATTATAAAGCAACTGTTGCTACAAATAAATCAATTTTATGGTGAAATATAAAATCTTTTATTGTTCTAGGAGGATCAGCCTCGACTTTTCGATTTCTTATAGATATTGCCATATTTGGCACAATGCACACAGTTGTTATAACTAAAATGCTTGGCCCATTATTATATAATATAGAAATATGTTAAATTCATACTTTAAAATGACATTATACTTGTTAAATGCATTAATTCAATCATAAATATGTATAAAAAAATTTCTATCCTCATTAAGAATATTTGTTATCCTTAATTAGCCTATTGCTAAAGTTAATGAATACAAGTTACATGATTTGATTTGCTGCTGCATTACTTATTCCTAGCAAAGAAAAAAAACAATGCATAACACCACTACAATTTTAATTTTTTTATCTGTGCATTTGTACACTATTATGTTTTTGTTTTACGAGGCTTATTCAGGGATATAAGTTGCACTAATTCGATGTCTAATATGAAGTATCGACCCCGTGAACCACTGTCAATATTAACGATCATATAATTTGAGACGGTTCTCTACCTATTTCCCTTCAATTGATTTGATGGGAAATTCTATGACAGTGTTTGATTGGAAAGCCTCGACTTACAACTTACGTAAATCAGCATTACTTTATAATTGTACCATTTCTACGATGAATCAGTATTGCTATATATACGTGAATAAGAAAGGCTGACAGCTGGTATGGAAGATTGGTAGAAGGCTGGAACGAATACGGTTATTCGCCCAGAGATATTCGTAAGAAGTTTACAAATGATGAAGTTTGATTCGTATCAATCCTGTTAAGAATAAAGAGATAAGGATTCGAAGTTAGTGAAGATCTGTTAAAGGACAGTGAGTCAAACATGCCTTTTAAAAGTATCATTCTAACTGGAACCCGGTTAGTAATTGAAAGATAAATATTTATAATATTGTTAATATTAGAGCATGGTTGGAATTGTTTTCTTTCCTGCAAATTCTCTATTATGGCCGGAAATATATTACAGACAATGTGAAAAGCCTGGGAGTAATGACGAATAGGTAAGTGTTACATTGGCGACAAATTTATCGTTGCCAAATTTAGCGGAAAAACTAGACGGCACGACACCAATTTAGAGATTTGTAGGGCATTCTTTGAAAGCTATATATATATATATATATATATATATATATATATATATATATATATGGACGCCGAAAGAGGACACTTTGTCAGTGAGAGAGAAAAATATTCCAGAGACAGAGAGAGATCTGTATTCGTTACAGGAGATGCATGCGCCAAATGTAAACTGCGGTGCTCTCCGAAGTCATGCGTTAAGATCATATGAAAATAAAGTTGCTTGTTATACAATCAGGGCTGTTATTCAAGTAAAACGTTTAAGCAACTAACTAAAAACTAAAGTGAGGCTAAAAGTCGAGCAATAAGTGATTAAATTATTAGTTAAGAAAGTAGAAAAAGAAAGTGAAAAGAAAGTTTATAATTCAGAAGTGAAAATGAGATACAAGTAGTAAAAATAAAGTGAGTGCTTTCCACAAGGGATTGTATGAACTTTTAGTCGGTACTATTGTATATTTTTTTGCGAGAGTGTGTTAATTACTTACTTAGCGTTTTTCTGAAGAGTCTTAGAATAAATCTGGATGTAATAGGAAAGTACAGCTAATTCATTGCTTAGACCTTTCTTGCATTTCAAAGACAATCAGCCACTTAACTATATTAATATTTAGAACGTGTGAAGAAACCTGATCAGCAGATATAATCCTATATATTTTGAAATTTGAATATTAATCTATCCAAATAAAATAATCCTTCGCTGTCTGCCTTTCTGTTGGTGCGATTCATTATTCTAAACATTTTAATCTTAATGGAACAATCAGTAGATAGAATTCAACTGGAGCGATACAAAGTGGATTGCTGTGTATCACACACGCTCAATTCCATTAAAATGGGCTCTCTTCTAGTCCTTCCTGCTACCTCAACTGTTTTAGAAAGGATTCTCACATAGAAAAAATACATTAATACAGTTGAAATTCTAATCCGTAATCTAGATGCAAAAATTTCGTGAAAAGGTCTCACCAGAAGACGTTGATTCGATAAATACAAATAAAATACATAAAGTTTACACAATAAAAACAAAAAAGGAATATGTAATGCACTTTTATAAAAATTAAATTCAACACAGAGATATATTCTGTGAATTATTATAACAATTAAAAATTTTGACATTTTATAACAAAGTAATAGAAAGGTGCAGTTTGAAGGGAACTATAAGTGGCAATGTCCCAAGGTCAAATTGGACCTCGCGTTACACTGTCGATCACTTTCAAAATTTTTAAAATTTCGAAATCTTAACAATTTAAGCTCTTAAAACTTTGTTTACCCTTAAAAATCCATTTTCCTAAGCTAGAAACATTTTTAAACACCAGGCGTCGCTAGTGGTGCATAGCTCAATACGTGATAATTCTTTTTCGAACTCAATCTCCTCGCGTTTAATTTTCCCTCAAAATTTTAAATTGCATTCTCCTTTAAATTGGTTTTCGTACGGCATTTCTATTTAATTCATTTTAATCTTACTTTTATTTTTATCTAGTTACAACCTCTCAAAATCCCGCGGACGACAACTTTCTCAAAGTCGTTTTCACCTTCGAACTGAAGTCCCACCCCCAAATGCTCTCTCCACCCATTGCTATATATGCTTCTTAGCTTACGGCTACAGCGTCCAATGGCAATGCGCGCTTTTGTAACTTTATTTTCCAACTTTGTTTCGGCAGTTCCTCACTCTGCCGAATGCCCAGGCGCTTGTTGCCTTGATCCCAGTTATTATAGTTGATTACAATTAAGCTTAACTTTTAATAAATGATGCACTTTAACTTTTAATAGTAATTCTGATGAGAGGGTATGTTTTTAACTTTATAACAGGTACCTCGTAATTTTAGCCGTTACCGTTACCGAAGGAAACTATTAGAGGAAATAAATTGTGAGTGTAAATAAGCTACTATTAAATGGATGTCTCATCCTTAGTATGCAAATAAGTAAGTAATCCGGTCTACTAAATATATCCTAATATCTCTCTTATAATATATCTCGTGATCTGTCCTCCTAACTTTTATAGAGCTAAATATTATTTCGAAAATATAGACGATGTAGTTTCATTTAGTTCTTACATGTTTACATAAGCAATTTAGGAAAATGAACATCATAGCTAGCTCTGAGGAAAAAATAGAGCCTATAATAATCATATACAAAATAATGCAATAACAAGAGAGAACAATATATGTTTAAAAAAAACTTATAAAATATATTTAATTACTTCAAAGATATGTGTACTTTATAAGAAAAATACCACAAGAAGGAAGATACTTATGGTATAAGTAAAATCTTACATAAAGTTTTGTCGCAATAGGCTTTGCATTTATAATCACAAACTTTCTTCTCTTCATTGTAGTGAAGATTTTCGGGGCAGGGCATGATGTTTTTTATTCCATTCGAGCATTGTATGAAAGAGCTGCAGCTCTTGGGGTTAGGATACAGGCCGTCAGCGAGGCACTTGAATTCTGGTTCGGTTTTTTCTGCAGAAATAAAAAATAAAAAATTACTTTGAACACACACACATATATATATATATATGTATATATATATGAGTATATATATATAATCTATTTTTTAAATTTTAAAACATGCTTTGCTTTCAGTCGTGGCACAGTAAGGAAACTTTAAATAATTGAAATATGAATTTATTAATATTACACGATAGGAGAGAGAGCTACTTCGGGAATTCAAGTGGTCGCAACACACGTCCACCTGCTCAAGTAATTAAAGAACAAGTGACAAAAAATCATCCCTGTTTATTTCTCAAGTAAATTAAAGAAAGGATTATGTAGATCACACATGGTAATAAATGCAGGGATCTATGAATGTTTTCCATGGAGTCTGGGAGTCTAATAGGGAATATCCCTATTAGGTAAAAGTGTGGAAAATGCCGATCGAAGCATTTTCGGAAATCACGTGATCGCATAAATTTTAAAAAAAAGGAATAGGATCACAAAATAATGATTAATGCGCTATTATGGTAGTTAAGATATAAGATAGATTATGAAATTAATAAGAGTTAAGAAAAATAAATATATACACACACACATACTCACTCACTCTCTCTCACATACACACACACACACATATATATATACATGAAAATAGTCGTAAAATCTTAACCTATCGTAAAATGATACTATATGTTTGAAGTTCTTGAACAACTGATAGCTTAGTTTTGAACACCTTGTTTGTAGATTTTCTATTTGAAGTGATATGTTCATGAATTGTTTTCTTATTTTGGTTTATTTTCTAATATAATTATTATATTTCTAATAATTTTGTAATATTTTTGTTCTATGATATATATTAATTTTTGTTTTGAAGTATTTATTTGAGTTTGTATTGCCTTTTTCTTTATCGTTTTTGAGGATTTGATTTCGCATTTAATTTTTTCTTAAACGTATTGTATGGTTTTATGACCCTTTTTTTAATAATACATTTTGTTGATGTGGATAGTTTGGCGAATAATTATGAAATACCCCAGTATAACATTCTAAATCATGCATTATATCTGAATTATATTATTTTCCAAATTGTTTTGCTTTTCTTAAAATTTTTTGGCCATACATTTTTTTTCAATAACTATGTCCTTTTTGATATATCTGGTATTTGTCTATTTATTCCTCATTGAATCTACTTTGTTTAGAATTTTATAATTTTTCTTTCATAGTTAAAATAAAATAATGTATTTTAATTTACTTCTCTGCTTACAATTTTTATCTGTCTACATAATTATTTGATATCTTCTTTCTCATTGCTTCAGTTGTGATATTTTACAGTTTGTTTTTATTTTAATCATTCAAATAATTTCCTAATTTATTTGTGTTGCAAATTTCAGCTGTTAAAAATGATATCAATCTTACCTAGATGCGACGAAAAAAGCAAATGCTATTAAGGTTGTTCTACATATTTTTGGATTACCGCAACAAATGACTACTTACTGCCGCCGCACTTTTTCTCGCAATCTTTCTTTGTATCGAAATTATTTTCGTTTCCTTTACAACCTCCATAATGGAATCTTTCGCATTTTCCTTTGCGCTTGTTGAAGAAATATTTTTGAATATGAGCGTGGCAGACTCCTACTTTTTTAGGCAAAAAGCATACATCATCCCGATCTAACGTTAAAAGAAATTATGATGAGAGTTTTTGAGTATTTTCTTCCTTAAATTAAAAGTAAAATAGATATAAATTTCGATACACGAAATGAGAGTTTGTATCTTAATCTCGCTATTCAATCTCATAGCGTTTGTATTAATATCACAATAAAGAAATGATAATGAAACATGAATATTATGGAAAAATATTGAAAAAAATGTTTATAAACTGTTTCCGAAGGAAAAGATAATATGAGTAAATACAATTCGAAAATTAGTTTTTAAAGTAATTATTTTCTGCCGTGAAGAAACCCATCCAATAACATTCCCCTTTTACATATACAAGGTGTGTCTATTAAATAGCAAGAATGACGTTGTAAAATATTTTATTTTGTTGTCATACACGTTTACTCATTATCACCTTCAATATACACCCCTTCTCTATTCCTACAATGCTCCTTAAAAATCTTCCATTGTTCGAACCAGAGCTAAAAGTCTGGCAATTATTTCAGGGTGTGTGCCGCTTCCTCCTTCGCGGCTTCAACGGACTCAAATCTTATTCCTTCTAATGTAGATTTTACCGTGGGATAAATACAGGAGTCACATGGCTCAAGATCCGGCGAATAAGGCGGATGGTCTAACAATGGGAAGCTGTACTTAGCGAGAAACCTTTTAACAGACAATGTGGAATGAGCCAACATATTGTCTTGGTAGAAAAATTTACCGTATGGATTCTCTGTCAATTTCTACTATCTCAAGAGTCGCAAGAATATTTAAACGACGGTTAGATGGAACCATATTACCGATTTCTTCCATATTGTCATCCGTTTTTGACGCGGAAGGGCGACACAGGCGTGAATCTTCTTCATTGTCATCCAGACCATCTTGAGAATGCTTAAAACACACATGCACGCAATAAACATTCATTGCCATATACTTCTTTCAATAAATTATGTGTTTCAGTAGCGTGATTTTCAAGTATCATGTGGAATTTCTCAACAATTCGTTGCTCGCTTATTATTTTTCCGGCGAAACAGAAAACTCCTAACTCCTAAGCGAACGAAGGTTGCGGGTATACGGATTTGTTTATAGAATCGTGAGACACTGCATTAATAAGAAAAGGTTTCATGCTAAACAGCTGTCGGTCGCTGACGTTTGACGCATGCGTACCTTTTCTGTAGACATCAGTCCCGTAATTTAATAGCCACACTTTTTATACGATTACAAATATTTCAAAATCTAACTTTTAATTCAGTGAAATTTTTTATCTTTCAACTTATTCCTTAGTAACGGAAACAATATATCAGCAGTAAATATATTGAATTCATAGCATGAATTCTTATGAAGACGCATTGCTTCATAAAAATTTATCCTTATTATTTAACAATTTTATAAAATAATTATAAAAATACAATAATTTTATAAAATAACAATTATAAAATTATAATAATTTTATAAATTAACAATTTTATAAAATAACAATTATAAAATTATAATAATTTTATAAATTAACAATTTTATAAAATTTATCCTTATTTATCAATTTTAACAATTTATCTTATTCGTCATATATTTTATACTTTAATGGATGTTAAATAATTTTTTTGTTATTACATTTGTTGTGCCATCATTTTCTTATACCTTTCTTAATTTCATCATTTCCAATATTTTCCCCCTCGTTTTCACGTTTTTTTGTTTTGACTAAAATTTACTGAAAATAAAATATACTTTCTCGTTTTCTAATAAAATTATGATTTTTTTTTCAAAAAAAAAAAAAAAAATAGCTTTAATTGTGATCATTTTTTATTCGGGCAATTCTAGAATCAATCTATGTATAAAAGTTTCAACTCAACATCATTCACGATAAAGAAAGAATGGAGAAAAATTGAGATTCTTACCACAAGTCGACCATTCACATTTGCAAGCTGAAACAAAAAAAAAAAATACATTTTAGAGATAAATACTAAATGCTTATTTTTTAAATTTAATGTAACTGAATAATTAAGATTTAAAAGAATTAACAGAGGAATTAATATTTAAAAAATTGAATCAACACTTTTCTTTTTTCCAATAAAATGTTTTTCTTCAATATTTTTTTTTATTTTAAATAACTGTCTAACTCTTTAACTTGCGGTAGTTTATTAAACCAGGAGTTTCAGAATCAAAATAAATTGAGTGATAACATAAGTTCCAAATCGATATGGATTTTCTAGGAACCGAATATTTAAGTTAAATTAGAGTAAATGATTAATTTGAAATCTACAAAAATATTTAATAAGCAGACATTTACGATACTCGAAGAAAATTTTGTTTTCTTTATTATCAACAAATCCTTAATGGATGACTGGTTATTACTGGCGTTTTGTTTCTTTTTAATCTCTTTTTTTTATTTGCCCTCTTTCGAGATTCATGTTGCTCAAAATAATTTAGACTTTAACTTAACTTATATTTTCTATATAAATCTAAAAATTTGACCAACAAAAGTGGTTGAATGTATAACTAATCTTACTGACCACGAGGCTTTGAAAATAATCTGTTACAAAAAAGTAATCCAAATTGGTATATTTCTTTTTCCGAGAAATAGTGATTCATATAAATAAAATAAAAGTGGAGGAGGAGGGAATAAATTAATGTTTACTCTTAACAGGAAGTTGTGACGTCATCCGTACAAAAGATTAATCTGAATTTCATAAAAAGCAAAATGAGAATTATGAAGCCATAATATCTAGGAGTGATGTCACAAGTGATTACTTATCGATTGAGCCACGCTAAAACCACGTGTAAAACGGGCCCGTGTGTTAACGGGATTTGAAATATTTTTTTTTAATATTTGTATCTCAAATTTTAAGTTAAATTTATTTTAAGTATATTTATATTTTTTTATCTTAGTTTTCTAGAAATATATATTTGTTTCGAAGAAATCACCGGTACTGACAAATCACTATTATCAGAAGTTCATTAGTTTAAAATAATTTAGTATTCTTGTCAGATGACTTCCGCTTTCTGATTTCGTATGAATAATATCATATTTGACGTAACAGTGAGAAAAATAGCGTTTAACCCTTGGATTACCAACGGCACGCATGTGTCTCATATAGGTGGTTAATGATTCTAAAGGGAAAACGGTAATCTAGATATCACACGACATTGTCCCACTGGTTCAGAGCTTAACTCACGCGATAGTTAGTCTTAAAAAATCCATAGATCTAAAGCATCATGTAATGTGCCATGTACCTTACTGTGTAACAAATGGTTCACGCTCTACCACACGTGAACATGATGAACTTATTTTTTACATACAGTGTTTGTATTATTTTTTGAAGGTAAGGAATTGTATGCATTAATAGTTTTATTTCATCCTTGGAATAGCAATGGAATTTATAATCCCTACAACTAAGATCTTTAAATCACATATATCCACACTAGCAAAATAGTCCACTTTCTATTTCCATAATGAGGGCTAACCTCTACAAAGCGCATCCTAAATTTAAACATTGAAAGAAACTCCTTACTTAAAAATCAATCTATAATGCTAGTCTAAAATTAAAATGACGTTTCTTTGTCAAATATACCCTCATTCAATTTTAACAATTTAAAACAATGTTAATTCCGTAAAAGAATTTGGGTAACATTTCATTCACCGAAATGATTAATAACGATATTTTGAAAAATATTATTTCCAAAAAATGATAATTTTAAATTATTCTTATTATAATATCTTTTAAGATTTTACAATACTGAACATATGTAATCCTTAATGGTACATCTATATACTATTAAAGCTGTTGAAAGAATATTAGTTTCACCTTACTTTTCTGAGATTCTGCTGTATTTAATCCGAACAGGAAAAAAAACGAATGTTTAAAGTGTTTATAATTTTAATTTTATATCTATTCAATTGCATACTGTTATGTTTCTGTTTTATAGAATATGTTCAGGGAAATAAATTGTAAATGTCAACTTTTATTAATTGATGTCCAATACTATAATAATATTCTGAGAAACAATGTCAAAATCACTAATAATTCCTACAGCTATACTTTCTGAGAAGTATAATTCATTTATAGTATTTCCTACATGCGTTTTAAACTTAACTGAATATAAATATTGCTTCTAATTTCAATTTTAGCCTATTCTGTGAATTCTCCTCGTGACTGTTTCAGCGGGAAATATTAGAGAGAAATTAAAGATGCAATTCTCTTTAGTTTTTATATGCTTAGGAAAGGTACGATAATATTTTTGTTATGACTAAGAAATATCCGAGATACCTATGGATAAAATTTATTCTGCATATTAACTGATATTTACGTACATAATATTATAAATGACAGTTATTGAAGTTGATTTGTTTGATTTCAGAAAACGTAGATTGACGTAACCTACTGCATGCAGAAGAGTGAGTTCAAATATTTGCTCAGTTCTAAAAGAACAGCTTTCAAAAGATAAAGAAACGCTGAAAGAAATGTATAACTCTATAACGACTATGAAAGTAAATTTTAAGAACTATAAAAAGAATTAAGTTTCTATCTGGATTATTTTTAGTATTAATTAAAAAAATATTGTACTCCAGGCTTCTTCAATCTACTGCTTCTTAAAACTAAACAAATCAACTCGAATAGTTTTAATCTCTAACATTATATGCGTAAGGATCAATTAACTCGCGGAAATTTTTTTCATCCAAATATACCGGTTATTTCTTAATAATAATTAAAAACTTCATGATACCACACGTGTATAAGCAATTTCTGAAAATGAATGTGGGCTCACTAGAAAATGTAGAGCCTATTAAACATTTTAAAAGCGTACAAAATAACTCAATTAAGGCTAAAAGGAACTACAAGGCTTAGAAAAAGATGAGATGGAACATTGAGATATTTTACAGAAATTTTCAGTATTTGAAAGCTGAGTTTAATTTGTAAGGGAATTTTAATTTAGTTTTAGTTTTTTATTAACGTCGCACTATAAGCAACACGACGGACCTCGTAATTTTGAACCAAGTGAAGAGGATGACACCTGAGCAGGCAACTCCCTCTCTTAACATCCACTATTTGTAAGGGAAATAACATAAGAAGAAAGATACTTATAACAGAAATAAAATCTTACATAACGTTCTGTCGCAGTAGGCCTTGCATTTGTAATCGCAAACTTTCTTCTCTTCATTGTAGTGAAGACCTTTAGGACAGGGCATGATGTTTTTAATTCCATTCGAGCATTGGATAAAAGTGCTACAGTTGTCGGGGTTTGGATACATCCCGTCTATAACACACTTGAATCTTGATTCGGAATCTTCTATGGGTAAAAAAAAAACACAAAAAAATTTAATAAAAATATATGTACTCTTTAAAGTGTCAATAATGATATTGCAAAGAGTAGCACTTTTGTGGAAAAGAGTTCTCGCTCCGGAAAGCATTTGAAGCCGGCACGTGCTGAGTGTTATAATCGAGCTCCCTTTACTTTGAAATGTGATACTAGTTGGTGATTCAATTGTTTTTAAAACTAAACAGAAAAATCAAGCTTATCAAGATGAGAAGTTTCGGGTATTTTTAAGAGGTTTCTCAAATTTTATTATTAGTTATATTAATAATAGCATTATACAAAAATTCTAATAATAATTTTATGAGTAGTACTCCACATTTGTTATATTCTTCATTGAAATTTGTTAATTCATGAATGTAAAATAACCCTGAAAATAATTACATACCTGACTCATTTATATTTTCACATGTTTTCTTTATATTTCATAATACTTAATAGCTCAACAGAGTCACACTAATCGGAGGAAACAATAGCTACTTCTTTCTGAAATTTTATCTAAATTAAGAGCATTCGCTTCAAAAATGATATGAATAAAATTCTTTGTTAACTAACTCGAGAAGGAATCCCTTTAGGCTCAGCTGTTAAAGTTATTGCGAAATAAGACCAAACGAGTTTCCTCCGGCTGGTTCGAAACAATCCTGCAATCAAGGTCAATCGGACAACTTTTCGCCAGGGGTGAAAAGCCATTCCCATACTCACAAGTGTATTGCAGAAGTAGTGATCTAGAACTTGAACGCTAGATGGGAGTACAGCCTATGTTGCATGAATCCCCGAAGCAATAGCGAGCCACTGTATAAGACAATCACACATAAATCACGACTAGTAATATACCGACTATCGCACATGCATGGAATTGACCCACCATCGCAACTAAAGACAGTCGATGGCGCCAATGGAAACTATCCAAATTGAATCTCAATACAACAGAGAAGGAATTTGTATTAGTTGTAGTAAACTGTTTCAACAGAACTTAATTTTGATAGGTACGGATGTTCAAACATTAAATTTAATTCTAATGCTTTGTAATTCTTGGAACAAATGAACAAATCAATATCATTTTTAATGGTTCAAAAAGAATATTAGATTTGATGTTAATCTTGTTTCATTGATTAACTTAATAATCATAATTAATTAATATTTAATTTTCTTATTAATACCATTTTTATTCTTTTATCTTATTTCCTATTAAGAAATACACTAACCTTTCACATTTTGTGAATTTTCACTTAAATATTTCTAAGTATACGAGTCGGAAAAAAAGGGCTAGCTATTGTTAAATTTGTGTTTAAAACAGTAGACGATAAGAAAAATTCAACTCAAAACTTTTCAAATATGTTTGCACCAAATGCTAAGTAATATTTTTCATCTAAATGAGCAAAAAAAAAAAAAAAAATTTAAAGTAGCGAAATTATTACGAAAAATAAAAATATATTAAATAGTATTAAGAAAAAACGTGAACGCGAATATATCAAAATTTTTATGCACGAGGCGATTATAAAATAAAACCACTGGTTTTTATATACTATATTTCAAGAAGTATTTCAAATATTAGGGTTAACAACACTATAAAACAATTGCGATTTGAAATGGTTAAGAATGTTCTCTGTGTACTTTTTTTCATTACACTACAGACGCCTATTCGAGGTATTCCAACCTCTCCCCCCCTCCGAGACATTAGAGAATGTCATTGTCGATGCTCATTTAATATGCAGCGTGGCATAGGACGTAATCGCTGACATAAAACCTTCCCAACAGTTCGTTGTGGAACACCCAACTCAAGACAAGCGAAATGTGTAGGTTTCTGTGGTCTAAGTGCGAAACAGTCTCAAACTCTGTCATCTACACCTTGTGAAGCACTTGGGCTCTCAGAATTCGTTCTTTCACACAATGTCCTTGAACTGGAGAAACTAGTGCAGAATACTCTCACTCTCTCTTAATATATATATATATATATATATATATGTGTGTGTGTGTGTGTGTGTGTGAGAGAGAGAGAGAGAGAGAGTAGGATTTCATACATTTGTAACGCCTTCCTACACTAGAGGGTGCTTGCCACGAAGCAGATCTCTGCTTGATAACCTCTTCTAAGAGGTTCACATCAGTCTCTTCAGAGGCAAGATGTTCACATTTAAGACGTACGATGTGATAGATCCTCTGATTTTTTGTTATTTGTATACCCGATAATTTAAATTTGATTTTGCTAATTATTTGGAAATAGCTAATTGTTTAAGTAGAACTCATCTCTTTGAAAAATCCACCTCTTCATTGAATCCGGAACAATCCCTAGACATCAGCAAATTGAGCCCAATATGGTGGTTCCTGTGGCCCCTTTGGATTAGCCCTTTTTCTGTAGTTAGAGTTCTACATATATATGTAATTTAAATATTACTGAATAAACAAAAATAATACATTTCAAATGCATGCTTGAAATGAAGAGTCCTTTTATCAATTAAGACAGTTTATTTAGAAAGAGGCAAAAAGTATCCATAAAGTGGGGACGAAGCTTCACGGTTTAATTACATCAGAAGAGCGTAGAACAGAGCAGAAGAAAGAGAATTTTGCAAATCTTTTTTAAACTGGGTATTTCTACCTATCATATGGTACAAGATAAAGAGATTCTAAGGGAATTTTCTCGGAATCTATCAATTTAGAAGGGATTATTTGACTAATTTATGATTACTCTAAAGTGGATTCAACAGATTTCATGAGCATGTGATCTAATAAATAAAAGGACAATTTGAAATTAGATCAGAAAATAGGCATGAATTCTTTCCTTTTAAATTTTAGAGAAGGGGAAATATTAGGAAATTAAATTAGTTTACCGCGAGATCGTTACACACAAACACACACACACACACACACACATATATATATATATATTTACATATAGCACTGCAGAGAGCAATTAACATTTGTGCTTTATATCATTTTAAAACATGAATATTATTTTGTAATCATTCTGTATTTGTTATCATCACATTATTAAATCCCTAAAATCCAAAATGTCATAAAATTCATAATATAATCAAAAATATTCAAGAATACGATCGGAAGGAGTAGAAATAAAAGGGACGTTCAATAATTTATAATATTTATTTATCTCAATCATTCTCACACGCATTATTAATTACTGTAAAATGTTCCGAATCGCGTGTTTGCTCAATAACTATCTGGTATGTAGCTCCCTAGTGGTATTTCCCCCAAATATCTCCAGAATTAATATTTCAAATTAAATTAATTTTATAAAGTAAGGTTATTTATACTATTATCTAAAAAACTCAACAAAACGAAAAAGTTAATTAATGTTGTAATATAAATCAGTTAATTAGTCTGTCAACATTTCATAACATTTAATTTTCTTTCAATTTTAAGACTTATACCAATTTGAGACCGCGGCGATAAGAATTCCCAAAATTATTAAACATGACCTATTTTTTTTCTGTACATAGAACTTTGACATTGGGCTATTCGCGGTTTTCTCTTCACTAACCTTGGGAACTTTAATTAAAGTTAATTGCTATAAATAACAGTTTCTTCCCAAACCGAATGAAATGTGATTTGATAAATGAGAGTCGAGTAGAAATAAAGTGAAGTGATTTAGATAGGAAAATATATAAACAGAAGGAAGGCTAATGGATAAAGGTCAAGTGTCACTAGCGTTGAGTATATGCCTTATAGGAGGTAGACGAAATCAAGAATTGCTACGGGTGATAGTGATCATAGCGGAGGTCAAGAATTAAGTCAACTTCAACTGCAAAAGTTTCGGTAAGACACTCTTAATTCGGTATTAGTGAGACGGGCGAATATTTCTAGGGCGTTACCTTGGAAAGCAGGAATTCATTTATCATTATAGCGCAAGTCTGTCGAATAAATATTGTGCGTGAGAATTGTCTAACGTCTTCTTGCATAAGTTGCTGACTTTTTAATGTTAGTATAGTTGATTGAGTTATGGCACAAGAGGCGAATAGGAATACTATTCCGCCACAGTACTACTTACCACTGCTGTGTGTGCTGCAATTTTTCTCACACTCTTCTTTTGTTCCGAAATTATTCCTGTTTCCGCCACAGCCTCCGTATTTGAATTTTTCACATTGTCCAGTACGCTTGTTGAAGAAATACCTCGGAATAAGGGCTTCACAGTTTCCAACTACTTCAGGCAGAAAGCATACATCCTCTAGACCTGACATAAAAGAATACTTAGAACTTATGAGTTTTTTTCCGCCATATAATTTCAAAAATTAATTCAATAAAATTCTACTGGATAAAATGTGTATGAGAATTTGTGTCTTTCTGTTTAATAAACTAAATCTGTAAGGATATCATTAATATCAAATTCAAAATAGTAATGAAGCAGCATATTCAAAGAAACAATAATGAAAAATAAAAATTTACAAAGTGTATACAAACACAAAGATATTTTGAATTCCATGCGATACAAAAACTCATTTATAAATAATATTTTTTTTGTCATGAAGAGGTTGTGTTTACGTAGTGGTTATGGTCGCGAACTCTCGGCCAGCAAAATTTTATTCGAATCGTTTGTTCGATTACTGAAACCACTAAAGACCCTCTGTGCAGCAGAGATGGAGCACGTTAAATCTGTTTAGGTTCCACGTCTTTTCATAGGCTTGGCGCAAAAGTTTGGAGCGTGAAATGTTGTTAGGTGTTGTTATTGTCACTTGACCAAGGCTCAAAATTTAGAGGTCTGCCACCGATAGTCCTAGCGTTGCTTCTAAAGGCTACGTTAATAAGCAATCAATCAATCAGTTATAAAGAAAATAATCCAAAAACCACCCATTTTACATAGATAAGATAGTAATCATTTAAAAATCGAATTTTTTGTCTTCGAATCATTATTAAAGCTTTTGAATATTTGAACCATTTTCACATTCTTTCTGAACTTTATACTGCAAAATGTTTCTGAATCTTATTGCATTTTACTATGATCATTGCAAATCCTTCGATGTGTAATAAAATTCCAAACAATACTTGAACATGAATGTATAAAAGATATTTTGAAAAAAAATACACAGATGAAATAGATTTTCATAATTGTAGGCAAAACCTTTTTTTTAAGTCTTGTGATCTTTTTTGGATTTTTTGTAATCATTGTTTGTTTGTTTTTGCAAGTTTTAATTCAAATAACTTTTTATGTCGTTCTCTTTACTCAAACCGGTTCCAAATTTTGAGATCAATCTTGGAAAACTATCGTATTAGTTCTAGAATAACGTTAATTTAACTTCTTATTTACAGCAATTAATTTTTTCCCCATTTTTGTAACAGTAGATTTTACATTCTTCCCTGAAATGTCAGCGTTCTAAATTTTGCGCAGTTGTATGTTCACCGATGACCATATAATATAGCAGAGCAACGATCATACAAAAGAATTGTGTTGTGGGTTGTTCTGATAACTGATTTTTAGGATAACCTATCTTTTACGTAAATAAAATTGTAACAGTATCATTAGAAGAATAGGAAACAAAAAGGTAGAATAACTAAAACAAAACTGTCCATATTTTGTACAGCATATCTTCCAAATAACCTAGGTAGACTACTTCAAAATGGGCAATTTTACACGCAATTTTGAATTTACGTCCCGGAACGCGCGGTTAACCGATGGTTCAGTTTATCGAGATTCGGATAATCGATTGTCTTTTGTATTTGAATATTTTCAGAATTTAAGTAACAATTTTAATTAAAAATTTGTTTCCATATGAGGGAACTTCACCTGGTAGTGAATTCATGAAAAAGGGTAATTATGAGCATTGGAAATACTTATCAGTGAAATTTACTTTTTTTATAGGTAATTATTCAATTCTAGGAAATTGTTATTGGTTCCATTTTCTAAACCAAACGATGATCGAATGTTTATTTATTATAGAATTTTTGGATTTTTTTGCATTCGATTAAATGAATATTTAGATCACATTTACTTTTGCAGTAAAAATATTCAGTAATTTTTCTTTATTTAAAAGTCATGCAGATCTTTACAGAGTCAAATATAACTTCATTTTCAACGAAAATATAATCAATATGCGTACTTCTATTCGTATCTTTATTGAATACACCTTTCTCTGCATTCTTATCAATTAAAATGAAAGTTTTTACGGAAGTAGCAACTGTGGAATTTATCAGTAACTTGGGAGGCTTAAATATAAATAAGCTGTAAAAAGTAGAAAATTACTTTGTACACAAATATATTTAAATTTAATTATTTATTAATTTCTTAAATTTAATTTTTAAGAATATGAACTTTATCTGAAATAAGTTTACTTTATGTGTATACTAAAAAGAAAATTTTTTAAAGGATCTGAAGTCAAAACAAAAACTTCAAGAGTTTGAGATATATTGTAATGATTACGTTCATGATGTAATTTATTTTTTAAGAATATTGTAAAATCTTTAATTTTCTGACATTTACAGAAGTTTCTCTTTAATATTGTTCATTTCGAATTCTATAAATTTGATTAAGAAAAATTGCGTTTTCTTCGTTTAAGAACACTATTAAAAGACCGCTCTTTTCTTAAAGTAATTTTATATTTAAATTATTTTCATTTCAACAATCTACATAACAAAATACGTTTGGAACTTTGAGAGTAAAATCATAAATAATAAATTAGGAAAAGATCGAAGAAAGATTCTTACCACAAGTCGGCCATTTGCATTTACAAGCTGAAAGGAAACAAAGGCACATTTTATTTATGAACAATAAATGCTTATTCAAGTAAATGCAGCATAATAATTGAAATTATATGAGTTAAAAAAGAAATAAATATTCAAAAAATGCAATACTTTTGAATTTGTGAGGTCATAAACGATACATTTTTCAATTATTTTTAACTGAAATATTTATTTACATTTATATCTCGAATACTAGGTTTTCGTTTCTTTTTGGAGTTTATTTATATTTTTCCATGTTAATTTTCCGCTGATACATAGACATTAATAAGCAATAACTGTGAGGGGAAAAAATCACAAATATAAATTCCTCGGTTTAACAATTCAGTTTCATTGATATCAATTTTAGTTTAGTATGAATAAAGTTTAGTAAGAATATTGTCATATTCGGCGTAACACACGGACAAAAGTTATAAATAAGATACATGGACCATTAATCTATAATATGTAAGTATGGAAAAAATATTTAAAGTACGTTCCTATTTGTAAAACGTATTGATTTAATTGTAATGTATTTATACAGTTTTTATCCATGAATGAATTACTATAGCATTTTATTCACCGAACTTATTTATTATGATCTTTTGAAAAACATTAAGATCAAAATATGTTGAACTTGAATTATGTTTAGTAAATAATATGTGTCATATCATTCAATGCTTCACCTCCTAAACGAACATTTTATAATCTTTAGTAAGCCTATTGCTATTATTACTGAAGGAATATCATTTTCGGCCTACGTTTGTTTCGACTGTACTTATTCGAAGCCGATAAAAATGAATGCTTAAACATGGTTACAATGTTAGTTTATTTGTTATATAAAACTAGACGTGATTGCAGTTCACTGCAATTCGAAATCCATCTCCGTTGACTTCTGAAAATCAAAGTAGATTAGCTGAAAGAAATGAATTAGATGGAATAAGAAAAAAAAATCATAAAATTTACGCAAAATGAAACGTAATGTAATTTAGTAAAGGATGAAAATGAATTGTTAAATATCTTATACACATTTGACTGTACGTGAAATCTATGTACACTTCTCAAACAAGGTAAAAGTAGAAGGAAGGTAGACATAAATGAAACCTTACATAACGTTTTGTCGCAGTAAGCTTTACATTCTTCATCACATTGCTTCTTTTTTTCATTGTAGTGAAGACCTTTAGGACAGGGCATGATGTGTTTGATTGTATTAGAGCATTGGATGAATGTGCTACAGTTCTCAGGGTTGGGAAACAGCCCGTCTACTGTACACTTGAATTCAGGTTCGGGATGCTCTGTCGGTAAATAAAAAAAGTATCAATTATTGTAATGAAATTGTATGTACTCTCATTATCTTGTCGATATATAATCTCTTTCCACTAATGTACTGTCTTAAAAATGAGACAACCCTAAATAAATCTTTCAATTTTCATCGAAAATGGACAAAATGTTTCCCAATGTTAATGGTTCAAAGAGATATAAAATGTATGGTTAATTGATAAATTAATTAACTAGTTTAATTAATTTTAAAGTAAAAAAAATCAATTATGGAACGGGAAAATTTTCGCTTGCCAGATTTCTCATCTCAAAATTAGCCCAAATTTGATAGTTATAAAACTCAGTTTAAAAGTTTCCGAATTATTTGAATTTAAAAAAATAAGTCGTAGGAGATAAGAACATAAAGAAAGAAGATTTACAAACATCTGATGATAAAAAAATTTCCACCTCATCTTTTTCAAGCCTCTACACAACAAATTAGAGAATTCCCTAACAAATGTAAATACATAAAAAAACAAAAAGGGTGAAACTATTGTGAGAAATAAAATATATTAAATGTAATCATAGAAAATAAACTTTAAATGATAACGTACTGAAATATTTTATATGCACTGGTGAAAAATGAAATTCCAAAGAAATGAAGAAATAACTTTGGAAGAATTAAATTAAGGTAAAACATTTATTTAGGTAAAATATTTATTTGATTAATGTATTAAGATTAAAAGCAAATGTATACGAGAAAAAAAAGCGATTTCAAATTAGCTATTTTGGTACATTAATTAACCGCAATATTCATTACGTTTTTGGATGCAATCATACAAACATCCATGGCTTTCGCACTTGATCAATCAAATCACAATGGTCCCAGATGGTTCTAGGTGACATTGCTTTTGTCTTCGAATAATGTTCCATACATGCTTCAGTTTTAAAAAGGTTTAATGTTCTCGCAGGCTAAGGTAACATGTCCACACTTGGCAAAGCACAGTGGATGACAGTAGTGGTTTGGGTACGAGTGTTTTGCTATTGGAAAAATGACCTCTGGAATAGTGATGCCAACCGGTTCAGTCACTAATCTGACAAACAATTTGTGACGGGTCTATCCGCGACCTGGTCCCTAATAGTCCTGTTGGGGAATTTTTACTCCTCAGTAGTTATTTGTATCAGAGGACTTCCTCCGAAGATGAGAACGGAGATATGCAAATTAAGACTATTATGAGTATATGTAGTGTAAGCTTTCAAGAGAGAGCAAGCGTAGCGGGAAGCGGGCAGAGAGGGGATTGATCTCTAGTTGAATTGTTCTGTAGACTTGTAGCTTGATTGATCAATAAAGTAAATTTTTTTAGAAATGTCGACCTTACTACCCTACCTTCCCATCCGTCCGACGAAATGTCATTATAAATTTACTGTCAATGTGCTACAAATAATGATGAGAATGCTGTTGCAGTAGAATGAAATTGCTCTCCAGATCTTAATTCCTGTTTAGGGGGAGGGGGGAAGGGTTCAATCTGAAAAATAAATTACGCGCACAAAGTTTAAATCGCAAATTTGAAGCAAACATGATTTGCAAGTTCATAATAGTGCTACTAACTGCACTCTTATTACATAAGCTCGAAATTTGAATCTATCCCGTCTTTCAGATAGTGGAACATGTCTCCCGAAAATATTCAAGATGAAACTTAGATCCAAAATAGCACTGGCTTACTGGGCTGTATATTATTTTTTAATATTTAAAAGGCTCAGTTCATGATTGTCACATGACAGATACAATCTCATGTTTCCCTCTGAAGTCAAAACTTACATTTGTCTCGTGCTTCTTTTGTGCATTTATAAATTCAAATTTTCAAATTGAACCAAATTTAGCCAATGATGTGCTGACATTAAGACTCTAATAGACATTTTTCAAAACAAAAAACAAAACAAAAATTGTCTGCTTTATCTTTCATGCAATGTAGACAATTTTAAAATCAAGTAAAATTTTGATTTATGTATGTTAATTATCTCAAGAAGAATATAATTTTTATAGGATTGTAAGCAAATTTCAAAAGATAGTAATACGAATGCGGTGGACTAACTGGCTGGAAACATGAGATTATATTTGTCATGTGAAAAGTCTGAGGATTGAAGTGGTCTCACAAGGATTTGGTGTCCCTTCCTCTTATCACACGTTGTTAAAAATCGGAAAAATACTATTCATCGCTTTACTACCCAAAAGTTAACTGGTATATTTCTCCCTAACGGGGTTTTCCGAAAAACTCCAGAACTTATAATCGGAATCCAACGGTACTTTAAACATAGTTTATTTAGACCATTATTTAAGTAACTCTGCTATAAAATTAGATTCCGCTATGAGAAAACTTTTTGAAAAGTCAATTAATAATGTTGACTGAATATAATCAATTAATTCATCATCATCATAATTTAATTTCCTTATAGGTTGATATTATTTACATCCAACTGTGATAAGAATTGCAAAAAATGTTGCGAGTGTTCTTTTTTTTTCGGGGAGTGGGAACTATACAAAGTATTACTTACTGCTGCATATTCTTTCACACTTTTCCTTTGTTTCGAAATTGTTTCCGTTTCCATCACAACCTCCATATTTGAATTCTTCACATTTTCCAGTGCGCTTGTTGAAGAAATACTTTGGAATAAGAGCTTGGCAGTTTCCAACGACTTTAGGCAGAAAGCATACATCAACTAGACCTGGAATCAAAGAGTACTATTATTAGAACATATGCCTTTTTTTTCTTTCACTTAATTTCAAAGATTAGTAGACTAAATTTTCTCTCTCTGTATATATATATATATATATATATATATATATATATATATATTATTATTATTACTGGATATTATAAGAAACAGAATAAAGAAAAAGTTAATTTGTAGAGTGAATCTTGTTAGAAAGATCAGTCGAATTACATTAGATGCAAAACAATTTGTACGTAACGAATAATTCGTTATCATCGTTATAATAATGTGACACAGATTGGATTGCAAACACTTTTAAACAAAACTTCTGGAAACAGTTGAAGTGGATTTTAATGTTAATCACACATTCCCGATACATTTTTATTTTCAGAGAATATTAAGGAGTTTTCCATTTAAAATGTTCCTTATGGCGTAATTTAGCCATTGCTGTGAGAGCCACTGTCTTTTACGTTTTTCGCTCAGACTTAATTTAAGAAAAATTCTTCCTTTTTTTAAAAAAAAAAAATTAAATATTTTCATGAATAAATAATTTTAATTTAGATGAATTACGTTTAAAGCTTTAAAAAAATGATCATAAGAATTAAAATAGGAATTATTGGGGGGAAAATGGTGATCCTTACCACAAGTCGGCCATTTGCATCTGCAGGCTGAAATGAAACAAATACATTTTAGTAATTAATAAGTGTTTATTTTTTAAAAACATTCAACAGTACAACTAAAATTTAAAAGAAACAAAATGGAATCAATACTTTTCTTTTTCTTTTTTTAAAATCTCCAATAATAAGTATTTTTTGATCAATTTATCATTTGAAATATTTATTAACACAAATTACTTGTACAACAAATTACGATGTCTAACACATTTATTACCACACTTTATAGTATTTCGTTTATTTTGAATTTATTAATGTTTTTTCCTGCTGACGATGCTTCGGTGTTAAGAAGTAATGACTATTATGAACAAATTATTGTTGTGAGGAGTTTCTTTCTTCTAAATATTTTAATGATCTAAAAATACTAGCCATATTTGGCGTAACACACATACACACAGTAAAAATATATAAGATACATGTATCTCTTACAAATAAGAAGTTAATATGAGGAAAATATCATTTAATAGGACGCTACATATGTCACACTACATATGTTTTCAATACATCCTAGATATTCTACGTCTTCTCCAGGGAGTTAACATTTCATTTTCCGCAACTGTGTTTATGTAAAAATGTGAAAACTAATAGAAACTGCATCTTTTTCTTATTCTATACAATACTTTTCTCTGAAACTGTCAGGTGGAGATTACGGGAGGTACTAAAAGAGAGATTAGGGCAAATTTTAAACGTGTTGAATTAAGGACGTGTCTAGGAAATAGTGAAGGATTCAGTTCTATAGTAGCTGACATTGACAGTAACTCATAGTTTCATAAATACACGTAACAGTTTTTTCCTCGTACTTAAATTTATCTAATATTTAATTCAGATATACGTATTGGCCACATTTGTTTTGCTTAAAAACCTTAATATCAAATTATATTTTTATTATTATCAGAAAAAATCTTGTAACATCTTAGTGCTCTCTTCGTAAATGAATATTTTAATAAGATTATTACTAAGCTAATGAAACAAATTTCGGCTTGCTTAGTTTCTGCTATACGTTTTCCTAGTTGGGGGGGGAAACTTAAATAATTAATATTTTAGTTTTTGTATCTATTTATCGTGTACTATTTTGTTTCTGCTTTGATGGAACTGTTAGAGGAAATAAAATTCATGTTGCAACTGCTATTAAATCGATATCTAACCTAAAGTTCAGCTTATGTGATTAACTGTCGATATCTCCAACTATACAAATGAATTGCTCAATTATTCATAGACACGCCCTTAACTCAATACGTTTAAAATCTATTCTAATCTCTTTTTTTTTAGTCCCTCCCACTATCATTTCAATTGGCTGTTTAAGAAACGAGTATGATATCCAAAACCCAAAAGAAGCAATTATTTTCTTAAAAAAATTTGCATATTTACACAAACACTTAAGGGAAATGAACGTGGACTCCCTTGAGAAGATATAGAATCAATAAAATGTATTTAAAAATTGCGTAACGCAAACCAGAACGAACCGGGTATTTCAATAAGAGATTAAATGTAACAGTGAGATGTTTTCGAAAATTGCTACAGTACTTGAAACTTGTGTATAATTTATACGGAAAGTAAGATAAGAAGAGATGCACTTTAGGACATAAATGAAATCTTACATAAAGTTTTGTCGCAGTAAGCTTTACACTGTTCGTCGCACTGCTGTTTCTCTTCATTGTAATGAAGACCTTTGGGACAGGGCATGATGTTTACTATTCCATTCGAGCATTGAATGAAAGTGCTGCAGTCATCGGGATTGGTATAAAGTCCATCTTTAATGCATTTGAATTCTACTTCGGAATCTTCTACGAATAAAAAAAATTCAAAACTTTTAATTGAAATATTTATACTCACAAACTTGTCGTTTTATAATCCTTTCCAACCTCAATGGACAGCTGTAAAAATAGAGAAATCCTTAATAATTCTTGCAATTAAAATCGCATCTGGCCAACATTGATGTCATTATCGATGGATCAAAATGAACTAATTTAGTTCATTTAGCTTTAATAGAAATATCAATTAATTCCATTGCAACATATAATTTTTACCTAAAACAGAATTTTATCATTATAAATGTCAATTTTCTAACACGTCTCTAATTTATCATTCTTTAAATTAAAATAAATTTTAAATTTTGTAACGATCTCATTAATTGTTTTCGAATTATTCAGTTTTGAAAAATGGATCCCTACATGTTTATGAATGTCTCCGACATTTGACGATAAAAAGAACTTTAATCCATACAGCTTAAAACTTTGTCAACAGAGAGATAAGGAATTTGTTCAAATTCTAAATTTGTAAAAAGATAGAAAAAAATAAAAGTATCAGGAAATGTATAAATTCTTAAATACAGTCATTAAAAAAGTCAATGGTAACATAATTTAAGTATTGGACTTTTCATATCATAAAATGCCTGAAATTAAAAGTTTTATGCAGTTCCCACCTAAAGTTCAGGAAATAATTCAAATGAAATTTACAAGGATAAATCGTGTTGTCTAGAGGATCCGTATATTATATAAATTTTTTTTTAAATTATCTTTCATCTTATTACGTGTAGTTATAAAACGGGGAAACTATTCTGAATCATTTATGCACCATAATATAATAAATAGCCCCTTTACGGATTTATACAAATATATTTGGAGACACAGCTTGGTTTCAAACGAAAATTGTATCAAAAGTTATGTAAGCCATTTTTAATCTTTTAATTTTAATTCTGCTAAAATTAATCATGGTAAACCGTTGTTTTAGATATTATTAACAGTTAATAAAACAATTGATTTATTAATATAATTACTTAGTTCCATTTAACTCGTTAATAGTGCTACTAATTTTATACAGATTCCATGAGCATTGTAAAAGTTATTGAAGAATGTTCCTTTTTTTATTTAAATTCCTGCTATTAGTTCACACTTTCTCTCTATATATTTATATATCTTGCTCAAATTTTCAATCGTTAACAAAATACTTTTAATTCATCCAATCAAGTTCAATTACATTATTTAAAACTTGTAGTGGTTGACACTTGATGTTAATACAGTTTTTTCAAATATTAATTCATTAATTAAATTTAATTGATGAAAATGCAGCTTAGCCCAACCACTTGGTGCGTTTTCAAAAATTGCCAAACTTGGCGATTTTTTTTGGGCTGAACGTCCGCGAAGCGTACCAGGGTAGCCACATTTGGCAAAATACCGCCAAATAATTCCTGTCGCCAAGGGTAGTTGGTCTAAACCGCATTCCAACCATTTAATTTACCGGATGAATAAATAGTAACAAACAAAAATAATAGTCCAACACCATATATAGAAAGGAAAATGGAAAATTGCAAGGAAATTTGCATTCTATTTTGCCACTTAATATTGTGATTCTCTCATATGTATATACATATTTATATTAATTGTAATTATTTAATAAAAAGTAACTAAAATAAAATTTTTCTTTGTTGACCTAAGTAGGAATGGACTTAAATTTCTTTTATATTACTTGTTTACAATATTTTGTACATCCATAATTAATAATCGGAATCCAATGAAATTTTCAACAAATATTATTAAAACTATTATCGACCTAATGCCGCCGGAGAATGACCTAATTCCGAAAAAGAATTACAATTCTTTTTAGGTGTTAAACAACACCTTTAAAAATACTATTTAACTAATGAATAGATCTCAAAACTTAGTTTAGTTTTCATTCATTACGAATAAAACAAATTTTATCTAACAACGATTAGAATGGTCTATATAACCAAGAACTACTCTTTTATAAAGTAATATCGTTTGTAACACAATTTACTTACCACTGTTGTGTGTGTGGCTGCAGTTTTTCTCGCAAGCTTCCTTAGTTATGAAATTATTTTCGTTTCCGAGACAACCTCCATATGTGAATTTTTCACATTTTCCAGTGCGTTTATCGAAGAAATACCTCGGAATGTAAGCCAGGCATGGACCCGTTTCTTTAGGCAGAAAGCACACATCATTTAGACCTGACATCAAAATCCATTATTAGAGCTTTTGAGTTTTTCCTTATTTATAAATTCAAAACATAATAGATATGCATTTCTATCTGAATTGAATGAGAGTTGGCATTTTTATCAAGCTGTCTGCTTAATAAAAGGTAAATAAAATTTATTTCTTATATTTATTGAATCAGATGATAAAGAAAAGAAATAAAAAAAAAAACCCAGAAAATTGTAAAGTCTATACAAAATACAAGTTCATTTATATTACATTAGATGAGAAACTCATGATTAATTAAGACTCATGTTTAAGAAGAAGAGGAAAATCGTCCGAAAATAATTTCATGTATGCAGATAGCACTGTGAATCTTTCAAAATCTAACTTTTAATCGGATTGAAAATTCGTATCTTCCATGAAACTCATGAAAGTAATGGATTCCTTCTTTGAAACTAGTGAATTTTGATATCAATTCATTTTTTTTGATAATACAACTCATACGACTTATTTTAATAACTACTACATTACACTATTTCATAGAGAAATCCCAATATTGCTTATAAAAATCCTGGCCTTCACCAATATTTAGTGAAGCCATACAAAAAGAACGCTTCACCCATATTTTCCAATTTCAAAGAACAGAAGACTTTAATAAGTCATTATATATATATATATATATATATATATATAAAACCTTACGAGCATCATAGAAACAATTTAATTATTCGAGCTGTAACTGCCTTTGCAAAAACGATTGAGAAATCCATGCTTTCTTCTAAGTTAATTGAGTGATATTTTTCAACAAATCATTTATCTTTCAATGTTAACTTCATTATTCAAAATTTGTATATTTCCATCGTTTAAACAATTTTATGAAGCTTTATCACAGCTATAATAAATCTATTAATTATAAAAAGCAAATTAAAATTGATTAATTTTATTCAATTATTTATTTTTAAAATTTGTTTAAAAAGGTATTTATTTATTTTTGCACTAAAAAACAAAAACTAAGCTTCTTATCAAAAACAGGAAGATAAAACAAAACTCTTTAAATTCCGTGAGGCAACGATAGAAATATAACGATTTAAGTTATGATTTTACATAACTTACATTTATGACATAATTAAATTTGTGTAACTAATAAATACATCTGTATCCCTCCAATGTTATTATTTCAGGACAAAATAATGAACAGCCGGGATGGTTTCCGGAAAAAATATTATTTAATACTTGACACGTTCCACAAGACAATATACAAAACATAGATTCACGAACATCTCTCCATCATTCTGCTAACGAAGTCTCTCGCCTTCCATCGAGCTTGCACTTCTAACCAAAAAGAAATGGGGCGCCATCTGGCTACCGTTTAAATGTACATGGAAGGTAGCGTTAAATTGCGGTGTTACACTTCTATTTTTTTGGCATTTATAGTTCTTAATTATCTTTATTATCGTGTTGATTTCGCAGCCTCTCCCTTTAAGCCTGTTCATTTTACATTTCACGGATACGATGTATATCTACCTCCCCGTGGTGCACCTGGTAACACTTTATAGTGGCTAAAAGATCTAAAAATCGGCAATATGTCTCTCCCTCCTCTGGTTGATATTTTTACATTTCAATATGAATAAAAGCCTATTTTTTTATTTGGACATTCTTTGTTCCAACTATATTTGAAACTTTGAGAATACAATCATGAATAATACATTAGGAATGGAATGGAGAAAGTTTTGGGTTCTTACCACACGTCGGCCATTTGCATTCGCAAGCTGAAATGAAATAAATGTATTTTAATGATAAATAAGAAATGTTTATTTTCTTTCATATAACGAAGTTAATTAGATTAAAAAAACCAACAGAGTAATTGGTACTTAATTAAACAATATAGTAATTAGAAATAAGATGCAATCGTGATCCTAACACTCTGAGAAAAACAATGTCAGTTTTCGAGACTACAACAATAAATTGAACTATATTACGTGTCTGCATCATAATCTTATTTTAATTAAAATAACTTTTTAATTATTTTTTTAGTCTATTTTGGGAGCTTTTCTCCAGACTGCTTTAGAGATAAATGTATATATATACGAGAATTATATTATAAAGATAACAATAAAAAAGAACTGTAAGATGTAGTTCACTTCAGTTCTTTCATGATCAAATAAACAATTTCGATTAATGAACGAGGAATAGGTGCAAGTAGTAGAACCTATGACATACATTGGAAATATACAAAATAATGTTATAAAAATCAGAGTAATATACATTTTGAAAGAAGAAGAAATTGAACTGTGTGATACTTAAAAACATTTTACGGTACATGCGATTTTTTTATAACAAAAGTAATACAGGAGGGGACATATTCATGGCATAAATAAAATCTTACACAGCGTTTTGTTGCAGTAGGCGTCGCATTTATAATCGCACTCTTTTTTCTCAGCATTATATTGAAGACTTGCAGGACAGTGCATGATGTGTCTGATTCCATTCGAACATTGGATGAAAGTACTGCAATTCCTGGGGTTAGGATATAGGCCGTCAGCAATGCACCTGAATTCTGCTTCGGAATCCTCAAAATCATCATCGGCTAAAAAAATGTATTACATATATATATATATATATATATATATATATATATATATATATATATATTGATATATATCAATAAAATGGATAAATTTCATTTTTATTAACGGATCGACATTTTAAAATGTTTCATGTAATTTTTCAGTAATGTATTTCAATAAATATAATTTCTGTTTTTTTATGTATGGATCTAAGTCTAAGATCTAAGTTTGTTCCAATAGAACTCAATAATGATCGAATTGATTGTTCAAACATTGATTTGAATTCTAATGCTTTAAAATCTCATCTCTCTTGTATAAAACTGATACAACCAATCTATATTATTATTGCTACTTTTCATATCACGTACCTAGTTTTTCAACGAAAATATGCGAAAACTTGAAAGTTTGAAAGAAATGTCGGATTTCTCTCTTATCCAACTCGTTTGTCAGCTTAAAAATTAATCAAATTGCAAATATAAAGCTCAACTGAACTCTAAGCTCAGGTAAAATTATTAAAATAGTCACAAAAGTAGCTCAGAAATGTAGTCAACTACTTTTAAAATTTTTATTTATTATTTCTCTAACATTGGGAATGCTCTCGGCTAGTTAATCGTACTTCTACGTGGATGCTATAAACTTCAGAGATTACTCTTACAGGGATAGGATGCGAGTAAATTTACAACGGAGCTACCTCGATTACACAGCGTCGGGTCCTAGTTCCTGTAGTTCACACATACACACAAGTAACTCCCGCGTATTGTTCAAGGTCTTCGCAGTATCAATCTTGTTTCATCCGTAACCTTTCTGTTTATAACAGATTAAGTTCTTTATTTACAACTTGGTCACATGTATTCACTACACTTCTTAAGTTCACCTATATTGCTCAACCACGTTTCATTTCATTGGAAAGGAGTTGGTAACTTAAATATAAAGTTAGAAAGAAACCCAGAAGTTATTTAAGGGAAGAGTTTCGCGAATAGCGCACATTGCAAAGTCTGCTTAGAAATTTCGGAATTGTAGGTGTTCAGAAACTGGAATAAAAATGTTATAATAGTATTTCAATCATCTGACACGATAAAAAATATTTTGACTAAATACTTTTCAAAGATTTTTCTATCGAACGAAGGATAATATTTTTAATCCCAAAAGCAAAATAAATATCAATAAACGTTATTTTATTAAAAAATATATAAATTATTAAATACAATTGCGAAATGAAAAGAAATCGCCGCTTTATGCAAAGAGTATGCAATTCATTTCAACATGTATTTGAAATTTTAATCAGAATTTCACGCAATTCTTTTTAATAATTTTCAGGATATATTCGAAATAACACAAACAATCCGAAGTAGCAGAGTTTTAAAGGGTCATGTTACGAGCATCTAATGATTTTGATATTATAAGAATTTGAATATTTCTTGATTTAGGGCATTAGTATAATTGTATACTTTTAGGACAACTAACGGATTTAATATTTTAAGAATTTATTTTTTCATTTATCAGAGTTTGTGTCCTTGTATATTTGTAGAGTGTCTAATGAATTTAGTATTTTAATTATTTATATATTTTTTATCTTTGAATATGGCAACGTGGAATACACAACACAGTGGATTCCAATAGTTCTAGGACTGATTATATACAGGCCATATAACCCAGAAGTTATTATCATATATTTAACCCTTTCGCTACCGGAGGGAGAAAAAAGAAGTGCTTCTCTAGAACAGCGGCTTCTTATCGCGGAGTGTTACGCTGTGCCCAGAAGATTTTAGATATTAAGCATAATTCGTGAAAAAAATTCCCATAAAATTGGCTATTTATAAAAATATTTTGGTATTTACATATATTATTTAAAATGCATAAAACTTAATATATACAAAAGAAAAAAAAGATTTAATCGAAAATTGAATGTTTTATACATAAAATTACATAAAAAATCATACTTTTAAGAAAATACAATATATATATATTACATAAATTTCATGGTGTAATGATGTGCCATTATATGGAATATATAGATATAACAGATAAATCTTATTTTGCTATATGGTATATTTATAAAAAAAATTCAATGCATAGCACAACGTCATATATCTTACACACATATTTTGACGCTTCACGCAATATTTTGAGCAAAGGGCAAATCTTAGTTCTCCCCCCCCCCTTTTTATTTTTTTACTTTAATGTCAATATACAGATTTGGATTATTTTCGCTAACATAACTGTCAGATTCCTTTATTATTTCGCAAATCACAGTATCAGATAAACACTTTCTTTTCGTCATGACTGTCGCTACAAATAAAAACTGACCGAATGAAACGAACAGCTGAGACCATCAGCTACCAAAAGCCTTAACCCCCATAAAGGGCCATAAATTCTCCTTCGAACTTCTAAGAAGCAAGCAAGAAAGAAAAAAGCAAACCGAAATCAAGTGCACTCTTTAAATCATGTCATTTCATTTAAAGAGCCGCGGCGCAACACAAGCTTTTAACAATTCCCCCCCCCCCCCCTCCTGGTAGCCAGAAGTAAAATCCAAGCCCATATCACCAAGGTCAACACTCCAAATAATCTATCTATATAGATTTCGCGGTATTGAAACGCCATACAGTAACGTTAAAAAAATCAAATAAAACATTCTCATCGAGCGTATCTCTATTGATACGCTGGGCCGTAGAAGACACTCACGCAGCGTATCGCCCGTGATACGCTGGCCACAGGAGAGCCAACATGAGCGTATCGCCTGTGATACGCTCGGAGCGAACGGGTTAAGCTTCTACAAGGTTTTCTCATAATTCAATGTAATATCTGGAAGGAGTGTATAAGTCTGCAAACGTCTTTTGGAACACCATCACTTCAAAACTCCGCTTCAGTTTGCTCTATCACCTGAATCCTCAACTCTTTCACTTTCCAATGCAATTTTAGAAGTAAAAAATAGTCAAGGAAGTGGGACAGGTGAGTACGGGGGGGGGTGATTATGAACACAATCCATCTTCTCGGCGAAATATTCTTTAAAAAAATCTTTTCATGAGCGTACTTGTGAAATCAGTCTAACTGGGAAGATAATGTCATATGACACATTATTCACAAAGACTCAGGACAAGACGAACACATGTAAGACAACTTGGAATGCTTAGCGACGAAACAGAAACAAGTACAGTATTTGTGCAAATTAGCAACACAAACAGATATAAAAAGGCGCTTGCAATAGCAGTTTCAGAATTTTCAATACCACTCAGCTTTCCAGCTTACAACTTCACACTGCGGACAAATCTCAAAGTAATGCATAGATTCCGACAGATTCAGGCAGTCCCGACAGATTCCCCGTATGACTCAGGCCACTTCCAGATAGATTGGCTACGAGAAACGAGAGAGAGCGATCTTGCATGTATTCTTTGATAGAAAATAAAGTGAGTTGCCCTTCTTTTGGGTACCTTCAATTGGAGTTGTGAATGTATGAACTCATTAAATTAGACTTTAAGAGTGCTGTAAATTTAAACAAAGAAGGGAGGCCGTTATTATTTAACATTAGAGAAAAGTGAAAATGTTGCTTAAAGATTTTTCGCTGATTATTGTTGCTTTTCAAAATGTCTCTTAATAATAATAATGAAGACAATTCGTTACAAGAAGATGCTTTTTTAGAGGGGACGTCTGTAAAAAATGCTACTTACCATGTTTGCTGCACCTTTTCTCGCACTTTTCCTTTGAATTGAAATTATTATCATTTCCGCGACAGCCTCCATAGTTGAATGTTTCACATTTTCCAGTGCGTTTGTTGAAGAAATACCTCGGAATACGAGCTCTACAGGGTCCGATTACTTTAGGCAGAAAGCATACATTATCTAGACCTGGAATCAAAGAGTACTATTATTAGAAATTTTGAATGATTTCTTCCATGTAAGTTAAAAAAAAACAATAGAAAGGCATTTCTTTATGGATTGAATGAGGGTTTGCATCTTAATCTCGATGCTTAATTATTTATTCTATTGAAGAACAGTCTAAATCAATCGATCTGTTTTGAAGATTCAGACCTTATCCTTATCATGGAGCTGTTAGTAACACACGTCCTAACCAAAGATTTTATTTGAAATTTCTACTTATATCAGTAACAACAAATCTGAATCTGACTCAGAAATAATTACTTGTAAATTTGATCTGAGTATATATATATAAGTTCTCGGATGATTTCTAGAGGGATCACTGGACTTCTAACTTTTTTCAAATCAATTGTAATTTACCCTAGGGAGAAAAGCAGAAGCTTGACTCTTTAATCACATCATATTCATATATATTTACATTAATTATCATATTTTCATGTAATTTTAAAGAAATCTCAAAGAGCTATAAAGAAATATAAATTGGAGTTTTTTTTAAAATTATGAAATTCAATATTTTACTTCGTGCGGAATTCTGAAGTACAACATTAATTAAAATTTACAAAAGTAATATTATTTAGTAGAAAATTACTCAATTTTGAAGTTATGCATACTTCTTAAATATTATCGAAAAACAAAAAAATTAAGCAATTATTTAGAAGCTTCAAGGAAAAATTAAAATTCATATATATATATATATGTTTGCTAATAATTTTTCTAAAAGTTAATGTATGAGTCATAAAACCCTTATTTTGATCATCTGTGTGAAATTTCAAAATAATATGACGAACAGTTTCTAAGAAATTCTGCGCGTAAGCTTAAGTCTTTTGTTTTTAGAAAAATCATGTTGAAATAAAATAAGCAAACAAAACAAACTAATTAAACAAAGTTTAGTTGTTTCTCGATAACTCTGGAAATCTTGATTGTATCGTTAAACTTTAAGCACCAAAACGTTCAGAAAAGTTGGGGTTTTTATATATGTTTTATATTGTTTTTTAAATATATGTTTTAATATATATGTCTTATGAATCGAAAATCTTGAAGTTTAAAGGTACTAAAACCCCTTAACACCTTCTTCTAGCAATATCATATATATATAATTCTCGCTAACCTTTTTCCTATAAGTAATCACGCTAATACCTTTACTCACTCTAGCTTCTCATTTCTTATTTATTACACTTCTATACACACTCATTATCATAAAAATTTGTACACCAGGAAAGGGTTTTCAGAATAAAACAAAATTTTACATTTGTAAGTACAACGCTGAAGTAAATAAGTGATTACAATATCACAGCAAAATGATCATTTACAGTACGAAAAATTACAAATAAATTGAGGTTTAAGTACCCTGTTGGGCCACCTCTAGCATGAATGCATGATGTGATACGGTCGGGCATTGAGGCATACAAGTCACATATGATGTTCTGCGGCATCTTGTTTCACAGTTGCTGTATACGCTTTTTCAATTCGATCAATCTCATAGGCTGTCCAACTTGCCGTCCTAAATGATTCCAGATATGCTCGATCAGTAGCAAATCTGAGGATTGAACAGGCTAAGGAAGAGTGGAAATGTGGCGGAGGCAGTCCTATGAAATCCTTCCTGTGTGTGAGCGAGCATTGTCCTGGCGAAAAATGGCTCTTTGCAGTCCTGCCATGAATGGCAACATATGTGGATGAAGAATATCACGAACGCGTACCTCTGGGCTGTCATGGTGCCGTGGATCAATATTAAAAGTGTCTTTGTGTCATATGCGATGGAACCCCATACCATAACACCATTTGTGGGAGTGGTGTGCCGCTGCACAGCGAAGGCAGGATTGAGACGTTCATCGCGGGGCCTCCACACACGTACACGATTTTCATCACTATCCAAATTGAATCTGGTTTCGTCGCTAAAGACGACATGGTTCCATTTGGTTACAGCTCAGATCCTTCGAGAGCGACACTTCTCCAAGAGGAGGAGACAGTGATTGGGTGTTAATGGCAGAATATGATGGTCACCGCGATAGCAACTGACCTTCAGCCAGGCGATGGTAAGAACTGACACAGAGGCCCGTAGTGAAGGTGCTGCCTGTATAAGGATGGTAGAAAATGAGACAGTTGGCGCTATGCATGCGTGTCGTATGATGTGATGGTCTTTCCGACTATTGGTCGGTCGAGGACCTCCAGAGCCTTGTCGCCGAGTAACAGACATCTCTCTTGACCACCGGTCACAGCATCTCCTCACACTAAAGTCAGAAGGGTCTAGATGGCAATTTTACTCGCCGATCTAACCATCCGGTTTCCATCATCCCTATGATCCTTCCTCTCTCGAACTTTGACAACTTGGCGAACTTTTGTTGTCTCTGATGGCGGCGTAATGTCATCTCTAGTTAAAAAGCATCCCTCTGCAGCAGATTAAATACACGCAAATAAGCTCTGCTTACCAGTTTTATAATCCAAGGAAAAAGACACGATTGCCCTCTGATAGCTTTAAGCAATGAGCAATCACGCTTCATTTCTAATCATTTACATACCTGTCTGACACTTTCCGTTATGCCCAGTTTCGTAATAATCCCATTCTTACTCTTTGGTGCGCAAATTTTTATGGCTATGAGTGTATATAGCAATGTTGAATTCTGTGAGTCTTAGTTCCTTCACAAGATGAGGTTCTTAAAACAAGTAACATAATTAAGTAGTTATAATATTAGTTGTTGGGAAGGGACTGTGTGAGAGTTTCTTATTAGTTTCTATTAAAAATTACTTTTCATTTGGAAAAACTTTATGAAATCATGAATAATATAGAAGAAATGGAATAAAAACATGAAGATTCTTACCGCATGTCGACCATTTGCATTCGCAAGCTGAAAAGAAACAAATTCATTTTAATGATTAATAAAAAAAAATATTCATTCTTGAAAATTCAAATGAGTAATTAAAATTTAAAAGAAAAAGAAAACTGAAGTAGTATTCAAAAGGGTAACAAGAAATTTCTTTTTAATAAAGTTTTTAATAGTATGTATTTTCCGATCAATTTCTTAAGATATTTATTTACTTTTATATCACGAATACTAGATTTTTAATTATTCTGTGCTTATGTATTCTTTTTTTATTTGAGTTCAATCTATACCACTCAGAAAATCCTATTAAGACAAATTTCTCAGTCTAAAACATTTCAGTGTGCCAGAAATTTCAACCTGGAATTCCTAGTTCTATTTGAATAATGTTATATTTGATTTAAAAGTCACCTATCCGTAATGTTTAAAATACTCGAACCACAAAATATAATATGACAAAAACTTAAAAAGACATATATTTGTTAAACTTGTTATTTCAATAATAATTATTTATAACATTTTTATTGCAATAAATTAATTTTTGTCACATTTTATTCCTCGGAAATTTATTGATCTTCGTATACTGAAAAAAATTATGAGCAAAATATGATAGTTTCAAACTTTGGAACTATTATTACTACTATTATTATAAATGTTTAAATATTGTTAGAGTTTAATAATTTTATCAATATATTTGTATACTGTTATATTTCTGTTTTGTAGGAAATGTTACAGATAAAAAAAATGCATATTAGAAAGTAGAATATCATTGAAACACTAGAAAAATAGAAACACTAGTTGAATGCAGCTTACTTTAATTCGTAATTTGTTTGCATGAACTCTGGAAACTAAAAGTGATATGGACAGAAAGTGCGTAGATTAAACAGAATGAAATAAAAACAAAATTTAAGAGATAAAAATGAAAACTTAATACAATGTACTTAATTAAAAGATGCAATTGAACATTCTTTCACGTGTCCAAAGTTGAATTCAGTAAACACGTATCCTTTTATCATTTTTTTTTTCAGTCTCTCTTGTTATCTCTCCTCCCAAATGTTTTATAAAGGAATTTCATTTTAAAAAAATATAATAGAATTATATTCATTTTAATTCGTAATTATTGCACATTGGAATAAAATTGTATAAAATTTACGTAAGTATAAATTTAGTAATATATTTTGGAGAACTTTTATTGCACTCGAAAGCTATGCACATTTTATAACAAAGGTAACACGTGAATGAAGGTACTTATAATAGGAAGAAAAAAACTTACATAGCGTTTTGTTGCAGTAGGCGTCGCATTTGTAATCGCACTGTTTCTTCTCTTCATTGTAGTGAAGATCTTTAGGACAGGGCATGATGTGTGCTATTCCATTCGAGCATTGGATATAAGTGCTGCAGTTCTTGGGGTTGCGATACAGTTCGTCAACAATGCACTTGAATTCTGGTTCCGAATCTTCTACAAGCAAAAAAAAAAAAAAAAAAAAAAAAAAAAAGGGAAAAAGAATTCATGTGAATTCATACACTAACTCACTGTTATATAATTCTTTTTTTGCAACGGACAGTCACCATAAAACAAATGAGAGATAATACTTTCCAATATTTACAACACAGCGTGATAAAATTAATGCAATAACGTCTCTTTAATCCGTCAATCGATGATTCGGTACAATCTGTAATCCGGCACTGATCGAACAGTTCCTTGTCATATTTTTTAATTTATTGTAACTGTCAGTTTTTATTTCAATAAAGATTTGCTTGTTTTTCATATAGCCTTAGCGCAGTATTGCAACAGTACGTAATGAATGTACTATACATTAAAATATTCCGGAAACCCAACTGGAGTTCTTCAAGTGCTAATAAAACCAATAAACATAAGCACGTGACTAGAGTACCTTATCACAACTTATTTTAATAATAATTTTGGTTCATTAACCAATGTTTTGGGTTGTGTTTTTCGTCAATAGCAGAAAATTCAATTAAATTAGTGTTCAATGTTTGAGTTTAATCACCAGAAGGACGAAATATATATCGTCGGATGTTTGTTTAATCTGCACAGGTTCAGAATGTGCGTAAACGCATTAATTACACGTTTTAACTATTTTAAATTTTATCGAGTGATTTATCTTATGTATCCCATTAAAACTATATTGAAAATCAATAATCTTGCAAGGCAGAGCAGGATTTAAAACAATCTTACTCTATCACTATTAATGGCTCAAAAACAACTACATTTTGGTATGAATTGATTAATTAATGTTATATTCAGAAAGGCATTCTGTTAAATTAAAAACCTGGTATTACCATTACCCATAAAAAGTAGCTGAGTCTTGAATGGTTAAATTTCTATAATAAATTGATAATTTCGACCAATCTCATTTTCGCTTATTTAGTTGTGTATAAGATTGGAGGTATTTTATATCTGGAATAACTCATAAAACATAAAGGAAATAAATTATGCTCTAAATATTAATTTAAATAGTAAAAAACATAAAATAACTTTAAGATAAAGAAACGTAAACATTACATAAGTGGAATGCGGAATTAAATTTAACTTTAGATATTAAGTATGTTTAACCAACGCCTGCTCCTGACAAACTAAAGTTTTTCAGTGACCTCCGCCAGAGGCGCTGCAGTAATGGAGAGATCACTGTTTGTTACATTTCCCTTCTGGTTCCGATATAACGACTCGTTGAAGGACCAGCAGGTTTTAGTCGCTTGCTACATCTGAAGGTTTTCGAGGACTTCGGGTTAGGATCAAAGATCTTAGGTTTGCCTCACTTGCGTAATGGTACCATTGTCACTGCAATTTCGTTCGGTCGCCTTTCCAATGCAAACACATGTTACTGTCCCATTGGTACATCAGCCTTATCTACTTGGGCTACTTCATATGATGTGGGGACCTTTGGGTGATGATAATGTATATGGTTTATCCCTTTTTTGCATGAATATGGCTGTTTTTGCTTTTGCACCATGGAATTTAGGATGCAACGTAACCCATACCTTATCACCAGATGTATATTGTGGTGATTTTTAAAGCTTTTTGTCTGTGCAGGTCTTCCTTTGATCTTATTTGGATTCAACTTGATCTCTGATGTCATTGGAGATGTTGACTAATCTTTTTTAAATGAGGAGTGATCTCGGTCACGAAATTATCGTTGTCGACGATGGCACGAAAATCACTCGTAACACCATCGATGATTCCCATTTCTTGTCCAAACTGGAAAAATTGGACCATTTCGCCAGTTGCTACACACTTAATACTGTTTATGGCAAATCTAATCATTGGAAGTTTTTCAGCTAGCGAAGTGTGATCCTGTCCCACAAGAGTTGCTAGATGTGGCTTCAGAAGGCAATTTTTCCTCTCCACAGGATTCGCCTGTGAGTGATATACTGGTGTGAGCTTCTGATCTATTTTAAAGAGGAAACACTGTTGTTATGGACTGCGGATGCGAGCTGAGTTCTATTATCGCTTATGATCCTTCGAGAAATCATACAGCGAAAGAAAATCTCTTCCGCAAGTATAGTGGAGCATTCTTTTGTAGTAGATGTAGTGAGAGAAAATAATTCTACCGACTTATTACGCAATCTTCAACTTTAAAATTCCAGCATTTACTCTCTTTATTTGTGGGTAATGGTCGAAAGAGATCTATTGATATGGTTTCAAATTGTTGACATTATATTTGAGTTCCCAAAAGTCCACAGGGTTTTTGATTATTTGCCTTATATCTGGTGTATTGAATATCTGGCGAATATCCTTATATTTGGCGAATTCTTCTTAATGTATTCAGAAATGAAAGTTCTCATACCAGTACAAAAGTATCTCTTAATTATTCTATTTAATGTTCCTTCCACTCCATAGAGACAAGCATTTAGAGTGTCGTGATGTAACTTTAGAATATCCACTCATTCGTGTAAGGGTACTACCAACTGAGCTTCTGATGAGAAGAATATTGGAACAAGATGGTTGGTTAATTATACATCCTCTTTGTGTCTAATTGGAATTGTCAACTTCCTTTTCAGGATCTTCAGAGCACTTGATGATTTTATTACACTCTTCATCTTTCATTTCCTCTTCTCTAATTTTTTGGGTGTTCTCTAAAAGAAGTCTACGGAAATAGTGGAAGCTTCTCAGAGTACTTCATCAGTTTGGAATATGGGTCTTAAGAGCATGTCTGTCACATAGTTGGATTTCCCAGGGAGGTACTATATCTTAAGATTGAACTTTGAAGCTGCACAGCCAATCTCGCCAGTATTCTAGACGGTGACTTTAAATTCACAAGCTATTTGAGAAGCTGATGATCCATACCTTCCTCGTATCCTCGGAGAGCCCAAATGACAGCCAGGGCCTCGCGCTTTGTTGTTGAGCAATTTTGTTCCACAGAATTCAGTAATCTACTAGAATATTCTACAGGATGATTTTGGGTTCCCTGTTTTTGTAAAAGGACAGCACCCAAAGCGTAATTACTGGTGTCTGTTCATATAAGAAATGGCTTGGTTTCTTTTGCTTGGTTCAAAATAGGTGGAGAGGCCAAGTTATGCTTCAGTTTTTCAAATGCTCTTTACTGTTCAACACCCCATTCCCAAGAAACATTTTTCTTTGTCAAATTAGTGAGTGGCCTGGCAATTTAAAAAAAAAACCAGGAATAAATTCCCGATACCATGGACAAGTTTGAATAAAAGACTGAGCTTGTTTCATGTTCTAAGGTAGAAGTCAAACCAGCTGATAAAATAAATGCATAGAGGTAATGGGATTTACCTTATCTGGATTTGCTTCAACTCCCTCAGATTTTATACAAAGTCCTGGATACAACTTTCGAACATGCAAATTTATATTTCCTTCTGTTTACACTGAGTCGAAATTTGTCAAAGAAGTTTTTCAGCACTAGGATACGTTACTCAAATGTAGGTGACAACACGATCAGATTATCTAGGTAGACCAGTATTTTTACCGGAGAAATCCATTCCGGAAACTATCCACCTGGAATTGAAACTTCGCTGGAGCGTTTCGTAAGCCAAACGTCATTCTTTTGAAACGGTAAGCTCCGAAAGAACAGTCGAACGCTATTTTATCTCTATCAACTGGTTTGACTTCTACCTGATGATATCCAGCTGTGAGATCAATGGTTGGCATATATTTGCTTGTCTTCGTATCATGCCACAAATCATCCATTCTCGGTAATGAATATGTATAGGGGAAAGGTTTCATTTAGTATCCGATAGTCCACGTAAATTCTGTAACCATTTGGTTTCGGAACTAAAACCACTGGGTTGGCATTAGGAGACTTCATTCTCCAATTATATACTTTTCCAACAAATCATCAATTTGTTTTTCCAGCTCTTCCTTCTTAGAAGGTGATAATCTATATGGGGGGGGACAGACATAGGTGAGGATCATTAATATTGATGTAATGCTTGACATATGGAGTAGCTTTTCCCCTGGTCGGTGATTTGTATAATTTTAAGATCCTCACCCATTTCATCAGCTAAAACCCTCAAATGTCCCTTTCTTTATTGAGCAAGGAAGGACAATTTCGGAATGTTCAATGTTAAAAATTGAATCATAAAATCAATTACATTTATACAAAAAGGTTTAAAACACAAATAATAAGCTAAAATTACTTTAATCAATCCATTTTCCAGGAAAACTAATGATCATTTAGTATCAAAACGGTTTTTTTTATAAATATTTACTCTAGATTCCTTCTTAAAATACCATTGTATGAAAAAAACATTTTTTTTCTATTATTAACATACTCTATTTTTTAAAATACTAAGCAATAATACATCAAATTTACAATTCAAAAGCTTGAAAACCAACTCTTATTTTACAATATACAATTTTCACCACACCAATATATCAAAAGTTGAAAGCCAACTCTTTTTTTAATAAAATTTTTAATTTTTAACACATCAATTATTAATTTGCAAATAAAATAATATTAAATATCTTATGCTACCCGCAAGAAAGATAAAACAGAAACTTATTCAAAACGTATTTTATTATTAATTTCTTTAATATTTATATCTTGAATTTTTATTTTGAAAAAAGGAAGTAATTTCTGCAGAAAGAATGATATACAATCATCTAAAACAAAGAAAATTAAAATTCTTCCTGACGTCAGCCATAGTAAAACAATAAAGAAAAAAAAAATTATTTTCCGAAATCTATGTTTTCTGACCTTGAAGCATAAAGTGAGACTTCAGTAACTTAGAAAATGAACATTTACGAGGCTGATGATTAGTATTTAGTAATTTATTATTCAACTTTCAGCAAAATATTAGTTGCGTCTAATGCAGCATTTTCCCATTCAAAGTAACATTTAAAAAAAAACATATATAATCATAAACATTCAGGGTCACGAAATATAATGTAAAGAATAAGTTTCCCTACTGATATAGCACTTCTTAATGAATAAAATAGTTCTTTATTGAATTCAACACTTATATTCATAACTACATTGACACAACATGAATAAAATTTATTTTATACTTATTTCGCAAGAAGCATTCTCATAACAGAACACACTGCATCTGATTTCGATTTATTTATAAAACTAACTCTTTCGGTTTTAAATCACACAAGCAGAAAACCTAACGAATGTCTGAATAATATACACAATTATGATTCTAATATTTACACAATCTTAAAAGGAGCATACTTATTTATAGAAAAACAACATATTTATTAATATAAAACAACACACTTATTATACAAAATAGAAATTTATAAATCTATTGTTTAAATTAATTAATTATTTTCTTCAATGCGGGGGGGAAGTTACTGCAACCAAACCTTTTTTTTCTCACAAATACTA
>BMAW01049666.1:155260-235943 GCA_019974015.1 Nephila pilipes | reverse complement strand
CTGTCCAGACTTACCGCTGTTGTGTGTATGGCTGCACTTCTTCTCGCACTCTTCCTTAGTTTCGAAACTATTTTTGTTTCCACGACAACCTCCATACGTGAATTCTTCACACTTTCCATTGCGTTTGTTGAAGAAAAACCTCTTAATGCTAGCTTTGCAGGGACCCGTTTTTTTAGGCAGAAAACACTTATCATCTAGACCTGACATCAAAAGACATAATTAGACATTTTGACTTATAGCCAAGTTCCGTACTTTGAAAGCTCAAAACATTAAGGAAATGCATTTTTATATGAATTTAATAAGACTTTGTAAATTAATCTCACTGTTTGATAAACTGTAATTAAAAATTTATTCAAAATATCTATAAAAACAGAAGGTACAGAAACGAAATAAAATAAAAACAGTAGGTAACAAATTTGTAAAGTCAATACAAATATTAAGTTCATTTGAATTTCATGAAATGCAAAAACTCGTATTTAACTTTTTAAACAATGGAAATGGACTGAAAATAATTCCATACTATACGAATAGTACTACAAATTTTTCGAAATATAAATTTTAATCCAAATTAAAAATTCACTTATTTCAGTAAACTCATGACAGTAATGAATTGATTATTTGCAACGAATGAATTGGTATTATAAAAAGATTATTTATAAATACTGGTATAAAATTTTGAGCCTTTTTCGTTATAAAACTCAAATAACGTATTCTAATAGCTACTACATTACAATTCTTTGAATTGAAATCCCAATATATGTAGCTTATAAAAATACATACTACGAATAATTTACGTAGTTAAAGAGAAAAAAGAAACATTGAATTCATCTTTCCAATTACAAAGAAGGAAGAGACTGTTTAATAAGTCATAAGACAAACAAATTGTTACGATTACCGGAATTAGTTTAATTATTCGAGCTGTGAATGATAGAGCTAAATCTCCAAATTACTAATTCGAAGACAATGCTTTTCCCTAAATTGAATAAGCGATATTTTTAAACAAATCATTTCTATCTCAGTTCTTACACCATGGCTCAAGTTTTTGAATATTTTCAGCTTTTAAATCTTTTTAATCATCCTTCTTAAGAATCCAGAATTTAAATATTTTATTCCCCCCCCCTCTCTCTCTTTCTCTGCAACGATAAATATATAATTCATAAACATAAATTTAAAATTTATTAATTTTATTCGGTTATTTGCTTGGTTTAAATTTCCTACAAAAAGTTATTTATTTTCATTGCATACTAAAAAGCAGAAAATAAGTTTCTTATGGAAAAACAGAAAGTAAAATAAAGCTCTCTAGCTTCGAGAGGTGATGATGGAAATATATAAAGCAAGTAATGCTTTTAATCTCTCGTTCATGATATAATAAATTATTTCATAAATATTCCAGTGTTTTCTATTTTTTCACATTCATAGTTCATTATTATCATTATTATGGTTCTTTCGGCTTTAGATTTTTCGTTTTGCATTCCAAATTTTCAATAATAAAGAGGCTTGTTCTAATTTTTATTTGGACAATCTTTGTAGGAAACTAATTTTGTCACTTTGAGATTAAAATAACAAATGATAAAGTAAGAATGGAATGAAGAAAAATGGAGATTCTTACCACATGTCGGCCATTTGCATTTACAAGCTGAAATGAAAAAAAAAGCATTTTAGTCATCCATTAGAAATGCTTAATTTCCGAAGTATAATAGAATAATTAAAATTTAAAAAAGCAAATACTGGAACTGGTATGTAAAAATTGAATTATCATTTCCCCCTTTCTTTTATAATCCTAAAAAAATGTATTTTTCAATATATGTTAAGGAAATATATATTTACATATAAATCTCGAATTAAAAGTTTCTATTTATTTGAAGTTTTTTATACATTTTTTTAACCTTTCCTGTTAGAGAAACATCGAGATTGTAAAGCAATAGCTATAACAAACAAATCACTTTTATGTCAAATGCCTTCGTAAAAAACTTTTTATTGTTCCCGAAAAAAAGTTTGAAATTTCTTATTTGTATATACATTCTCGTAAATGGCCAGCAGTTACAAGCAAGATGCTTTGCCCACTAATAAGTAATATAGAAACGGGGGGAAATTATATTTTAAAATATCATTATGTTAGTCAAACGAATTGACTCAATTGTAAGAATGTATAATCGCAACAATACTTATTCCCACCAGGAACTTTTTACGGCATTTTATACTTCAAAAATTAATGGTAACGAAAAATTAATGTAAAAATATGAAATTTTTAAGAATTATTGTCTGATTCGATCTTGATATCTTATATAACTTCATCTAACTAAAAATACTAGTACCCTCAATTAGTCTACGGTTAAAGATATTGAAAGAAAATTATTTATGGATTACTTTGGTTTTTTTTTTTTTTTTTTTCTCAGCTCATTCCAAGAAAAATTTCCTTTTTTAGAAATATTTCATGGTACATGCAATGTTTATAATTTTTATAACAAATGTAATACAAGGAGGAGAATATGACATAAAAGTGATAAATAACATCTGACATAAATAAAATCTGACATAATAAACATAAATAAAATCTTACACAGCGTTTTGTTGCAGTAGGCGTCACATTTATAATCGCACTCTTTCTTCTCTTCATTGTAATGAAGATCTTTAGGACAGGGCATGATGTGTGCTATTCCATTCGAGCATTGGATATAAGTGCTGCAGTTTTTGGGGTTGCGATACAGTTCGTCAGTAAGGCACTTGAATTCTCCTTCTGAATCTTCTACAGGCAAAAAAAAATGTAATGAGGATTCACATACTCTTTAATTCATTGTAATATCATTATTTCTGCGCAGCGGACGGTTGGCATAATATGAATGACTCACATTAAGTTTCTAAACTTACAAAACAGTTTGGTAACATTGATGCGGTAACCTCTCTTTTAACCGGCATTCGATAGTTCGGCACATTCTTTAATCCGGCATCGATAGAGCCGTTTGCTTTTAGATTTTTTAAATTTATCCTTCTTATAATTTTTTTCACTTCAGCAAAGTGTTTCTTATTTTTCATATCACCTATGCACGATTTTGCAACTGTATATAAAGAGTGCACTATATAGTAAAATATCCTTGAAACTCAACTGGTGCTTATAAAACAAATATACTTAAATGCACTTGAGCATATTAAAAACTTGTTTTAATCATTACAAATTTTTATCAAGAGTGATTTATCTTTGGTATTCCCTTGAATACTGTATTGACGCACGATAAACCGACACAGCTATGGGCCTGTTTATCCTGGATTAAAGAGAGTTTTCTGTATATCTATTAATGGCTCAAAAAGAGCTAAATTTTGATATGGATGGATAAATTAATGTTAATTAAAAAGGCTTTTATTAAAGTTATAAATCTGACAATTCTGTTAAGCGTAAAAAGTAACGATTGATGAATGCTTAACTTAAAACTTCTAAATTTGATTGATTATTACTACTAATCTCAATTTCGCTTACTACGTTGCCATTTTTTTGTTTTTCTTGAAACAAATAAGCTTGTGAGGTTTATAAAACAATGCCAACTTTTCATTGAAAACAAATGAATATGCTCTAAAAGTGAAATTAGTATTTAGACAGTTTTGAAATTAAAGCAAATGCTTAAATATTAAATATAACTATAATATTCGTCTTTGTTATTTTCAAATTATTAAATATAGCAATTTATTAAATTAAATACACCTTGAGAGAAATTATAATTTTTTTTGCATAAAATGAAAATAAAATAAATCTGTGTACACTAATCTACTCTCAACACAAAAAATAAAATTCTCATGAGAAAATATCACAAGTTGTTTTTTGTATGATCTTCATCCCCTTTTCCTTAAGATTGTGCTATTCAGTTTAATCAAATTTAATACAGTAGAATTTTAGATAAGAATAGAACTCTTATGGGAATTTAAGAAATATGTTCACCGATGTAAAATAATTGTCCCAAATACTTGACGATAAAAAAAAAACCTTTATATAATACTTTCCAGATAATTTAATACCGAAGGATAGCATATTTTTCCAATTCAAAAATACTTTGTAAAAAAATTTTAAAAAATGTTATACACTGGTGTGCAAAACTTAAAGCAACAGGTGCTTTTTTTTGCCATAACTCCACGAACGATCATCTGAGAGACATAAATTCAGAGATGAGAGACAGCATTTTGTACTTAAACGATGACGAAAGCATAGTTGAGCAAAAATGAATACAATGCACATAGTATGGAGCCAAATAAAAAAAAAAGGTCTAATTGAACTCATAGCATAGTTACACATAATTGTATGTCCAAGAAGAAGAACAACAAGCAGATGTTTCTTATTATGGATATGCTCTCCTCTTACTTCAATGATTGCTTGGCACCGTCTCTCCATACTGAGCACCAGATTATCCAACAGTTCTTGAGGTAAGATTGCCCATTCCTCAATCAGCATCTGTTTCAGTTATAGGGTGTTCCCCGGAGGATGTAATCGGGCAGCAAACCCACTCCCCAAAACATACTACACATATTTTATGGGATATAAATCAGGGTAGAACGCTGGTCAATCTATTCGAGCGATATCTTTACTTTCCAGTAGCTGTTGAACATCAGCAGTCCTTTGTAGTCGTGTATTGTTATCCATAAAAACAAAGTATTGTCTAATATTACCTCGGAACAGACACACATGGGGAAGGATCACTTCCTTTCTATAGGGATCTCCAGTTACAGAACTGCTGCCGAAAACGTGGTGCACAGTCCGCCCATTCAGCATAATGTCTCCTCAGCGGTTTCTTTCCTTGATGTTAATGGGATGAAACCCTGTCCGGACCTCTCTCCAAATTAACTGGCTTTGAGAATCGCCTGTGGCACTGAAACGACTCTCATCCGTAAAGAGGACCCGACTCAATCGATGAGATGTCCAGTTTTAGTTTTCATCAGTTTTCAACATCACTTTAAACGGTGCCGCCGATGTCCAACTTTCAAAGTGATGCAGCGTTCAGGACGGCGGGCGAATAGGCCACCTTTGTGAAGGCCTCTGGCCACAGTAAACCACGACAATTGTCACCCTGTTACTGTACACAGTTGCTGAATGACACTTTCTGACTGATATTCGACTATTTTCGCCTACAGGATGATATATCGGTCATCCACTGCAGTTGTTTTCCTAGAGGGGTCACCACTAACCTTTCTAACAGCTGTACCTATGGTTTAGAAGGCTTTCCACCCTCACGAAATGACACTTTTGTTGATTCCGTACTCTTCAACTTCACTGGTCAAACTACGCCCCTCCTCCAGCTTTCCGATTCTTCTTTAACGTGTGAAGTCATCCAGAAGATTTCTTCTAGCCATATTTCACCAAGGAACTCACTTGCACTAGCAGCGAATGTCTTTAATTCGCTTCCGTTCTTCCTTTTATTGTAGTCTTGACGACCGCAAGCGTTTTGCGTACATTCACGTGGCCTTTGACATTTTGTTCCTGACATTTTTACACGCATGATCTTTTTACTTAATTGCGTGTTCATTATATTGATCACATTAACCCCTTTTCTGCAATTTCATAGCTATCTACTTAAAATTTAAATTGTAGCTTAAAATTTGCACACTAATGTATTATAAAAAATATGAACTTCTAAATACATTTACGTGAAAAAGATGAACTGTAATATTCCAAAATATTGAAACATAAAAATTCCTTATGTCACCCAAATCTTTCACCGAAACTATTATGCAATTCCCTCCCGTAGCTCAGGAAATATTCAATTTTGAAATCACGATAGGGAATTGATGGGACTGAAGTGATCGTACACAAGTTTATAGTATTTAATTATCAATCCATTTTTCTCGCGGTGTTAAAAAATGGAAATTATTTGCTTAAAATAATCTGCAACATAGTCCAATCACATTAATGTGATCACCTGTCAAAAACTAGAATAACCACTTTTCGCGACATGGAAATCTACTAAACGAGCAAGGTGAGAATCATTGAAGTTTTGAGAGATACTCACTAGGATGTGAAGCCATGTTGACTCCAATTACATGGATAGCTACCCTAGGTTACGAGATTGAGGATCCATAGTGTGAACTGCCCAATCAAAGGGGTTCGGCAGATTTTCGATTGAGCTTAAGCTCTGAGAGTTAGAGAGCGAAAGTACCATAGTGCTCTTCAAATCACGCACACATACAACTAACGTTTGCGCATTGTATTGTCCTACTGGAAGATGCCATCGCAAAACTAATCCGTACCTAGTGAGCAGACGAAATCCTCTAGGATAGATACATACTTCCGTGGATCCATGCGTGCCTTCCACAATGGTAAGTGCATAATACAGCCTCCTCGTGATTAGCCCCTTCTTGAAATTGTTGTAGTGCATTAGTTTTATGATGTAAGCGCCAACGTCCATCTGTTTGAAGGTGCCGGACCATCACAGCCAAAGGGAAGGCGACCATATCGTCGACTTCCTAATTAGAAATAACTTTTCTATTTGGAATGATCCTAATTCTCCACCAACTTTTGAAACAACTAATGGGAGAAGAGGTGCTTAGAGGGTTCCTCGATACTATCTAAGCAAAAACCGCATAGCTAGGTTGACCAAAGACGTTTGAAAATTTGTTAATGTTCTGAAAGCCTCCCCCTTCCTTCGCGAGTAGATCACAGAGACGAGATCGATGACCTCGGAGGACGAATAACCACAACAATTCAGAAAACATGAGAAGAGCTCTTGAAGAGAAGAGACTCAGCAAAGTGTAGAGTCCCATGGTGGTATATGGAGTTAGAAATACAGAGAAAGAAGGTAAGAGCTGCAACGAAAGTATGAGTCCAGTATGACCTGCCAGTCTGAAAGAAAAGCACGAAAATGCGTTTACGAGAGACATCAGTATATAAAAAGCTGTTGCTGATCAAAAAGAAAAACAACTGGGAGCGGTTTTGCGAGAAAATCTCAAACCAGGGAGTCTGGCAGTTACTGTACCGCATAGCTGCAAATAAAATTTCTATACCCTCTGTGGTAGGCAATGTCTCTGATGCGAAAGGCGATGTCGTGTAGAACATGCACAGTATCATTGATCTAATAGTCGCTTGGTTTTTCCCAAAGGATAACCAAGGAGTGAAACTCCTAAACAACTAAAATGGAGGGAAATAGTTCAACAGTACCTCAGTGACAACAATGATACAGATTTCAAAGACACCGAAGTCATGCAAGTGATTCGCTCGCTTGCGAAAGAAAGGCACCAGGAGTTTACGGGTTAAACTTAGAAATTGTAAGAGAGATACATAAGAAGACACCATAGCTCTTTACGCTCCTGTTCAACAAGTACATGCGCATAGATCACTTTTCAGATAAGTGGAAAGTAGGACAGCTGATCCTATTCAGCAAGCCCGATAAAGATCCATCAGATTCAAAGGCGTATAGCCCGATTTGCTTACTTACGTCGATGAGCAAAGTACTTGATAAACTGATCTCCCAAAGGATCTTCTATCATCTCGCTTCGTGATCGATGAATAACACAAGGCAGTACGGCTTTAGACTATCGAAGTCGTGCGAGCTCGCACAATACGCCTTGAGGACTAAGATCCATGAACATCTTAGGGGTAAGCAATGTGTCAGTGTAATCTCGCTCGACGTAGCCGGAGCTTTTGATAGCGTGTAGTACGTGGCACTTCTGTATTACCTGATCAGAGCGGACTGCCTGATGAACCAATTTTGACTAGTAAATGACTATTTAAGAAACCGCAGGTTTATTTACACCAGTTCTTTAGTACGTAATGAATATTCAATGAGCAATGGATGTTTGCAAGGTTCCTGCAGCGGCCCTCTGTTCTGGAATATAGTGGTAGTTTCTCTACCGAAAACTCCCTTCGGGGAAGGATGTTGCATCCAAGCTTACGCCGATGACCTTACCTTGGTAATCTGGGGTAAGGCCAAGGTGGAATTGGAAATTAGAGGCAATATTGCGTTGGACAAGATTCGGCAGGGAGGTGACACACACAAGCTTACTCTCAGTAGTGCAAAGTCAGCATGCATGCCAATCACTTACCTGCGAAGACTTAAGTACGATGATTCCATTCCATTTAAGCAGGGACGAAATTAAAGTAGTCCCCTCCGTCAAATACCTCGCAGTGGCGTAGGACAAGGCACTGACCTTTCATCAGCACTTTAAAGATATAAGACACAAGGTTGACATCTTGACACATAGATTGTTGCTGATAGCACGCAAACTCTATGGCAAACACCCGGGTATTTTCTATAGGATTTACCTAGGTGCCATAGAGAGATTTGCAGTGTATGGGTATGGAACATGGGGACACAGTTTGAGAAAGAAAACTTTCTAGAACTACTTCAATGTGGTGCAAGGAAGACCATTGATTAAAATGAGCCTAGTATATAAGACTACGTCCAGGGTAGCATTGCAAGTAATATCGGGAGTATTTTCTCTTGACATAGCGGCTAGCAAAGAATACTCTAAATTCCTTCTTCATAACACCTTGGAGCCCCCCCTCCTCATTGAAATAGATGGGGAGAGGAATATACCTAGTTTAACATCTGGAGCATCCATCCGTCAGAAAGACTTCAAATACATCATGTTCTGTCGGACCCTGAAGGGGACGGTCTTGAGATCTATACAGATGGATCGGGCCTCAACAATAAAGTTGGAGCTGTGTTCGTGGCTACTTGCTAAGGCGCCAAAATTGAGGAGGGGTTATTCCGTCTAGAGGACTATAATACGGTCTTCCGGGTGGAGGCTCTTCCTCTTTTGAAGGCAGCCTAGTGGTGCTTGAGACTGTCAACAATCCCGATAGTAAACATCTTCACCGACTCTAAGTTGGTTCTGGAGGCTCTCGGGAATCCAGACGACAAGCAACCAACGATCCAAGAGATCAATAATATCTCCAGAAAGGTGAATTCGGAACGAGAAGTCATCCTTCACTGGATTAAAGCCTGTGTAGGAATCAGTGGAAATTAGATGGCGGATGAGGCGGCCAAAAGGGCTTTAGAGCTACCGCAAGTCACAGACCCATTGCCTGCTTCTCGAATAAGGCTAAAATGGTTACTTAGTGATTCAGGTCTGAGGGTATGGAACTCGAGATGGCAGAACAACGCCAAAGGCAGCCTCACACACCACATCCTGCCCAACCCGGTATTACATCTCCGAGTCAGCGACAAAAGTATAGTCCAACTGGTGACGAGGCAAGGTAGGTTACCCGTGTACCTTAAGAGGTTAGGGATCGTGGAGAAAGACAGTTTCGAGTGCGGGGGAGACGGTGATTCTCTCTACTTCCTCAGCAGCTGTCCATGAACCAGTAAGTGGACCTCTCAACTGGACCTTGAAAAAGGGATAGCCTCGTTATTAAAGCCCAAAAACCTAGCGATCCTTCTGGATCTAATGAAAAGAGTAGATGAGATGACCTTGGTCATCTTTAATCAGCAAAGATCGTACCTCGGTACGACAATTTAGGAGAAATGGTCATCATAACCGGTGGGAAAAGGCCCCGCACAGGTGTCTAAGGCTGATAAGACACCTGGGACGTTAGTACCACAACCAAAAGTTCTAGCTACGATGTAAAAGACTGCAAAGATATTTAGGTACTGGAGGTAATGGGAAGGTACCCCCCAAAACAGTTACTCGTGCCTAGGCATGAGCATCGAACACTGAAAAGTTAAACTTCGGCGCAACTAACGAACGCGAAAAAGTCAAACCCAGTCACGACAACTCTTACAAGTTGTAATTGGAAATTACTAAAACTGAGGGAGACCCCTTTAAGTCTGAGGAAACAGGTCCACGGTGGGATAAAACCCATCATTTGCCAATAAAGGACCCTAGTACTCACAGCCCCGGCACCCGCCTCTGGTGAAAAAGACTGCAAAGAAGTCTAGGTGCTGGAGCGACAGGTCGGAACTAATCCCATGTTAGAAGCCCACGCCTGATTTGCCATGAAGTTCACTCCAGTAGACGGAAAGTGAACTACGGTCCAGTACCGGACAGTAGTCCACTTTCCGGTTCACAAGCCCGGAAAGTGGGGAGGTCCTCAGGAGACGAGAGGGAAACTAGATGTTTGACCCACCCAAAGAGCCCTGAAGCACCTTGGTACACCTTGAGTGCAAGTGTGTCCTTGCAAATGGCATTGCAAGACAGTATGTTGTGCGAGGGCCTTCCTACTCCAAACACGTAATGCACCGTGAGCGGAGTGGGGGATTGGTCACTCGAATTACTATTTTTGAAGGTGCATAAAACATGATTCATCAGAAAACTCCAGTTATTGCTACTCCGAGGACATCCATTTCCGGTAATGGTATGCAAATTCCAGCCTTCGTCGCCGATTGACAGCAATCAGCATAGGTGCATTATCCAGCCATCTGCTGTGGACTCCCATAGGCAGTAACGTTCGCTGAACTGTTATTGAGGATGCAGCTTTGGTAGTTTCTTCTTCCCTTCGGACAGTCAGTTGGTTGACGGATGCTCGTCTATTTATCCGTACGTATCTCCGCGGCAGACATTCACCTTTATCAATTATAGCCTATGGCGCACCCTATTTTCTACGTTGCTAATTTGGGATAGTACCATCTGACCGTGCGTGATACACAACAAACGTAAAAATATCACAAAATTAGGTGTTTTAGAAATGCTACCACCCTTAATCAGGAATCCAAAAACCTCATCTTGCGAAAGTACAGTGACTTCTTAAATTAGCCATACTATATAACAAGATAGAAAGAGGAGAAAGATCACTATTTTATCAAGAAACCAGGAGGTGAGGTATTTTAAGCATGTGTACCGGGCTCGAATCCGATTACTAGTCCACTTGAATCAGACCCATTTAATTCAAGTCTACTGTTTGGAGTTATTAAAATCAAAATAGGATTCTACATTATAATATTATATTATTTATTTCATGACCAATTAAATAAACGATCAAAATATTGATGCATTTTGATTTATCTTACTCTAAGATTAAATAACCCGGTTAAAGATATTTCACTGATTATAATTGCGTCAATATGTGAGTGTCTTAATAATAATAAAGAGAAAAATTTACTACAAGGAGGCATCTTTTTATGAAAACGTCTACATAAAGTGCTACTTACCATGTTTGCTGCACTTTTTCTCGCACTCTTCCTTTGTATTGAAATTATTATCATTTCCGTCACAACCTCCGTACTTGAATTCTTCACATTTTCCAGTGCGTTTGTTGAAGAAATATTTCGGAATAAGAGCTCTACAGTTTCCGATTACTTTAGGCAGAAAGCATACATCATTTAGACCTGCAATCAAAGAGTAATATTATTAGAAATTTTGAATGATTTCTTCCATGTAAATTAAAAAAACAATTGAAAGGCATTTCTTTATGAATTCAATGAGGGTTTGCATCTTAATCTCAATGCTTAATCAAATGGAATTATAACTTTATCCTTAATAATTATATTTAGAAATGGTAATGAAACGGAATATTATAAGAAACTATGAAGAGTAGTAAAAAATTTATAAAGTTCAAATATTTAATAGAAAGGGTATAAATGAATTACATAAATTTCGAAAATTCGTATTTAATGAATAATTCCCTATCACGGAGAATATCGTCCGAAAACCATCCTATGTTACTCATATAGCATTGCAAACATTCTTAAATTCGAACTTTTTTATTCGAATGAAAGACCATGCCTTTCTACGTGTTCTTAAGTAATGAAAGCAATTGATCAGTGAGAAGAATTTTCAGTATTTGAGTTACTCTCTCCTCTACATGAGTGTTTTAGATAAATTACCAAACTGTTTGATTTCGCAGCTTATGCCACCTCTTGAATTAATTAGGCGACATTCTTCAACAAATCGTTTGCTATTTTAAGTGTTTGAATCGAGATTGGCGGTGGGATTTTTTTTTTTTTTTTTTTTTTTTTTTTTGCATTTTCACTATTTATAGAACTTTTCAGCAGAAACGACAACAAAGCTAAAATTATCAAACATAGATTTAAATATTATTATTATTACTTAAATATTTATTTAATTTTAAATTTATTCAAAAACATTTGTTTTATTTGTGCACTAATAATCGAAAATTTATTTCCATCAAAAAATTTGTGTTCAAATCCAAAATCTTAAATTCGTCAGGTGCTGATAGATATATTCGAACTGTAACATTCATCCTATTCATTGAGTACTATAGAGCCTCTATTATACGAATGCTGATCAAACGAAACATTGGTTAATCGAAAATGTTCCAGTTGGCAAATTTGAATTTATGCTCATGTGGAAGTACTGTAACATTGGGCTATTCGCGGTTTCTCTTCACTAACCTTGGGGACTTTTAATTGAGATTGATTACTTTTGCTAAACAACCTTTGCCTAACCAAAAAATGAAATGTGGTTATGTAAAGTAATTATGTAAAGCAGGTAGAAATGAAGTGAAATGGGCGAGTTAGGAAATACATGAACTCCTACGGAAAGTAGCGAGAGAGAAGCTGATAGAGAGGCTAAAGGAGAAGTGAAGCTGAAGTGATAGATAAGAGGAAGGAGAAGCGGAAAGAGATTGAAACAGAGGGTTCGAGTAAAGATTGTTGTAAGAAGTATATTTCCTGCTGTTTTCAACAGTTGATCCAGATTCTGTGCTGCAGTCGAGGAAGGATCAGTGGTAAGAGTCTGTTAGATTACTATTGGTGGGTTGAACTAAGATAGTAAAAAGCTTACCCTGGAGAGCATAGTGAGTAGTTGTCATAGTAAATATAAGTTAATAAAGTCCATAAATATTGTTCCAGTGTCTCTTTGATTAGTTAGTGTATCTTAGTGTTAATTAATTGAATCTAGTTATGGCACAAGATGAAGCCCGTGTCGGGCGGGCGTCACACTACTTGTACCGCTAGTGGAAGCAGAATCATTCAGTGAGGGAAATTTTTCCAGCATTGAGACAGCTCTAAGATGTACTTAGCGCAACAAGAAGACTGTGATGCTGTCCAATTGCTGTCTGTATGTTGTTTGATCTATTTAGCGGCAAAAAAAAATCGTTCTGAAGTTTAATACAGTTCTGAATTAAAAGTGAATTTTACTAAAACTGCGGTTCTATTTTTATGTTTATTTTCGACTTGTCAAACTGATCTAGTTATTCCTCTGCTTTATTTCTAAGACATTTGATATAAAATATATACAGTTTTGTGTTTAATACTTCTGTTTCTTTATTTAAAATTGCTTATATGACACACATATATTTTTTCCTGTAAATGATCAGCTATTCCTAGGGAGGCCAACCTTTTGCATACCATGCTCCAATTTTTTACAGAAGAGTTCAGATGCGTCATATAACTTCAGCACTTTTTGTACCGTCTTACGTCAATAGTTTAGTTTCCATTGTAAGGGGTTGGTAAATAGAGATATAAGGATATATATATATATCTGATTCGCTTAAAGGAGGAAAAAGGATAACTTAACCACGCAGTTAAATTAATTATTTTACGCACATATAATGAACTGGCCGCGGTAACTTAGTGGCCATTGTCGCGGACTCGGGGTCGGTGTTGTTTTTGTCGAGTCGTGGGTTCTTGTCCTGTTGCCTCAAAATTCCCGTGGTGTAACGATATTGATGGACGTTAATTTAAGACAAGGTCCCAAGTCTTCCGATGACTTGGTGTGAAAGTTTCAAGAGCGAGGAGCCAGATAAGGTGTCGTCATCGTCACTTGACCGTGGTTCAGAGTGGTGAGATCCATCGCCCATAGCTCTCGTGTTGTTTCTAAGTGCGACGTTGATATGCAATTAATCATTAAAATTGATATTATTGTTTCACAAAAATATCACTCTATATTTACCTTGTGTAAGTTAATGCATATTCCCTTTCAATAATTGTTTTCAGGTTTAGCTAATATTTCTTCTCTTTATCAAACTTAATTGATACGCCACTTGTAACATGTAATGCGCCACAGTTGGGCCCTCCCTGAGCTATTCGAACTTCCCAGTCCCTAAATGTTCTTCGCAGTCACTGCTGTGCCGTATTTTAATCCTTAATAAAGGCCATAGAGTTGTCTATTTTATAATATTCATAGTAACTTAATTCACATAAGTTATGGTTTCCTAAGAAACAGGTACCGTTGTATAGCGGCCGGATGACGTTACCAAAACGTTGTCTGTGCAAACCAGGCACGCGCTTCCACTCACATTCAACACTTGTCAGGAAACCACGCCATTTAGTTTACATTGACGTATTTTAACGAAGCTAATCACTGCAATATTACGGCACCTTTTTCTTAGCTTTTTATCGTATTGTTCTTTAAATAAGTCCTTTATTTCATTTTTGTTTAGTATTTTTTTAATTCTCAGTACGCAAATTAAAACCTTTCTTTAAAATAATTTTTATTAATGATTATTTTTCATTTGGATTTTTCAGTTCAATAAACATTTTTTATTTGTATTGTTTGTGACGGGGTAATTGTTTGTTTTTAGGGCCTAAGTCAATCGAAATTCAAGAAATAGCCAGTCAAGCAAACTCTATAGAGTATATTTATTCTGTTGAAGAATAATTCAAACCAAATCCTTATCAAGAAGGTGTATCTGTTACTAACCCGCGTCCGAAACAAAGATACTAATTGGGATTTCTAATCTCAATAACAGAGAAAAACTGTATTTAACTCAGAAATTAACTCTTGTTTTTGAATCGAGTAATATATAAATTATCAGATGATCGATTAACATCTTATTGCTCATGAATCTCGCTAATTTTTTCCTGTTGTTAATCACGCTATCACCTTCAGCTTCTCCAGTTCTTCCTTTCTTAGTCGTGATACTTCTATATACAGGATGTTTTGAAACTCAAGGGCAAAAATTTAAATGATGATAGGAAATAATTAAACAAGTAATTTTCACTATACAATGCTCAGGCGAAGAGCAAGCGGTGAACTATTAGATGGCGCTGTAAAGAAAAGTATAAAGTGAGAGTTTATTTACACACCGTCATTTCAACCATGGATTTCAGGTGGCATGGTGACGTACACTAATAAGGTAAAGGCCACGTCTCCTGAAATCCACGGAAGAAGTGACGGTGTATAAGAAAACTCGCGCTTCATGCTTTCTATTACAGCGCCGTCTAGCGGTTCACCGCTTGCTCTACCCCCAATGCATTATATGGTAAAAATTGCTTGTTTGGATATTCTCTATCATTCCTTAAATGTTTGCCCTTTAGTTTCGAAATACCCTGTATATTACAGGTATTTAATAGTTTATCGAATCTTGGCATACATAGTTATACTATTAAATTTTTAGACGATAAATCACCTTTAAATCGAAGCTCTATCATTTCCAACAATTGAATGTTATTGTCAAAATGCTTCTTACTCCTAGAATAATGGGATACTTTATTAAAAGTCTGAGAGAGAATATCTTGAACTTCAGTAAAAGAAAAATGGGATTTCTAAATGGATTCCGAAATGGATTTCTAAGCTCAATTCAGAGTTTTTATTCTTATTATTTTAATTTTCTAACTAATTTTAATGATATTCTGTCGAGATCTGAACACGAGGCAGTGAATAGAGAATTTTTTTTTAACAAGAATTGAGGAAAGTACTTTAAGGACAAGTATTTTCTGTCACCCCTTAGATTTTTATTCCTCATGAGTTTTGAAAAACCATGTATATAGCAATGCTGATTTCACTGTAAATCTCTTAAGGTAATAGATTATCGTAATAAAGTAGCTCAAATGTTAGTAGAAGAAAACTCCTGAACTCGTTACAAAATCATATTATTAAAATCACTTTTCATTTGGAGAAAATACGCAAATTATAAGCGATAGAGTAGGGATGGAATAAAAGAAAATGGAGATTCTTACCACAAGTCGACCATTTGCATTCGCAAGCTGAAACGAAACAAATATAGTTTAAAGAATAATAATAAATGTTCATTCTCAAAAATTCAAATGTGTAATTAAAATTTAAAAGATAAAAATGAAGATAATATTCAAAACAAAAATAAGAAGTTTATTTTTCTATAAAGTTTCTTATAGTATGAATTTTTCGATCAGTTCATAAAAATATTTATCTATATTTATGTTACAAAATTCTATATTTTCATTTATCTTAAGTTTATTTATCCTTTTTTTCTATTCGAGATCAATAGATTTTGCACAGAAATCTATATTATGAGAAATTTCTTAGTCTGAAACATTTTTGTGTTTCAAAATTTCAGGTTCGACTTTTTGTATGAATAATGTTCTACTTGATTTAACACTCACACAACCTTTACGTTTAAAATTCTAAGCCCAATAAAATATAACAGAAAAATTCTTAAAATGTCGTTATATTTGTGAAACTGATTGTTTTAATTATCATTATTTGTAACATTTTCATTCGAATAAATTAATTTTCCTGACATTTTATTCCTCGATATCTATTAATCACGATGTACTGAAAAACATCACGATCAAAATATATTTTCCAACTTTCGTGCTATTATTATTACTACTATTATTTTTAGCTTACTATAATTCTGCTCAATGCCTTTTTCGAACAGAAAAAAAAATCGCCTCTTGACTGAGGTTCAAAATTACGAGGTCCGTCATCAATAGCCCTCGTGTTGTTTCTTGTGCGACGTTAATAAAACTAAACCAAACAGAATAAAAAAGAATGAATGTTTAAATATTGTTAAAGTTTAACACTTTTATCAGTGTATTTGTGTACTATTATATTTCTGTTTTGTGGAAAATGTTAAATGTAATAAAGCAATATGGTAAAAATATCATTAAATCCATTTTTAAAATAAAGTCCTGATTTTTGAGAACCGAAGTGAAGATTAAATAAAATAGAATAAAATTTATGTAATAGAAACAAAAGAGAAATATATATATGTAATGCACTTTCATAAGTAATAAAATTGACTGTCCTATATGTATCTCAAACTCAGCTCAATAAACCTGCATTATCTAATTTTCTTTTTCTTTTTCTTTCTTTTTTTATTTTTATTATCTCTTTTATTTTTATTATCCCTTCCCGACTGTTTTAGAAAGTGGGAGGAAAATTAAATGAATGCCTTTTACTCTGATTTGTAATTTGTTTGCGTGAATTTCGAAAAGTGACGTGGTCTCAACAGAGGGAATGGATTAAATAGAATATAATTTAATAGTTAAAAAAGCGAAATGTAATACGGAGATAAAATAGCGCAATCCTACATGCGTCCGAAATTCAACTGACTGAATATGTATCCTCTAATCTTTCCTTTTTCAGTTTATCCTGTTATTTCTACACCTGACTGCTTTGAAATGGAGAATTTATTTTAGAAAAATAAATATATGTCCACACTAATTTATACTTTGCTTGCAAGTACTTCGGAAAATAAATATCAGCTCCCCGTATGACTATAGAAAATAGTCATATAAAATTTTCCTAACATATTTTACTAATTTATTTTAGAGAAAATTCATGGTACATTAAAGTTGCGTATATTTTATAACAAAAGTAATACAATAAGGAAGATACATATGATATAAAAAAAACCTTACATAGTGTTTTGTTGCAGTAGGCGTCACATTTATAATCGCACTGTTTCTTCTCTTCATTGTAGTGAAGATCTTTAGGACAGGGCATGATGTGTGCTATTCCATTCGAGCATTGGATATAAGTGCTGCAGTTCTTGGGGTTGCGATACAGTTCGTCAGTAAGGCACTTGAATTCTGGTTCTGGATCTTCTACGGGTAAAAAAAAAAAACGAAAATAATTCGAGATAAAAACCAACGTTTTTAAAAACAACGTTTTTATATAGTGGCAAAGTTTATTAAGAAAAATTATTGAAATATTAGTTAAAACTGGTCGCAAATATCTAAATATTGCATTGTTAGGCAAGTAAGAACGGTTCCCGAAATTTCAGAGCTCTAGCGTGATGGGAAGTTGGTTAATTTAACGATAGAAAATTTGATGACACACACACACACACACAGAAACACGAACCAAGTGAAATACATAAAAACGTTAAAAGTAACTAAAATTAATTAATTCATCCGGTAAATTAAATGGTTGGAATGCAGTTTAACCCAATCACTCTTGGCGACAAGAATTATTTGGCAGTATTTTGCCAAATGTGGCTACCCTGTTCCGTTTTACGGACTTAACGTTCAGCCAAACAAAAAAATCGCCAAGTTTGGTGCCAATTTTTGAAATCGCGCTAAGTGGTTGGGATAAACTGCATTATTGAAGAAAATACTAGCTAAAACTTGTCGCAAATGTCTAAATATCGCATTGTTAGGCGAGTGAGAACGATTCCCAAGGTTTCAGAGTTCTAGCTTGATGGGAAGTTGGTTAAATTAACGATCGAAAATTTGATGACACACACACACCAAGTGAAATTCAGAAAAACGTTTTTAAAAAAACAGTTGTAATGTTAATTTGTACACTAACTCATTATTATATAACTCTTCCTCTGCAACGGACAGTCGCCATAAAATAAATGAGAGATAATACTTTTCGCTACTTACATCGCAGCGTGATAAAATTAATGCAGTAACGTCTCTTTGATGTGTGAATCAATGGTTGAGAGCATTTTGTAATCCAGTTACAATCGATCCATTCGCTTTCAAATGTCTTAATGTGCTTTCAGATTTTTTAGTTTATGGTAACTGTAAGTTTTTATTTCAGTTAAGTGTTGCTTGTTTTTCATCTCCGTTTGCAAAGTATTGCAGCTGTACATATATTGAGTATACCGTACAGTAAATAGTTTTCAAAATCCAGTTGTTGTTCTTCAAGAACTAATGAAACCAAAAAACTTAAGCTAGTCACAAATTGTTTTAATTATCAATGAAACCTATTACTTTTTTGTGTTGTGCTTTTAAGTAATACCATAATATTGAATTAAATTAGTGTTCAATGTGTGAGTTTATTTTTGTAGTCACCAGAATGATAAAATACACATCGTCGGGTGTTTGTTTAATTTACACAGGTTCAAGCGACATTTCATTAATTAAATGTTTAACAATTTAAAAAATTTCTATATATATATATATATATATATTTGTATCTCTAGTGAAGCTATATTGACGCTCGATAATTCAGCAAGGCAGTGCAGGATTTTAAAAAAAAAGTCGATGGTTCAAAATAGCTACTACATTTGGTAAAAATAGAGGAGAAAAAGTACATTTTATTATCAATGGATTCATTGATGTTGTATTCAAAAAGGCGTTCTATTAAATTTATATATATCTAGTACTATTACCATTACCCATAAGAAGTAGCTGTTTATTGAAAGATAAAATTTCCATAGCAAATTGACTGTTTCGACTGATCTCACTTTCGCTTATTCCGATGCCATTTTGTTGTTACACTTGAAATAAATAAGCTTCTGAAATTTATAAAACACTACCAACTTTTCACTGAAATCAAATCATTATGCGTTAAAAGGAAAATTAGTTTTTAGAAAGTTTTGAAATTCAAGCAAATAAAATATAAAATTTATTAATAATATTCTGTACAGATATTTTGAAATTATTATTGGTAATTTATTAACTTAAATATATCTTAAGAGAAATTAAAAGGGTTTTGCTGTGTGTGTGTAAAATGAAAGTAAAATATGTGTTTTCACATTAATTTATTTTCAGCAATTAAAAAAATTCTCATGTGCTTTTAATGGAAAAATATACACAAGGTTTTTTAGTATATTATCGTTCTTCCACAAGTTAGTTTTTTTTTTCTTCTTAAGAGTTCTATAATCAAATTTTAAAAGCATTTAAGAGAAGAATTTAGGATTAGAATAGAATTCAAAGAACTTTAGAGTTTTTATAGTAAAATGGAATTCTCACAAATATGTAAGAAATGTATCTCCTGGTGTTACATAATTGTCTCAATCGCGTTTGATGATAAAAAAAAAAAAAAAAACTTTTTATGTAATACTTTCCAGAAATTTTAAAAGAAAAGATAGGTATTTTTTTCCAATTCTAAAAATATTTAAAATCTTTTTTAAAAAAAGGAATATTATTATAAAGAATTTGAACTACTATATACAACTACGTAAAAAAAGATGAAGTGTAACATACCAAAATTTTTATACATGAAAATACCTTATATGTCACATAAATATTAAATCGAAATTTTATGTAATTCCCTCCTATAGTTCAGGTAATATTCAATTTTGAAATAAAAATAGGCAATTGAGGAGACTGAAGTTGTAGCATGCAAAAAATATGAATTGTTCGCTTAAAATAATACAATACTTCGTCCAATCACATTAATGTGACCACAAATCAAAAGCCAGAATTACCACTTTTAGCAATGTGCACTGCTAAAAATTGGGCAGAAAAGAACCAGTAAGGTTTTGAAATATACTCATAAGGATGAAAAGCCATGTTGATTCTAATTACTTGGCCAGCTATCCTAGGTTGCTCGGTTGAGGATACATGGCGGAATCAATGGAAGCCAATTAAGCTTAAGCCCAGGTGTTAGGAAGCAAAAGATTCATTCACTCATTCTGATGCTCTTCAAACCCCGCACGTGCACTTCGAATTTCAAGGCATGTTGCATTGTCCTGATGGAAGATGCCATCGTACTGAGGAAACTCTATTCGCATGTAGGGATAGACATAATTCACAAAGACATATGCATACCTACTTAGATCCTAATGTGCCTTCCATAATGGGGAATGAACTCGAGGAATGCCGAGGAAATATTCCCCAGACTAAAACACTGTCCCCTGAACCTTAAAAACGTCTGGAAAATGTTATTTATTTGTTTTCTGACGTTTCACGCCCCATACGCCGATATCTATCTGTCCGATGGTACATAAAATGTGATTCATAGAAAAATGCCACCTGTCGCTACTCAGAGGACGTTAACTTGTGGCAATCTTTTGCATATTCCAACCTTTGTCGACGATTAAGAGCAGTTACCATAGTTGCATTAACAGCGGTCTATTATGCAGTCGTCGTCTGGGGAATCCCATATGGAATCACATTCGCCTGACTGTCGTTGAGGATGCACTTTTGGTAGCTGCTTGGTTCATCCAGGTTGTCAGTTGGTCGACAGTGGCACATCTATTCACACGTACACACATCTGCAGATGTCTTTCACCTTTAACATCTATGGCTCATGAAGCACCACACTTTCCCCATTGCTAATTTAGGATAGTACCATTTTGCCATGCATGGTACACTTTTATCACGAAAACATGCTAAAAATTCACAAAAGTATTGTTTCGGAAATGCTGCCACCTTTAGCCCAGAAGCCAATGATTATGGTCTTTTGAACGTCGGGCAAATCGCTCTGTTTCTACGTTTCTCAAACAATTTTTCAATGTTCTCCTCTTCCCTCCGATACTCTTTATATACACTACATTGCTAGCGCTGCCAGGCCTTGTGCGATTGATTGCTTCGTGTCAACATGGAGAATAGACAGTGATCCCATAAATGTGACTGGACTTAGTATAGGAGACTCAAATGATTTTCTTCGAACATTTCTGGAGCTAAAGGTTGGATTCGAATGAAATTTGAAAAATACACTATTTAGACCATTCTCTGCCTATTTCTCTTCGAAGCAGTGTATTAATTCATTGACTTCATAATACAGTGCTCCTTAATCCATTACCTGTGACATCAATTTTATCCAGATGAAATGAGAATGGCGAAAATTATTGAGACTGTTCCTTTTCTTGACGATTGTGAATTCGAAAATTAGATTCATTTTGGTCCAGTATATACTGGCAATTTTAATTAGCAACATTTTTTAAAAAAATTAAATCAAGCTTTTATTAATTAATTAAAAATTTAATCAAGTCCAAAAAAGTATAAAAATAATTTTTTAAACGTAAAATAATGCACTGCTGGCCATTAAAATTACAGCACCTTGTAAGAGATCAAACACAAAAAATATATTTATTGTATGCAAACAGAATAGCACGGAGACAAAATGATTAAATTTGCAATCAATTTGGGGGTTTACAGAGGTGAGAAATTAGTAGAAACAGCTACCGCTTCTACTCATTCCATGCTGCTTCAAGTCTATGCTACACTTCATCAACTGTATTAGCTGGAAAGGGGTGGCAACTAGTCTCTCAACAACCCATGACCAGACGCTTTCAATGGATGAAGTACGTTGGAAGACGAAAGTATGTTTCACAATGTAAGAAGTTTAGATACCATACAGGCTAGGGCAACAATCGAATACCTTGAGTATTGAGGATGGTCAGAACACGACATGCAACATGTAGTATTGCATTATCTTGATGGAAGATGGCGTTTGTCAGGCATTTAAGTTAGGGCACAACCACTGGACGTAAGATGTCAGAAATGTACTGATCTCCGTTCAAATTACCGTCAATCCGCACTAGAGAAGCACTTATCATGTACCCAATGACTGCCCAAACTATCACACCAAGTGTAGGGCTCCTATGCCGATATCGAACGCAAGCAGTCGACGAGCGGTCTCCTCGGTCCTACAGACACTTTTACTGCCATCAGAATACTGACAGAACCGAGACTCGTCTGAAACGACGACATTGTGCTACTCCTGTATCCAGCTTTGTCTTTCGGTTTGACAGAGTCGCCGTCTCTTTCTATGCAGCATTGTCAAGGGAAAACGAATTAATTGTTGCCGTGCTAATAGTCCACGCTGCTGAAAACATCGTAGTTGAGGATTCTAGGCGTCCTTCAAATATTTCAATTTTTTGACAAATGGCCCATGATGTGGTTGACCGGATTTGAAGGGCTGATTTCACTTTATGTCCGTCCTCTTAGGCGCAAGTCATGGAAGAGCGTGGAGATCCTGCGTGCTATACTGTATGACCCTCAGAAAACCCACTGATTCCATATTCGCATAACAGTGGTTGAATATCGACCAATGCGAAGGGAAATATCAAGGAACGATAGCCCACACTCTTGATATGCAACGATCCTGCCTCTATCGAATTCCGACACTCGCTGATAAGCGTTTCTTCTTCTTATTTGAGGCATAACATGGTATTCTGAGTAAACTCCGACATTACAAAGTGCCCTCTGATTGTGAAATCCACTGCACAACTTTTCTTTTGTGCAGTGCTTTAGATGTCGTCTCCTCCTTTTGCGTCGTCTAAATTAGCTGTTATACTAATCATTTGCATATCACAATCTCTACTTACTTTCATGTGATTTTAATGTTCGGCAGATCATTCCTTCCAGGTGTTGCAATTTTAATGGCCAGCAGTGTATATAAAAGCGTGAATTAGGATACCTAGATGGTTTTTGGAGAAATTAAGTGAGGTAGTTACTTACATATGATATCAGAAGCAGCTGTAACACCGTGGGCTTTTATAAATTATTCATTATTTTACATTTAATTTTTTTTCTTCCTTTCAGTCCCTCTTTAAATAAAAGCTTGATTAAAATTATTCTTCATTTACTGATATTTATTCGAATTTTCTTTGTCTGGAAATATATGGTTAAGAAGTAATTTCATGAGCTGTACTTGTGTGCAAAATTTCACCTCAGTTAAATGTTGTTACGTGCAAGACCCACCCACCTAGCATCCTTTCCTTCAAGCCTGGTACTGCTTGAGCACATATAATAGTATTGTATTTTCACCAGAGTTATACATGTAAGCAAAATTTCATCTTGATCGAGTTATAAGATGTGGAAATTTCAAGTACTAAATTTGAACCCGTAAGACATATTCTTACACACATATATGTGAACACATAAAGTTATAAAAAAAGCTTGTAAAAAGGACCTTGTGTTTTGAAAAACAAATGAACCAAATTTAATGTTGTTATTCTTTAAGATTGTAATTACTTTGAGATATATATTAAGCAATCCAGAAAATATTATACATTGGCAAGATTTTAACATTTTATTAACATTTTATGAAAATCTTTTTAACCGTTACACGCTTGCAGCAAAAGTAAGCAATTTAATGTTTGCAATTTAAGCGTTTAATATGTATTTCATAATCAGTGAAAGGCGAAAAATTCGTATTAAGTAGGAATTAGTTTTAAGATGTTGAGCAATCCTAATTAAAATGAAATAAGTATTCGAATTAATCTGTAATAACATATCTTGTTTTAATATGAGGATTTCAGTATAAATACATACTACTTATCAATTAAATGTGAGAAGCTTTTACTTAATTTTTTTTATAAAGATGTTTCTTACTTTTGCTACATTTTTCCTCACACTCCTCCTTCTTTTGAAAATTGTTCTTGTTTCCTCCACATCCACCGTATAAGAATTTTTCACATTTTCCAGTAAATTTATTAAAGAAATAATTGTAGAATCCTGCTCTGCAATTTCCAGTAACATTTGGTAAGAAGCAATAATCTTCAAGTCCTAACAATATCAATAAAAAGGAACTGCAATTATTTTTAAGTAGTGAAAATATTTTTAGCGAAAACAATCCAAATGTTAACGCAACAAATACGTACAAATATTGTTATTCCTATTTTTTGTAATTATGAAACTAACAACCATAATGTGAGTCAAAAGCAAGAAACTTCTGTTGTCCTATTTCTGAATATTTCTCTTATCCCTCTTCCTAATTTTACTTATCTACGCAATCAAGCAACCCAGATTGGTACTTCACATACTCTTGATGTGTATTGAAAAGCCACAGTATCCTAAAATTTATCAAAATAGCGAAAGAAATATTACGTTTTAATTGTATGACTTTTCAAAATATATGAACAAAGTTTAATAGTTCTGACTTCATCATATAGCAAGTTACTTAAGTTTTCTTTTACAGTGAGCTACGTCCTTTCATTAACCTTCAAAATTTTAAATTGCTTACTGTCAGCTTTTATTTTTCATAACTTCCATGCGCTTAAGATGTTAAGGCATTTTTTGCAATCAATATAAAAGTCTGATATCTTTTCTATTTGCTTTGTATATGTTTGGTAACTCTGTGCATAGGATAACCCACTAATTTCAATGTAACTGAGTTCTTATGGTATTTCGTAGTGTCTGATACAAAAAGAAGTTTGAAATATTAAAAAGAACTAAATCCATGTTCTTAATTGTAAGAAACAATTCTAAGAAACCGAGAAAAATAGTTATTTAAAAGTATGGAAACTTGGAGAAGCAACTGGCATTTTAAAATGTTGAAATATTTTTTAAAAGATTAAAATTTTAAATAATTATTTGAAATTTTTTTTTCATAAATTTTTATTTTATGTGTGTTCAAATATGGTGAATAAAAACTTTTCCTCATAAATTTTAATTTTAAAAGTTGCTCATTCAATATTATATCCCCTTAAATAACATAATTTCTTTATTACTGCAGCAACATTTTCTCAAGTACTTTTAGCCCTTGAAAAACAGACACTAAATGCTTACGCCTTTCACCCGTCCATTGCATAAGTTTTGATCTACCAACCCCTCAGCCAAAAAAATTACTCCATAACTCCTTTCTTATAAAAATCTATTTTTCTAGAAATCGTTAATATAATCTATATTTTCCCTTTATGGAGTTATAGTCCTTTTTTTCAAACAGTGATTCGATAGTGACTGTTTTAGGTGAAATATATTACATAAAGCATTGAAGAAAAGCAAGGACGCATTTTCAAAAAAATTTTATCAAAAGATATTAATATTTTGAAAAATTACTCAAAGTTTTATCAACAGATATATATTACAAAAAATAATGTATCCTTAGCAAAATTAATGTATCATTCAGTAATCGTTAAATAAAATTAAATACTAAAATATATTTACCTAAGAGAAGAGGAAAGTTTTTCAAAGTTTATTTCAAATGCATTTAAAATAAATATTTTTATCAAAATGAAACAAAAATTTTATTTGAAAGAGCCTTAAATTTCTACAACATACAAATAGAATGATTTATAAAACTATACTCTTACCACAAGTCGGCCATTTGCATTCGCAAGCTGAAATAAAAAAATAAATAAATAAAAAAAAAACACATTAAAACTGAATCAAATTAAAAATATTCTGAACATTTTGCAATTTAAATAAACATTGTAATAAGGTTAAAGTTTTTGTAGCTAATTATATAATAATAAAAATAAGTTTTAATAAATAAAGTGCGTTAGATATAGGATACTTTTTGTAAATGTTATTATTTTTTTAAAATATTTAAGAAAAATGTTGATGGAGTTTTTTAAAAAAAATTAAGCAAATTATTAATTTAATTCTTACCCAATTTATCTCTGAGAGAGATGATTTAGTTTCTGTAATAATAATTACACACCACAAATAACTGAGGGACGATTACCTTTCAAAACTGGCCTTAAAAGGATCAATTCACTAAGAATTAGGAACTTCATTCGAGTATATTGACAAAGCTCAGTTTTTAACGATCGATACTATTTACGAAAACATATTCAACTTATTTCGCATGTAGACATTTTTGAGCTTTTTAAAACTAAAGCTCAAAGAATGAGTGAAATTAAGTGAAGTTCACACACACACACACACACACACATATATATATATAACTCTTAACTTTTTAGGAGCTCCGCTGTAGGGACATGTATTAATTCTATATCATTTGGAAAACCGAGAGATGTATGTTATTATTTTTCATGATGTTAAATATGTAACTAAGACTTATGGTGCCCATGATATAAAATTACAAATATTGAAAATTATCGCTAAACGACAGTTTAGAGATTGAAGGTTTGTGCAACTAATGTTTATGTTTTGTACGAAGTAGTATGTAAGGAAAGACCCAAAAAACGCCTTTAACTAAAGTTAAAGTCTGCCCAAGCTTAAAAAGTCGGCCTGGGGTGTTGATTATTAGTTAACGTCCAGATCGAGTGGCTACCCCAATGCTGTTAACTTCCCAAGGGAGCTTAGTACTCATATAGCGGCCACAGAAGAATGAAGGGCTGAGTTGACCCATGACCAACTACTCTACATTGACCACGAGAAATTCTTCTCCATTAAACATTTTTCTTTTAAACTCATGTCATTTCCCCAACCTTTTACTTTCAAGACCACAAAATCACATAGCACCCCCTTCGATAGGAATCATTCCTATCGACCAATCAGAAAACTCTCTCTCGGCCCTGCTGAGTAGAAAACCTCAGACTTCACTACCTACCACACTAGACAACCGAACAGGATCTCTGCCTCCATCAATACTCTTTATTTCAATATTATTAATCTGTCATTATTGAAACAAGCTAAATAAACTGAAACGGAAAATTCTGTTTCCTCTTCATGGCTTCCAGAATTTGATGAAAAACCATTAATTATAGAATCATTTTATTTATACAGTACTATTCCACCTTACATCTTTGTAAAAGTTCATCTATATGCTACGGCATTAAAAATTGCAACTTTAAAAATTTCATAACTTATCAAGCATTTATTATTTTAATTTTCAGCTCTTGCTCGTTTGACTTTGATGTAACTCAACTTTTAATTCATTCCTGGACAAGCGCAGTACCGAAGTTCAGTCTCAAAATGAGAACATTGCTCCAGTTATATTGGAGATAAAAGCCCGAGAGGGTTAAGAATCCCGATAAGCATATTTCCGCAATTGACCAGACCGCAATTGACACAATGTCGCCCCCCCCCCCGTGTATAATCTGGGTCGACAATGTTCGCAGTCAGACATGCTAACAACTAAACCACGGAAGACACAAAACGCCTATGAATCACATCAAATTTGTAAAGCAGTTGGTTATTCAATTGAGAAGATATTTTTGAATAGTTACATTCAAGTCAATGCAGTACTTTTGACACAGAAAAGCTACTTAACTGAACAGTATCAATTTTACGTTCTTGATATGAAACAAAATTGTCGAGTATGTTCCAAGAGGCAAATTACTGGAGAACACAAGAAAACATTAGCACGGTGTTCAACATGTCTTAAGTGCGTTTCATTATGCTCAAGGGACTGCTTTAAAAAGTTCATAGTGTGAAAAATATTAGAAATGAATTCGGTAATAAAGGGCTATAATAGTTTCAATTTTTATGTATATTTTCTTAACTTGACTCCACTAATCCAGAGTTACAGTATTCTTTGTTTTTGTTTTATTACTATACACGTAGTCGAATGATTGAACTACATCCCCTCGATGTATTGATATGTATTATAATAATAAATAACGAACCTTAAGGATTAATATTCCATCTAACAGCTATTTTGAATTTGATTTATAGAGTTAAAACTATGTACTTATCAACACTGCTTATTATATTTATCCATATAATCACAGACTATGCGTCGATATCTATTTTATCAGAAAAGAAATGAAATGGATTTCCAATGGACTTTTTGAAATTACAATGACATCAATAAAAAATATAGGTACATTGGTGTATTCATATTTTAAAAACAAATATATGGAACAGATAAAGTAAAGATAGCTTTATATACCCCAATATTTTATCGTAAAACTGAGAGAACTTATGAATATTTTTAAATATTTTAGATCTCACAGTCAAGAATAATGTGGTCAAAAATATTATCAGCATGTAAGGGTGGAAGATTAACAGACATAAACTTTGTTTTAATTTGTCGAATGCCTTTTAATGTAATCAGTTAAATATATCGATACTTGAGATGCAAATAAAGATCCTATTGTCATAATAATAAATTCACGAATCCAGAATGACATGCAATCAGAAATCTTGACAGATCGCCTAAAATAAATCTATGCTGACAAAACTTCATAGTTGTATAAATGATTTGAAACCTATGAAATTAAACAGATTGAAATTTTCTAATGAATGATATTGAATACGATTACGAGAAGTATCGTATAGTTTCAATTATTGCCAAGAAATAGCAGAGACATCTGGATAAAATTTATTCTGCATATTAATTGATCCTTTTGTACGTAATGTTGTAATTTACAGCTATTGATGTTGATTAGTTTGATTTCAGGAAGCCGTAGATTGAAATAAACCGTAGTATGGGATAAGATAAGAGTTCAATATGCCGAATTCTATTAGGAATATATATAATTCTATTAGGCGTTAGGAAGGGATATATATAATTCTGGAGAGAAATATATAATTCTGGATGGTGACTTATGTAGAGAAGTCTTAAGAATAATAAATAAACGTAAGTTTCTTAAGTAAAACTTAAGTGATTGTTAAAATTGACACCCTGGGATAATAATAAGTTTTACGATACTTCGGTTTAATTCAATCAAGAGCTTCTTGAAACCAAACAATTAAACATTCATAGTTGTAATTTACCACATTATGTACATAAGGATCAATGAATACGCAGAATAAATTTTATCCAAATAAATCTCTGCAATTTCTCTGCATAATAATTAAAATCTTACTATACCATCATGTACTCTTACAATTCACGAGAAAATGCTTTGATCGATTTGTATATATAAAGATGTATTTCTTTTTCTACTCAGTTTATGATTCTAATAGTTACTTTCCAAACAAATCACAATCAGAGTAAAATTGATGCTTGAAAATTCAGTACTTTGATTAACTTTATTAAATACCCACTTCCTTCTTTGGGACAAAATATCGAAATTTTTTGGAGTCTTAAGCGTATAATGTTGAGAGGTCTTAATAAAATGTTATTCTTATATTGAGAATTGATTTATACAACCTTCCTTTCAAAAATTATTCTTCACTGATAGTCAGGCATTTTAATAATGGATGAAATATCGTCCTTGATTTGGGTGTCCGTCATTGTGTTTAGAATGATTTAATTAACTCTTCCTTTTATGCAGTGTTCCATTTGGAATCATTCATTCTATTGGGCGCTATTGACATTGGTTCGAAACTAATCTACAAAAGCAGTCCAATCAATGTTTTATAACAGAAGAGCACATAAATAATATATATTCACTTTTTTCTAACTCCACCCCAAATATCTCTCCAACTTTTCTTTAAATATCTCTTAAATTCAAAAGCGAAATTCAGAATAATCTCAAAATATTCAAGGAACAGAAATAAATAAAAATAATTAGAACCTCTAATTAAAGATTTTTATAACGATATTTCTAAACGCTGAAGGATAAGAATATAGAAAAAAAATTATCTATATCTAAACACAAGAATAAGAAAGTTTAATGTAAGGTTACATTTAAATATAAAGATCAGAAAAATTAACACAAGATTATATATAAACATAAGGATACAAAAATTTAATATTTGGTTATATATAAATAAAGATAAAAATTTTATCGTAAGTTTATATATGAGTTTTAGAGCAAAAAAAATTTGTTATCTTTTGTACTATTTGAACTCAAACAGTTTAAGATAATATTAAGCAAGAACGAGTTGCACAAGAATATGTATGCAAGTTCTTACATAATGTTATATTGCATCGAGCATCGCAAGGCTTTTCGCATTTCTTTGTTCTTTCATTGAAATGAAGATCGTTAGGACAGAGCATCACAGTTTTCACCCTTTTCGAACACTGTATGAAGGTATTGCAGTCTTCGTAGTTGGGGTACTTCCCGTCGGAAAGACAACCATATTTAGGATCATATTGACCTGTAAATAAAAAATACATACTTTAGATAGTCTATTTAAGCAGAATTATGTAAAATTCTTGAAGTAATTTGTAAAACAAAAGCATATAAAAAACTGAAACTCTTTACCAATTACACTCTTACAATTCTAACTATAAAATATAGAATTTTCCCGTCTATAATACATGTTGTCTTTTTGCTGTATGAGTACAGGTTTTGTATTGTCTATTCATTCAAAAAGGATCCGACAGTCGTACACGAATGACTGATTGATTGATTATTAACTGAGAAGCAAAACGAGGGCGATTGGAGACGAACCTCTTAATTTTGAATCTCAGTCAAGTGGCAAGGATGGCACTAGAGTCGGCACCCTGATCCATGAACTTTCACACCATACTAATGTGAAGACTCGGAGCACAGAAAAATTTAACATGCATCAACTCTACTACATGAGAGGTCTTTTGTGGCATCAGGAATCAATTCACGACTCAACGGAAACAACGCCGGCAGTGAGTTCATAACTGTAGCCACTCGATTACCGCAACCGCAGACTGTGTTAGGCGAAAGAGGGATTCAAGATTGTTTGCTTATGATAATGAAACTTTAATCAACAATATTTCCAATTTGTTCTCCTTGTATTATATCGCCTATTCTATAAGAATAATACTTAATATATATGACTTATTAGTGCAAAATGGTCTAAAAGTTTTGATCTAATTTCTTTTTTTTTTTAAAAAAAAAAAAAAAAGGTTCTCAGAATTTTTTTTGAGTAACATTTTATAAGCTGAATTCAATGCTCCTCCCCTTTATAGAAGGGGTTTGTAACTTTTTTTTTTTTTTATCTCTTTTAGTTATTTTCCAAATCAGTATATTTTATCTTAATATTAATAGTTTTGTAAAATATAAACTTAACTTTAATAAAGTTCTGAAGTTATTGACATTATATCAAATCTTCGCGCAATAAACTAATCACACATCGATGAGATTCAGGTTTCAAGCTTATTCATCATTCCAAAATTCTGCACTCCAGTCTCGATCACAATCTAAAAGTTGCGCCTTAAAGCATTTAAATACATATCAATGAACAATTTAACGATTGATTCTTAATTTGTTTATTAACATCGCACTTAGACGCAACGCCATGACTACTGGTGAGGGATCCCGCAAATTTGAACCTCATTCAAGTGACGACACTTTAGCTGACACCCATTCTTCAAATCTCCCCATCACACCAACGAGAGGACTTGAAACCTCGACAGATGTGCCTCAAGCCCACAATATGGCGAGTCTATAGTGACATCAGGACCCTGAATAATTTAATCATTGACTGTTAATTTGCATATCAGAGTCGTACTTAGAATCAACACGAAGACTACTATTAATGGACACTATAACGTTTCTTTGATATTATAATTCTTTTTGTAATTTGCTGACGTTGTAGAGTCAAATCTAGATATATGTTAGATTTTGTTACACGTACACATTGCATCTTATTCCCTTACTTATAATTAATGTAAGTTCACTCCAAGTAGCTGCTTATTGTTATTATTCCTCTAAAACAGACAGACGTAAATACGTTTGATGGAATTAAAGAATGATTAAATCTGATTTCTTGAGGACCTCTATCCGAACCAAGGCGTTTTAATAGAAATAAATCTATTAAAACTATAAGCTAAGACTATACATTATTTACTATTGAACAACATCCGCTTTCCCGGTTCTTTAATAGATTTTTTTTCCGATTTTGAACTTTTAGGTTTTAAATTTTAAATCGTTTAATTATTTATAAATATTTCATCTGATTTGCATAAATATTAATTAGTTTTTAATTATTTATATAATTTTTTTAACTATTCATAGTAATGAATTTATGCTTGATATATTTCTACTGCTGTATGTTGTGCTGCTTTTTGTGACTTGCACTAATTGAGCTTCGTTCATTTATAAATATTATATATATTTGTGTGTGAGAGAGTTTGTGTATAGGTGCGTGCGCGTACGTGTATAAGCCCGGTTATCACCGAGTTTTAGCGTATTTTGAGCAATGGTGTAGAACCTCCAACAACACGAAATCCGAGAACATAGTTTAAGATGAAGGAAATGTAGTTCGGATAGAGAATGTAGTTATATTTCCTTAATAAAAATTCTTCTGTTGAAAGAAGCTTAAAATTCAAATTAAAACTCTACAAATGCTTAACGTAATGTAACGTATTTTATAAAAACCTCTCACAACTAAAAGAATTCAAATCTAAAATAACAGACATTGTGGAAAAAGTAGAACATATAACTCGGGCAATGCTGAAAACGTGAGGAGGTTGAGGGTATCTTACGTAAAAGAAAACGCCAAAACACAGAAACTATTTTAGTACGCATTAGTATGTAATATTTTTGATAAATATTGTTTTAATAAATTTCCTTCTCATCATAAAAATATAATAGTACGTTCTAATTTTTGTAGCCTTACTCTTTTGTTTGTGTTAGTTCTTTGCTTCGTATAACAATGTTTGGCATAGCACTGCATCATTTAAGAATATAATAATCATGTGATACGGAAATATATATATATGTATATAATGTATATATATATGTATATAATGTTTTATATATATTTTTATATATATATATATATATATATATATAATAAAAGTTTTTAACCATTGGATGAAAGCTCATGAGCTAGGTTTAACATACATTATGCAAAAAGTAAAATGAAGTTTCAAAATATTTAACTTATTTGTTTACATCAAAAGTGTGACCTAATTAAAATTTCCTTTAAAATTCTATTTCATAACTCTCAGAATAAATACGTCCGGAATCATGAGAGAGATTCCTAAGAAAATCTTTATTTTTTCCCATGAAATAGTAAATTTATAATCCTCCTATCTTGAGAAGAATAATACGCGGAAGGCTTCTAAATAACACTAGGTGAAATAAAATTTAAGTTGAAACTATCACTAAATCTAAACTAAAATTTCTGACACGCTGCGCCTGTTACTATCAGGAATAGAATCTGAAGTATCAAATTTTCATATCTTCAACTGAATTAATCTCTCCTGCGATCACTCTGGTCTAATCTGTCATCTCTCTTCTCAATTACATAGTGTGGATAATAAAGGAAAGCTAGCAAGTTTGGATATGTCATATCGAGATTATAATGCCGGCTTGCTGAAAAAAGTAGAATCAACAGAATAAAAAAAATCATGCGAATTGCAGCAACAAAAATAAGAGCCAAATAAGCATGAATCAAATATGGAGGTTAAATCGTTATGAATTTCGCTTAGCGCATGCAATATTTTATCAATTTTAAAAACGTTTCATAAGCAAGATGTAATTTTTGTGTTTATATCAATAGTATTCGATGTTACAATCACATTTTTTTTAAAAAAAAATGACTTCTTACATACAATTTTTTTTTTTTTTTTTTTTTTGTTATCTTTATTCTATTATTTTTTTAAACCTGCATTAGAATACAAAGTACAGAGGTAAAAATGGGTCACTCTAATAACTAAATAATCACGTTACTCACCGCATCTGATTAAAATTTATGTCAATATTGATGTCTCAAAGGAAAATTAATTCTAATGTAAGTTTCAATTACCTCAGAGAATTAACTTCAAAAACGATTTTTATTCACCAACCCCAATTTGCTGGAAGAAATTCATATTAAATAGAATGAATAACTCATAACCCATAATTCATTCGAATCTGATTATTAGCTTCAGATATATTTGGAAAAATGCTGTTAAGAGGCCATATACTAAGTTACTTCACCACGAACGAGAAACGCTGTTTTCCCCATTTCTTTGTACCTTATTATGAATAGACTGATAATTAAAGTTTTTCAAATTTATATATGTCCCCTTAAAACTTCTCGACATACATTCGTAATTTCAAATTAGAATATTTCTCAAGACAATGAAGAAATTTAAGGTTTAAGAATTTTATGACCCAAGAAATCTAAATATATAAGTGTATTGATCTGTTACAATTCACTTTTTTTCTTAGCTGTGTTTAATAATTGATATTTTTCCTCATAATATTATTAACTTTTTCTACTTTTTATGATTTTAGAATAAAACAAAATGATAATGATTTTTGTGGTGCAAAGAACATCGGGAAATATTGATTTTTTGTCGTCGATTGCTTGAGACACTTCTTTAACATAGGGAAGCCATTTTTAAAACCCCGTAATTAAGAAAATTGCAAGCAGAATCTTACGAAATTTGTAGTTTAGGATACGTTTAAGATGAGAAGTCAAATAAGCGAAAAAAAGTTTATTTCTATATCAGAGAAAAAATCCTTTTTCGGAAGTAAATTAACTCTGCCGATTTAGTTTTTTTAACCTTTCTGTATACTCCTATACGAACAATACACTTGATTTGAATTCGGCTTAAAATCTCTATGCCACAGAAGGTTATGAGCGCCAACACTTGGCAATTCTACCCGCTCACTTTGACCTACTTTCAGTCATCGTCTCGATTTCGAGGCGTTAATAAGACTCCACATATCAGCCATTTGTATTTTAAATATACACGTGATGGTTCTTTAAAATTTTATTGTATTTGTTAAGCTACTTATTCTACCACCAATAAAAAATATCTACTTAGTAGTAAATAACTGCGACATCTTACAAATATCGTTGTGAAAGAAAACGTTGATCTAAGAGAGAAAATTTCTTAAAAAATGAGCTAAAAGCTAAAGAGTTGGAAAGGGAAGCAGGAAAAGACGTTGAAGAAGCGGAGAAGTTACGGCAGCGAAAAGAGGTTGCAATTTCTGCCAAAAGGTCAAGCATATTAGATTTACTAAGTTCATTGTGAGGATTTGCCAGAAATAAATATGTTTGGAGCATTCTAAAAACATTTGCTCTCAATGCAACCTCTTCGGAATAATTGACTATAAAGATTTATTTTTTAAATTTTATTTATGAACTCATTTTTTACTTCCATATTGTATTTATATCTTTAAATAAGACATGCACATAGTTCAGTACAGTTATCATCAATTTTATTAGCCACCCAAGGGCTTCTGTTTTATTTGAATCATATTTCACATACCAGATCACTTTTCAATTTTTGATCGTTTGCTTTAATTTTAATTACATTTAGCTAAAATATATTCAATTTAATAATTTATCGTTTGCTTTAATTTTAATTACATTTATCTTAAATATGTTCAGTTTAATAATTTATCGTTTGCTTTCATTTTAATCACACGTAGCTGATAAATATTCAATTTAATAAGTTATCGTTTGCTTTAATTTTAATAACATTTAGCTTAAATATATTTAATTTAATATAATTTATCGTTTGCTTTAATTTTAATATCGGAAAAGCTTTATTATTCTATTCTCCATTTCTCGATATTTCATCGTTTACTTTAATTCTTATATTTAATTGAGTAATTTAATAATAATTATAAAAAAAAGCTCACCTTGGGTGGCTACATCTGTTCTTTGCAAAAACTTTGCATAGAACTTTTCAATTTTTTTTCTTCTTTTTTCTTTTATTTTCATGCGAATCCAACAATTCTTTGGTCATTTTTTTTATTAGTTTTTCCTGACTTTTATTTAATTTATTTCCGTTTCCTTAAATATTAAAGGGTATCGTAGAATTTTAATTAGTACAAAAAATAAGAGAAGTACCTGAAAAAAATATATTCTGCATATTAATTGATCCTTATGCACATAATGTTGTAAACTACAGCTTTTCATATTGATTTGTTCGATTTTAAGAAGCCGTAGATTGAAGTAACCCACATTTCAGAGATGATGGATTTCAATCTTCTTAGTTATACGATGATGGTCTTAAGGTCAAGAAACGCTGGGATTAATGCATAACTCTGGATGGTGTCTATATAGAGAAGTTTTTTATGGGTAATGAAATAAAAGTTTGTATTTCGAAATTATTTTCCGTTGTACTGAAAACTTTTCTATACCCTGGGATTACTATTAAAACTTTTCTATAGAGAGAGTTATTTCCATTTATGGCTTCCTAAAACTAAAAAGTCATTATTTACAACATTAGGTGCATGGTGTTCAATTACTACATGGAATAAATTTTATTTAGATATCTCGGTTATTTCTTTCTTAGTAATAATCAAAAAATTATGATACACCATGTAAAGGAATAATCTTATAATTTAAATAACATTGTTAAGTATATTATTGATCTTGAATAATTATAAAATAATTTCACTTGTTAAATCTTAGAAATTCACATTTTGCAATAGCATCTATGAGGAATACACGGGATCTTTCTCGATGGCACAGATGACTCGCCTGCTGGAATGTCAATTAATCCTTTAACTCTATAATTTAGTTCATTCTCAGTTATTAATATTGATACTAAATGACGAACGTTATCAAGAGGCGACTTTTATATATGTAACGATAGTACCATAACTCACATAGAAAAACAAACCATTTCCGAAGCTGAAAATAAAATTCGCGGATGACAAATTTCAAATTTCACTCACCCAGATTGGCAATGTTTTCCAATCTGTTACTTTCCTCTTCAAGAGGACTAGCATGTCCCCTCAAGGCAACAGCAGCCAAAATCGACAACCACAACAGCTTCGTCATGCCTGTTCTGTTGAAGTGCTGTGACTGTTAGTGTCTTTTAACGGTTTAAAAAAATGCGACATTCACAGGACGCACAAAACTGCACAGTTTACACAAATATGAGAAAATCCAAATACTGCTGAATATTACACTTGATCTCAGGATAACCTGGTGATTTTATGTCGTTCGATGACAGATATGTTTAGGCTATCGTCTCGAACGATCCGTGCTGAACTTGGTTGTTTTTCTAATACGTAATATGGAAAAATAAGTTTTTGGCTTGTAAGCTTAATTTTGTCTCTTCAAATGTCGGAATTTTCGCTTTGTTGACGAATGCTTTATTGTTTCTAGGCTATGGATGAAGATCTTAAGTCGTAATGAGCTATTCGATATTGTGTTTTGAGTTTTTGTTTGTTTATTTTACCGCTAAATATGAAAGACTTAAATTTGTTGAGGTTTCATCTAAATTTTTAAAATCATTCGAAAGATATGCTTCTTTCAACGAAATAGTAAGCAATTTTGAGCAATTTGTTATGATGGGAAAGGGCGTAACAGATAAAGAAGCTTATCAGAGAATGAACCCGTAACGTAAAATTTGACTGATAAGAATTTAAAATAAAATGTATGATAATTCTACTCCTTTACAGCTAAAACCTCTAGATATTTATTTCTCCATTGCTCCTTTTTTATTTTATCATTATTTTTTTTAAATATCAGAACTCTTGGTCTATCCTGATTTGATTTGGTACACGGAGAAAAAAGAAATACTCAAAAATGAATACCTAGACGTACTCATTTTGAAATGAGTATGTTTGTATCAGATTTGAGCGTATACCTTTATCGAATGTGAACATTACAAGTATTCAAAACCAAAAAAAAATGGGAAATCAGCATTCTCAAAAAATTATTACAGATACAAGGACTATAAAAGTTCCTTTTATATACTGACTACGTATTTTACAAAGTGGGTTTCAAAAATAAATATGGTTTGCTTTAATATTTCGAACTATATTTCGTATTTACCACGCTACACGCGGTAGAATACAGGAATATTAAAATGAGTAAGTATGCATACTCATTTTCGCGTCTGTGTTTGTTTACATTTTTTTTCCCAGTGATTCACTCACCACTACAGAAAAATTCTTTTATTTAAGATATAAAAATGTTGTTGAAATATTATTGATCATGATTTCTGATTTATGATTTGAAAATGATTTTCTGTGAGTAGTTATTTGTGCTTTGCAGGTGTTTTTTTGTCTGTATTCATATTGCATCGTAATCGTAGCTTATTGACTTCTTACTTTAATTTGCATTAAAATTATTTTCATGCATGTAAATATTTGTGTATGAAGCTTATATTTTATAGAATAACATTACAGTATTCAAAAAGCAGTGTTATTAAAATTTTGAGCCATTTTGCTACATTTTTTTTTAGGTAAAATCCATTCCATGTAAAATCGAACTTTGATGGATCCCCTTGGCGATTTTTTTGAGATGGCGCCAAAGCGGGTGTTTCAAACTCGGAGCTTCTGAAAGAGAGAGATTGGCTCTTGCGCCATAAGACCTCACAGTCACTCACTCACCGAAAGAGAGAAAAAAAGATGGCGTCATGCCTGGAAGGCAAATGAAGTACCAGAATGACACCAAGGCGGGTATTTCAAATGAGAAGCGAGAGAAGATGGCGTCGAATCCCCTTTTACAGATTTTATAGGGTTACCATAAACAAACCTGCATGGTAACCACATTAGCGATTTATCGCCAAAAGAAAAAGTTCGCCAGGCCCCCTCCAACTTCGATTCAACCGAATTTCGAATCGGAAGTTTTGTAACAAAAACTTCATAAAGTATAAAATAATATATAAGATGAAGAAAATGATACTTGCAAATAAAGGAGCGCTTATTTATTTCCCTGAAAATTTTAATTGATATATATTTTTCTGTTTAAAATTCATTTTCGATACAACAACACAGTATCGGAAAATAAATTCAAAACATACTCACTGGATTGTTTGATTCTCATATTTGATGCAATAACAGATTCACAAATAAATACATGACACTCATTTTTCTATTCTACTCTCATAATTGATCCAAAATTATATTCAAAAATGAGTATGTGAAGTTTCCATTTTGAGTACGTACAAAAATGAGTATGTGCGAGATTCAAATATGAGTATGTTGGGATAGGAACTATTTTGAGTATGTGACGTATTCAAAAGTGAGTACGTGAAGTTGCCATTCTGAGTATGTGCTTGTTACTAAAAATGAGTATGTGCGAATCTCAAATTTGAATACGTTGGGATCGGAGCCATTTTGAGTATGTGAAGTATTTAAAAGTGAGCACTTTCTACTCGATTTTGCATACCCGTTTTTCACAGTGTATTTTGGTTGGTTGGTTTCTGTGTGTTAGTTGCCCATACTTTCTTTTGTTGAACAGTTCTTCCTTTGCTTTTCTGTAAACATATAAATAAAGTGAGTGTAAAAATTATTCGCATATTTGATAGTCATAATCTACAGAAGCTTCACCGTCACATAAAATGCTAAGTTAAATTATACAATAAGCCTTTAGACATCTTTATGTATAAAAATTCCTCTTCCGTATGTTTGTGTTCGCATAACTCGAAACGTAGTTCATGTATTGACTTGAAATTTTACACATCATTCTATTTACACACTGGTGTTCAAAATTAAGAGAATTTTCCGATTTGGTCGATTACCTCTGGAACTACTGGACAGATTTTAATGAAATTTGGTTTGTGCATAGGGTTGATTTAATACAATAAATAATCTTTTAACAGTTATAATACACACGCTCGGTCATGAGCAACACTCATCGGACTCGCAAGGTATGAAACAGCAGTTTCAGAATAGAGCTAAAAATGGATTAATAGGGGGGATGGTTCCCCTCTTAACAGATATACGGACCTCGCACCGTGATTTTATGCTGGAGATAAGGGAATTTATGAATTTCTGTGGCAATTGGTCCCACTCGTTCAGCAACGCTGTTTTTCGGTCTTGGATGATTCTAGGAGGGGGTTGCGAATTGCAATTGACCTACCCAGAGCGTCCCAGGCATGCTCTGTAGGAGTGAAGTCTGGAGATTTGGCTGGCCAATCCATCACCCGGCGAATGTCCATTCTTTCCAGAAATTCGTTGACCAGATGAGGTATATTTGGCCTCGCGTTGTCATCTATTAAAGGGAAATCAGGACCAACTACACTCCTGAAAAGGCAAACATAGGGCTCCAAGAACTCATCCCTATACCTCTCAGCAGCTGTAATGCCTCTTTTAAGGATATGGAGGTGTGTGCTATCATCCAACATGATGCCTGCCCAAGCCATCTTGCCTACGCTACCGTAATGATCGTTTTCTCAGACATTGGAAAGCAGGTAACGGGTCCCTGGTTCTCTCCATATGAAAGTAGGGCGAAAATTATTGGTTAGGCTGAACCGGGACTCAACAGTGAAGAGAACGATCGCCCACTTATCCATACTCCAATCTCTATGATCTCTGTACCATTTTAAGCAGACTCTCCTTTTCGCAGAACTGAGCTGGACGCAAACAACAGGTTTTGCAATTAGCCCTCTCTCTTGAAGTCTTCTGGAAACAGTCACCCTTGAAACTCGGGTTCCTGTGGCCGCACATAACTCATGAGAGATCTGAGAAACTGTAGCAACCCTGTTATATCTGGCTATAATGGACAAATGGCGATCTTCTCTGACCGTCGTGGCTCTTGGATAACATTGCCAAGGCTTTCTCCTGACGGATCCTGTATTCTGAATCTGTTTCCATAAGTTGGATACGACTCTGGGCGTTAAATCGAATTCTCTGTAAATCTGGATTTGAGACCGGCCTGCTTCTAGCCTACTCGCAATTCGCTGCATCATTCCATTATCTAAACATTGGTAGTTACTCAATTTTACTGTTTGAATTTTAATCTAAGCGATTGCTGCGAAAAAAAACACACACCAAGAAATTGGGCAAAATGTCCTAACAAACGTAAAGCGGATTTTGGCTAGCGTGATTATAAATCCTGTTTTTCGACTAGTTCTGCCCATACACACGTATACGATTGCGTATTTGACGTTCAAGATAAGCAACTTTGTTTCGCGCGGTATTTTTACATTTCGTTCAATTCATGAAAATCGACAAAATATGCAATTTCTCTTAATTTTGAACACCAATGTATACTCGTATAAGAGTGCTTTTATATATTCTTAACCCGAAGTTCCTATGAAAAAAAAGAATTTTCAAACATTTCATGCTTTTTGAATAAAAACAATTATATCTGACAAATGACTATTTGTATCATATTTTTTACACTTTCACTCGTTTGTTTTAAGATAAGTCAAATATTTATGATTTGAACAACAAACATACAATTAGTTAAACAAAATATTTTTTAATAGTCGGCGATCCGACTCATGGGCTGCCAGCTCCTGTCAATATTTTACTTTTTTTTCTTTCTGTTTTCAAATTGTTTCTCTATAATTTTTTTACTGTGACGTATGTAGTAAAAATAAACATCAGTGAGGGAAAAAAAAGTGTTACTGTGACCAGTTTATTAATCATTAAATAGTTCATATTATAACTAAAATATTTAATCAAAGGTTAGAATTGATTTCATTTTATCTGAGAAGTGATGTGATAATCTGTTTTCGAAAAATAAAGGTGAGTTGATTTCGTATATTGTATTCAATTAATTTGTTTTGCTTTGAAAATAATTTACTTGTCAATTTCTCCAAAATAAAAAGTGAGTTACTTGTATTTTGATTGTTGAATTCGATTCATTTTGTTTGTTTTTTCATAGTTGATCATCATTCGTTTTTTTCAACCCATAGTACAAGTCACATTCATGAACCATCTGTAATACCTCTCCCACGTTCGAGTATAGGCCTCCATTCTCGATGCGCATTTAAAGAAGATCAAACTGCACTTATCAAGAATGTTTAGACACTAATGAACGCGCTATAGTATAAAAATTTGTAGATCAGGAGGAAAATACTTGAAGTCTTACGATTAGAAGTGAGAAGAGCAACCCATTTGTCTCAACATCGCCCTGAAGTCGGTTGATGGCGAGGACGTATGCAGATATAATATCTGAATGATCGAGCTTTATATAATCGAATAACTTTTTCCGTACAAACTGGATATTCTGTACAATATCTTATGAACATTCGTTCAAATCGGAAAAAGGAATGAAGTTTGTTCTCCATACGCAGCAAAGAAATTTAAAGAAGCCCCGGGAACGTGCTGCGCGAGCTGGAAAATGAAACAACCTGATCATGAGTAACCAAAATTCCACTGAAAATTTTGTAAAGTGGAATTACTGATGATTCAAAACATTTCCTTCAAAAACGTAAGAAAATAAAAAAAGGTGTATTCAAAGTTTTACGAAGAACAGATTTAGCCACCTAAGGTGCATTACTTTTTAGAATTATTATTAAATTACTCAATTAAATATAAGAATTAAAGTGAACGATGAAATATCGAGAAATGGACAATAGTGAACTTTTCCGATATTAAAATTAAAGGAAACGATAAATTATTAAATTGAATATATTTAAGCTAAATGTAATTAATATTGAAGTAAACGATCAAAAATTGAAAAGTGATCTGGAACGGCAAAACGTTCCACCTAAAACAATATCCCCTTAAGTGACTAATACAATTCTTATTTTCAGACGTTTTCATTCGGTGCTACCGTTACAGCCGAACATTCTATTACATTTAAAATTCAGGAACAAATTTGCTACAATGTAGGCTCTTTGCTTCCTTTTCCCAGGAATGACTATAAATTTTTCCAAATCAATTTCATGGCAGATCGAAACGATTAATTGAATATTCTCTGTCAAATCTCTACTGGAGTCGAAAGGCATATTGTTGAATCGTTGCAAACGTGTTACAAGACAACAATAATTAAATTCGGATATTCAGAAATGCGATTGATCATATACTATCAAACAGCAATATAATCGTTTTTCAAGCTGATCAAACACCAGTAACTGAGCATGTCAGACGGTATAACGTGCCAACAAAATTGATGAGATAAAATTGTCAAGGTTGGAGAAGAATCGGTTTGCAGAGCAGAATCGAGGAACTACAAAATAATTGCTGACAATCATAGATGCTACGATCCATTAAAATATCTAATTCCGTTTCTAATGGTCAAGATGGTTGTGATTTTTAAAGCAAAATTGCTAATCACAGTTACAAGTTAATACACAGACAAAAAGTTAGTTCAATGAATTGTTATTCCTATCGGTTTATGGTATGTGAAAATGAAGATAACCATATCCTGAAATTCTGTCAGCTCTTCCGTCAGTATATTGTCGACATGTACGTGAAAATAGAGTCGGAGTGACTATTACTCATTAGGATAAATCGAAAGAAACTATGATAAGAAGAATATAGACATTTGAGACATGCAATAAGTAATGATGGTGATATAAGCAACTTAGCAACATTGGAAAGATGACCATGTTACTTGCAACATGTACTGGTAGTCCGCGACGTATGCACGAATATACGCAAGACGCTATTACGCCTGTGTGGAAATTTGGTCATCCGCCCTTATCTTTTCATTACATTTACAGGTAATCCAGCATTGAATGAAATAAAGGAGTTATTACTTCAAGGACAATCTCTTACTAACCGACACGATTTTCAAACAAAATCTGAAGACATTAATTAATTTCATCTTACACGTTTTCGGAGAAACACAATGTTGGATGTTCTCTGTGGACAAAAAAGAGGATTGCCAGATGCGTTCGTTTTAACATGGTGTACTGTGAAGATAATGCCAAATAAAATTGATATAAAGTAATATCTATCACACTACCAGATCCCACAATTCGTACTGAGTTGTTTGAACATGAGATACATCGAATATGGGTAGCAATGAATACAAATTCACCGTATATACCGATGGAAAACGTTCTACGCCAATGTTTCCTAACCTTTTTTTTTTTTTTTTTTTTGCTATGTCCCACTTAATCCTTTCTTAAAAAATTCTTATTCCCCCTAACATATACATAATTTTTAATATTCAAAAATTTAAGTGTTTTCTAAAGGAATTTGAATGAAAGGTTTTATTGATTGATTGGTTCGCACTAGAAGCCACATAGGGACTATTGGCAGAATGCCAAAAAAGACAGAGCTCACCCAAAAAGGAATATAGGACTGAACCCGATTACCAGTATTGAAAGTTGACCACCAGGACTCTCAGTCAAAAAGAAGCTTATTTTTTTAAAATTTTAACTATCATAGACCGAGGGGCAGGGACGCTCACTCCCTCACCATCACTCACAGCATGTTTTGCAAATAAATCTGCAGTTTCATTGCGCAAGTGGGATCGAACGCAGTGTAAGTTGTGAAAATCAGAATAAGTTACTAATTTTTCTTTAATGGTATTGATAAAGCTCTATTTATTTCTGGTACTCGGCAGGAGCAAAATTGATGATAAACTATGGGAATAAATAGGAACTTTGAAGTTATGAGAGACGGCCCACAATACTGCAAATCCAATTGCAGTATTGTGGAAAACTTGGCCTGGAAAACTGTTTTAAAAGAATTCAGTTAGAATATGTACACTCTATTTAGGACACACTGGCAGAAGACCACACGGTGAACTCAGTTTCGGAACCGACCCTTAATCCGTCGATATAAATCTCCCACTTGGAGGATCCCAAACATTTGTTAAGAAAAGGAATTTGCTTTTCAGGATGAATAGCTCTTATTGAAATATTTGAGTCGAATAGGATATTATTAATAAGGTGAAAAAAGTTGGAATTATGCTGCTTTTAAATTTGATATTTAAGAAAGTAATGTTTTAAGTTAAAGTTAACCTGCAAAGCAGCAGTTGGAGACGTTCTATAGGCCTTGGTAATTTTTAAAAGGTAAATTCTCTTAATGGTAATTTGAGAGGAGTTCAGATACCATCTTAGTCCCCCTCACCAAAGACAATAACAAGTTATTGGTAAACGAACTCTCTGTTAGAGGGTGCCTCTCATTGTTAGAAGGTGTTGCTATTACGGAGTTTGTTAGGTATCTTCAAGACACAAAAGTGTCGATACATATGCGTTTCTCTATTAAATGTGTTTGTTAAATAAATTAGTTTGTAGATTATTACGACGATTTGTCTTTGATGAAAAATTAGTGAACACAACACTAAATCACCATTTGATTTTTGATGGCTCAAAAAATTGTTGCTTTGGCCAAAAACACAACGGATATTGAAATCAAAGAACATCGTAAAGGATCCAGGAAAAGGAACATTTATGGGAACTGAATTATATCTGGAAAGAAAAACGAAAATATCTAAAGATCTTTCAAAATTGAAAGAGAAACGAGCTATGGTAAGTACTATGTTAAAAAAAATTGATTAATAAAATTGAAGGAACGATCAATAGCGAAAGTTAAGCTGTTGATCAGTTTAAAGTATTCATAGAACAATTAAGTGAAAAGGAAATTCATTTGAATTTTTCAAATTAGCGAATTTGAAAACCTGTTAATTATTTATATTATTACGGATGATATGGAAGCTTCAGAAGAAATTTAAAGAAAAGATAATTTCCTAGAAAACAAAACTTTTATCCGAAATTAAGATAGTGAAATTGAAATCGATCATCTAAGTTGATGCAGTTTCGAGAAATATTCAATTAATTGAAACTGATCTAACTGAATGTGAAAATATAAATTTACCAAAATTGCATGTCTCTAAATATTCAGAAATTATTCAGGATGGTTAGATTTTAATAATTTATTTAAAAGCTCAATTCATAGTAATGCAAAACTAAACAAGGTTTTTATTTTAATTCTAAAAAATTTATTTATCCGGAATTTTATTTTTATTCCTAAAAATATTTATTAAAGAAATTTGATTAAATCATTCAATGCTCAAGTTAAAACTTCTACAAGCATAAACAGGATTCTAATCGTTACTTTTAACACCTCCCCCCCCTCCCGAAAAAAAAAAAAGAAAAATCAATTGTTTTCTTTCTTTCATACAATCGCATGTTCCTCTCAAGCTTCTGACACTCATAAGTGGAAGAACTATTGAATTCTTTCGTACATCTTTCCACGACAGTAACAGGACCCCTATTCGAGCTTCTTTTAAACATTCCACACACTCATTCGTCCATAATGTACATCACTCGTAAAAAAATAACTCACACACCTAGCGAGTCATAAATTTTGAGCTCGGAGAACGGCAGAAAGATTTAGATAGACTCTCCTAGGTAATACTAGACTCTCCTTACGCTTGTACAAACAGAACGAGGATTCTCTTCTATTTTCATACGACTCCCCCTAAATAATTAGTTGTTCCGTTTCTTTCTCGTAATTGCATACGCTTTTCACATTTTTGACATTCATAGCTGCAAGAACTAATCGACACTTTCGAATGTATTTCCCCATCAGTCACAGGACACCTATTCGAACATCTTTCAACATCTCCAAACAATCGTTCTCCCCAAATGGACTTCATTCATACTTTCTTCCACACAGCTACCCAATCATACATTTGGAATTGGTAAAACATCAAACATACTTAGATGGCTGTGGTAAAAGTAACGGTACTCTTAACGCTTCTTCAAACATAACGAAGATTTTATACTCTTTTCTTACAAACCCCGCCCCCTAAACTATCAGTTGTTCCGTTTGTTTCATTGAATCCCATATTATTTTAACGGTTCGTATATTCGTAGGTGAACGAAGAAGGCGAAACATTCGTACGTCTTTCCACACCTACTCGTACTTTTTTAATGAACTACAAACCTTTATTCATCCATCACAGATTGCACTCATATCAATCTCGTTCACACACTTACCGAATCATAAATTATGATCTAGGAGAAAATCAGTCATACTTAAAAGGCTGTGGTAATCCCACGAGCCATTCCTAACAATTCTACAAACATAACGAATATTCTCCCTTCTTTTCTTATAAATCTCCTGACCTAAAAGATCATCTGTGCCGTTTCTTTTACACATTCGCATGTTCTTTTAAATCTTCCTACATTCATAGGTGGAAGAACATAGCGATACTTTTGCACGACTTTCCACATCAGTCCCGAAACACCTCTTTGAAACTTCTTTTAACAAGTCCAAATACTCATTCTTTAGTCACGGACTTCTCTCATAAAAATTCTTTCATCCATGCCGTATTCGGTTATCGAATCGGTATGTTCTACCAAGTAATAAATTTGGACAGAACTGGGAGAGCATAAGACATACCTAGATGGCTGTGATAATACCACTAGCCACTGCTAATGCTTCTACAAATATAACTACGTTAAAAATGTGGTGAAACAAAAAAAACTCAAAGGTACGTTTGCGGAAATATTTTATGCTTATCTCCTGATATAAATAAATGGAATTGGTGTCCTCTATCACGCTCTCTCTTTTTCTAAATTCGTCTTTCAGTTAAGAGCCCATCTTCCGTCTACATATTCTCATGCGGTGAGTGGACCATTGCTACCGGGATAGGGATATTTTAATCTTAAGAAAGTAATTATTAAAGAAATCAAATGAAGTAGTTCATTGAAAATGTGATATACAAAGATTTAAAACTTTTTAAGGTCTCCTACATTTGATGGGATCTTATATAATGCCATTAGAACCGGCTTCCACATGTATGTTTCATCTTCATTCATTGTCTCGGAGTTCATTTACTTCTGTACAAAGTCTTTGGAACATGGAAAATGCCTACTGCAAGATCAGGGTCATTTCAGTCTTAAAGAAATTTTTATTAAGGAAATGTTAGTTAGAAATTTAATGCCCTTCTGAAAATCATATTAAAAAAGATTTATTTAATTAATCAGTTCATATATGTTTTACCAATGATGGAATTTTTGGAAATAGTACAAGAACCTGCTTCTAAGAGCAACAGTATTTCATGTTTGTCTACCAACTCGGATATCCTCTTTTCTGTCCCCTATTATTTTTAAAAATATTTATGAATGAAACATGATTAAACATTTCGATGCTCAATTAAAAGCTCCTACAAGCATAAAGAAGATCCTCACATTTTTTCTTGAACCACCACCGAAAAAAAATCAATTGTTTTCTTACGTTTACACAATTGCACGTTCTTTGCATGTTCTTAACACTTAAAGGTGGAAGAAAAAAGCAAAGTTTTTGTACACGCCTCCACACTAGTCACAGTACCTTATTCAGTCTTCTTTCAAACATTTCAAACACTCATTCGTCCATAAAGGACATCAATCGTAACGAAGTCATTCATACACATAACGAGTCATAAATTTTGAATTCGGTGAACGTCACAAAGACTTCGATGGCTGTGGTAAATTCACGAGACTCTCTTTACTCTTCTACAAACAGAAAGAGGATTCTCTCCTCTTTTCTTTAAACGCCCCTTAAACAATTAGTTGCTACGTTTATTTCTCACAACCGCATACTCTGTTCACTTTTGGGACATTCATAGTTGCGAGAACTAGTCGATACGTTCTTACACATTTCCGCACAATTCATAGGATACTTACACGAACATCTTTCGAATAATAATCATTCGTCCCTCACGGACTTCATTCATAACAAATTATTTCATACACCTACCGAATTATACTTTTGAAACCCGTAAAACATGAGACATGCTTCAATTGTAGTGGTAAAAGTAACGCCGCTCCTAATGCTTCTATAAACGTCACGAAGATTCTATCCACTTTTCTTACAAAACCCATCCCTTAACCTATCACTTGTAGCGTTTCTTTCATACAATCATATGTTCTGCTGTAATAGTGTCAAAAAATAGACTGCATTCTTCGAACACTAGTCTCATTTTAGCAGTGGATTTTTTTTAATAACTCTTCTGTGAGGTAAATAATGGCAAAGATTCTCAGTCTTTGTAATGGGAACTGCTTCAGTAATATTTTCTACTAACCACTTATAGAAACAGTTTCATAGTTTAAATATTTCTAAAAACGAATTAATTTATTTGTTATATATTTCAAGTTCTTCAGAAGAGCTTATATTCGTTTCCAAAGATTCTTTACCTTCAACTTCAGGTAAAGGAATTTCTAAGAGTCAATCTTCATTCTAAGTTATTGTCTTCTGAACAAATCTTATCGTAGTATGTTTCTCTAGTAAGACTGGATCTCAAATACTGATAGTGTCGAACCATTAGAAATTTTTAAATTTAGAAGCATTAATTAATGTAGAAGTAATAATATTCATTGTTGGAATTTATTTTATTTTTACTTAAATGTAAAATACTAATCTATCCAAGAGTTATGGAAATACCTCATGATCAAATGATACGATCGAAACTGACAAAGTCTTACAGATTGGTTTACTAATAGTTTATTACATTCAATTTTCGATCCACTTATCACATATAGATAAAAACGATGCTTATGAAACACTAGAGCTGTAATAATTTAGTATATGCCCCTTAACGAATTTCTTCCAATATCTCTTTAAATAATAATAAGAATAGAATGAAACTTGAAGCACAGTCTATTTAATCTATTCTTCACCTAAGTGCATTAACACAATTTTCTGGAATAAGAAAGTTATCATAGAAATTAATTAATGTGTCAATTAAGTTAATAATTTAATCCATATGATCGAAATTTACATATTGGATCAAACTTTGGATTCTTTGTGCCGTTAAGACTTGAATCTACAGGCTATTTTGATTTACAGAACGAAATATTAATTATATATGGATTTGTACTACTGTCCTTAAATATTTAATGTTTTATCTGTTTGAATGCAAAAAACTATATACAAAAGAGCAAAATATAAAGAAGTTAATTAATTAACTTTTCCCTCTTACTCTTAAATATATATTCACCCCCCTCCTTTTCATTGATTCGTTTGTGGGTTCTCTAATCTTCAAAAACATTCTAAAATATTTTCAAACATCGGAGAAATATTTAACTCTATAGAAGCCTTGATCATTGATGCTCTTTCATATGCACTTTTTTGCATTTAAATAGATCAAATACTAAAGTTTCAAAGATAGTAGTTGAAGTTCCGAAGAATTAACATAATGCGCATAAAATCAAAATGGTCGGTATGAGGGGGTCTTAACATTCATACAACCTTTTCAAGCTGTGTTGAATTTTGAGAAAGTTATTAAGATGGTTTGATTTTTCGACAACGATAATTACACAAAAACCATTTTCTGAAATTTTCTTACAATGGTAGCCTCTTTGCCACCGTCACCTTAGAAAAGGGACGACTTTGCCCGGAGAACACCACTTGGAGGTGGGCTACCGTAGTTCCCCGAGGGCTGTCCACTTTCTTTTTCCTCAACCGGTTGGATCCGGGACAGCCCCGAGGAGTCAGAATCTTGAGTCATCTATCTGACTCCTCTGCACTAGCACACCATGATGGGTCCTTCTGCCTATGTCTTTCATTGCGGGTAATTAATGAAAAAGTGTCGTCGTGCGTTGATGGTGGGGGACGTGGATCAACGCATCCACAACTAGGGACTTGACGCACTCCTTGAGAAATCATTCTTTGTAATAAACCTTCATTGAAATACTGAATTTGGATTCGCAAGCGATGCACAGGATAATCAAATACTTGGTCTCTTAAACGCAAAATTTGGAAATGGGTACCGAATAACAATTAATAAAGAATGGTGCGCCAAGTGCCTTCCTGGAAGGACTCAAAGGGTAGCCGACTCACATTCGTGTTACACATGGGGAGAACCAGGAAAACCCCATGCAGCCAGCTCGATGAAGAACTTCATCTACCAGTTTAAGCTTCCACGCAAGTCACTGGTGGGGCTATAAATTGGCATTGGTTTATAAGGCATGGCCCAATGCTGCCATGTTTTTAACTGTGTCTCAAATTTGCAATGATTTTAAGGGCATGGTCCAATGCTACCATGTTTTAGTTGAATGAAGAAGAATAATATTTATTTAAGTGGAGGATCCCTGTTCCGTCATGTGTTTGTAAAATTTATATCTCAAATGACGTAATGCATTAAAAATTGGATTTCAGTTTATTTATTATTCACATTTCTATTTTTTTTTATAAAATATATATCACATCTGGTGTTTTTTTCATTAATTTAGTAGCTAAAAATTGATTTGAAAATAATATTATAATTCGAGGACTACGAAAAAAGTAATTTGTAATACAGTGAATTTACTATATGTATTTTGTCAACTGCATTTGAAATCTCTTAAAGAATTGTGATAATTTTTGCTAAATAGACGAATAATTTACTATATATATTTTGTCTTTCAGTAATAGATTAATAAATGGATTTAATTATATTTAAATTTAAAATTGACAACATTTTAACTTGAATGTAAACGAGAACAGAACAGAATCATAAAGACTCATGGGGTTCTTATCATGTAACTGGTTTCAATAATAGACCATATATTTTATGTGTTTTAATATATATAATTCTAAACACTATTATTTTCAGATTATTTTTAAAGCATGTTATTAATTGATACGAAATGTTCTGCAATATTTTTTTAGAAGGAAATAAAAATCTTGTGTTAAATCATTATAAATTTAAAATGAATTTTTTTGTTGTAGATATAAACTGCAAAACATAACAATTATACTGTTGAAAAGAGCGTTCGTAAAACTCTTTAAAAGAATAATTAAAAATAGCACATTTTTTACAAAAATAAAAGCAGATCATCAAATAACTGAATGACAAACACGGAATTTAAGGAGGTTATCATTATCAAATTAGAATTTTTGTTTTAATTTAAATTTAATATAATATTATTAAAGTAAAAATGACTAGAAATAATTAAAAAAATTTTTTTTCAAATTAAGAATTAGATCCTAAAAGTTAAGAAGAATTATTTAACTTTTAAATCTCTGATCATTGCAGTTTTTAAGTAAGTATAATCGTATGTACAGATTTTTTATTATTAAAGTGACCCTAAATAGACTTCATTAAAGCCCGTTCTGTAAATCGGAGTTTAATAAAATTTGGTATATACGTTACATGAACAATGGGGAAATATTTCTTGAACAAAAAAATAATTCAAATTTTGACCAGCAGTTCGGGCGTTTGAAAAAATCCTTTTATATATTAGTAAAATATTTAAAGACACTTGCTGTTATAAAATCATTCTGCGTGCCTTTATCATCTTTAATCATGCCCCTACAGACGAAAGATCGAAATTTGCTGGTAAAATTGTTTTTTCAGAATGGCAGACAAAACTTAGCTGCATTGCTTGAATATCATGGGATTTTGAAACAGGCCCATGTCTAAGAATGGTTTGACGAAGATGATCCTAAAATTATAAGAGAGTGGAGACCTGGGTGTACTTCCAAAAAGAGACCGGAAACCGGTTGCGAATTAAACTGTAGAAGAAGTCGCTACTGATGTGATAGAAAGAGCCTCCAGTTCCTCTATTCCTTTTACAAATACACGTTTGGTGTCACGAGAGTTGATGATTCCAGGGTCGATATTACAAAAATTATGCGATCCCTTTTAAAATGGCATCTGTATAAGATCCACGTAATGCAAATGCTATAACATCTCTACCACCAAACACGCTCTGATTTTGCTTGCTGATTTTTGGCGAGATTGGAAATTTATGATGAGTATTCTAGAAAATTTCTATGGTCAGAATAGGCACCCTTTTCTTTGATGGAGATTTGAATAATCAAAATTACCGCATATGGAGTGCTTCACCTCATAATGTCTTGAACCAACAACCACTGCATTCTGATAGTGTGTCTGTATAATGTGGATTTAATACTGATTTTATCATCACCCCATTTTTCTTTGAAAATCTCACTCTTCAAGATCCTAAAATGTGCTCTGCCACGAGTGCAGGGTACATTGAATTCCTTCGACAGCAGTGGTCTGCAAACATTGCCGTTCTTTACAAGAGCGGCAATGTTTGAAGACCACTATCTTCATGCAATTTGGAGCAACTCACCACATTGGGTGTTTAATCAAAGTATTGCTTCCAGATAACTTTGGCGAGAATTGTGTAACGTCTTGAATTTTTCCAAAAGCCTCACCTCCTCGTTTTTTCGACTTAAATCCCTGTGATTTCTAGTGATCTAGAATTCATACAAGACCGTGCTTACGGAGGTGGGATTGAGAAATTAGAACATTATCTGAGTTAAAAGCCAGTATTATACGCTGTGTTTCTGGAATACCTCAAGAATTTCTTCGCGCTACCACTGATCACGCTATAATGCGCTTTCAACAAGTAATTGATGTCAATGGAACATATACCTTGAACACATTCTGTAAGGGAATAAATTTTAATGATTCTAATAGATTTTTTGTCCTTCTTTAGTTGCCCCAATTCCCCCTAGGGGTGAAAATTTGAGCTACTGTTATTGCAGAAATTGTTTCCCCATGGTCCATTTTATCCATTAAGTTTTATTAAAATTCATTGAGTGGAACGGGTTCTAGAATTGTCTGAATAGGGTCACTTTCATTATAACCACTCTGTATAATTACATACAATATTTATTTCAAATATCCCAATTATCATTTTCATTGAAAGAAATATTCTCCTTTTACACAAATAAACACTTAAATATAGTTATAGTAAAACGTTTTTTATGTTAATGATATAAATTAAGATGAATTGTTGTTTTAATTACTTTTTATAATATACGATTTCATTAATTTAAATGAATTCATTTGTTGATAAGTCGAGTAAATTTTTGTTGTTCGTCAAATTAATTTATGAAACTTATTTATTAAAATTACGTTATTATTAAATGAGTGAGTTAAATCTAAGTACAGAGAGTGTTTATAATTAAAGTGACCCAAGTCAGACCTCTCTAAAACCAGTTCTACTTATTGAAATTTCATAAAACTAGGTATATAAGTTATATGTGTTCAACGTGTGATTTCAACGTTCAATTTTCATTTTTAAAGAGTATTTACTAGAATAATAATTCACACATTTTAATTTATAGGAATGTTATTTTTTATTACATCTTATCGAACAGCAATTTAGCTATGAATCTACGATATATTGAACATTAAATTTTCTCATGAATATTGTATAGAAGTTGATTTCTTGTTAGTGTTTTTTAAAAAAATGCATTTGAAATTGGTTGATTAATAAATAGATCAAATACAAACAGAATTATTAAATAAATTGTAAGTACTTCTTTCATAATTTTATATTGTTAAATACTTAGTCAAAAATTAAAGCTATTTTTAAAATGCAGATGGCAATACTTGTTTTTAGTTCTAGATTTGATATGTGGACATCGATATACGTATTCTCAAATGTAATTAATTTTTTAATCGTCTTAAGTTTTTTTTTAAATAACTATCCAATTTTTATAGGAAACATGGTGGTTATTTTAATGTTTTATTTTAATTTTTTTGTTAAATTGTTAAAGTAATTTTCACTACGCGTTTTACATTAAAAGGATATATTTTCTAGGATCAAGTCTATTTTCATTTTTCCTAAGGACCAAAATGTTGATGTTATGGTATTAAATAATTTTAATTTTACATTCCACTCTGCAATTATTAATGATATTTGAGATTATATTAACAGATTTGAAAGTATAATTTAGTAACTGCTATAATTTTTTATTTGGATTTTTCCTTCAAGCGTTCTTGTATGCTAAGTTATTGGATTTGAAATATTTCTTTACTATCACTCTATTTTGATTGCTTAGTTTTTCCATATCTGCCAATATTATTATAAAGTAATATATGTAAAAATAATTAAGATCCTGTCAAATAATATTTAAATTGTTTCTCAGTCTGTACCTTGAGGCAACTAATTTTAATTACTTTATAAAGTGGTTTCACATCTTCATCATATTGTAGATGCTAATTATCAAAAAAAATAATTGCAAGTTTTTGATTTTGATAATATTATGTCTATTATTTATTTTCGATCATTTCATTCTCGTACTCTAACTGTAATTAACAATATTTACTGTTCAATACTTACTGTTTATTAAGATTTTCATATTTCTAGATTTTAATTCACTGCCAAAATTTGTATATGTATAATAAGTGAACTATTAATTTTTTTAATGAATGTTGTGGAGGAAAATGTCACGAAAATTAAACTGTCTGTCTGGTGTCCTAATTACTTGAAACAAATGGAGCCGGTTGTAAAAACTGCTCTTTCCATTGACACATTTTTGGTTAAAAGTGAGCTTACAAACGGTTGGGAGGACGAGCCTTCTCAACCAAATACTTACCATAGTTGGCCTTACCCTGGAAAGCGAAATCACTTGATTAATTTTTCATATATATATATAAGAAGAGAAACAAAATATTTTTAAACAATTCTTTACGAATAAATTAGTTTTGACTAATCTCTAGTAGAATTACCATTTCACCAAAATTATATTTAAAAGCGAAACAATTTCATTCAATTCAACGATTTTATGTTTCTGTGGTAAATTTTCCAATTGAAATACAATTACAGTATTTGGTTTACATATGAAATATAACTTAGTGCTAATGTGCATTTCAAATATGTACTACAAGTTATTTATTTATCCCTATTGGCGAAAGTATTTCATAATAAAAGGGCATTACATGAATATTTCAAACATGGATAAAATTTATATACATTCTGAAAAATTTGAGAACAAAAGTAGTGTTTATGTTAATAAATGAAACCGGAGCAATTTTACCACATAATTTTTCACAAGATCTTTAAAATAGAAACTAAGCCACGGTGTCTAGTTAACTAACGTCAAAAATTAACCATAAGTGTTTGAACGTGCAAATAACTTGATCATCAAATCACAGGTCTTCTTAAAATATAAAGGATGTCTTTACTTAAATACAAGCGAGTAGGTTCATTTCCTTATTACCATATATGCTGCTCAAAGATAATATATACTTAATATTATTATCTTTGATGTTGAAATTATTAAAGGAACATTGAGTATGCTTTGGAAAGTGAAACCTGTAGTAGTAATACAAGGAAAGGAGATCGTCGTCTGTAGGCAGTCTCCATTCCGCGAATACTACAGAAGGTCTCGGATCTTTCGGATGCTACTGATAATCACTTCTTTTACCTCTTGAATGGCTCTAAGTTCTGCGGACACCAAGTTGTAATCACCCCGGGTCTTCATGCTGCAATGAGAAATATCAATGGTAAAGACGATTCACCAGAAAAGTACGAAAATTTGCGCATATTTTACGAAATGACCAGCAATTATGGTTCCAAAAGAACAAAAGGGGCGTAAGAGATTACTCACGACCACCGCATCAATGGTCAAGTGTTAAATCAAATTATAGTAGTAAAGTTTAGTTTTCTAAATGTGGTCAAAAATGTATATAAATAAATAAATGCATATAAATAATAAAATGTAAAGAAATAAAGTGTTCCTTTCTATTTTCTTTCACTTTAAATATTAAAAAAGAGATATTTACTACAGCAAAATTCGTGTTATAAAGTAGTATTTGGAATCGAAACGATATTAATTTTAATATAATGGCAGGCGAGGTAATAAAAACTGCAACCGTTTCACAATACAAGTTTTTCCAGTTCGATTTCAAGAGAATATCATTTTAAGAAAGATTTTTGGTTCATTTAGTTATAATTATTCTAAACATTAGTTCAAAATCGTATAAATGTCTCAGTACATATAATAGATATCCAACGCAGTACTGCAGATACATTCCGATATAGTTACTTTCCTTTTCATTTATTAAACTCAATAAATAAAGCAACATGTTTTCGAATTTGAAAAACTACGAGTACATATAATATTGAAGAATGATACTAGCGAGGAAACGTTTCAAAATATTTCATAAAAACTACACTTTTTAAAGAAGTACTCGAAATAGGGATTCATTAAGGAATAAGTTTGAATGAATTACACAAAAAAAGGTTTCCTGTTATCAGCTTAACAAGTAAAATTTTTATACGAGAAAGTTCCTCATTTTTAAAGTATTAATATCTTGAAATACGAACACACACAACTAAAATAACATTTCTTTTTAACTAATTTGAATTTACGAATGGTAGAACAAACACATACGTTTTTTTTTAAATTTACACGAATAAATTGAAAACGAGTGTGTTCTTTAATCTATACATATCATATTGTTAACACATGATTTGAAGATATCGCAATTTAAGACATTTTGTGATTAAAAAAATTTACTTAAATCTCGTTTTTGTTATACAAAGCGAATGCAGCAATTATGCGAGTTATAATTAAAAACTAAATTATTTACTGCATATTTTTTGTCTTTCTCCTGTTGTTTCACAGACGTAAAATAATTTCTTTTTAGCAAAGAGAAATACTTGTTTGTTGTTCAATCACATATGAATTGAAATCGTACCTTGAGAGCTTACCTGAAAATACTGATAAATTGGCCATAATTCAAGCATGCAATTACTTTTTAAATACTGTACGTAATCTATGTCCTCGGAAGAAAATATTAGTGCAAAAATATGAAATAACGATTTGATTAGTTAACTGAAAGAGAGAGATCTTTCTCTTTTCTGTAATGCTCCGAGAAAATGGTAATTAAAATCTTAGAGATCAAAAAATAACAAGCAGTTATATGAAATTTAATATTTTCTAAAATGCAATTCGAATATATATATAATTCTGTGTCCTTACTTATCTTAATCGCATACAATATACACACTTTAAAGATATGTTCTTTGTTTTTTGGAGGGGGTTGTGGGGAAAAATTTTAATCATTAAATTATAGATGCATGAATTTTAATTTGAAAAAGAAACATTAAGAATTATTTAGAAGTTCATTTCGAAGCATTTGCAATTCCAATGTGTATGACTTTTAAACATGCATATTATTTACGAGGGTACAAAATATATCATATTAATAACTTTCCTTTTCTTAAAAATTTCCTGCGTGTGACTCGTATCATTTTAGTCCATAGCAGTTAATTATAAATTTTATTAAGAGATTTTTCACGAGTATGGATAACTTTTTTTTAGAATTAAATATTTGGGAATTAAAAAAAAAACTTCCGCATAGTATATTTTTAATAATTACCTAACCGTTTCGTCTCCTTATAATAATCACATTGAATAAGCATACAATAATATTTATGGGAAATTATATTTCGAAAGAATGGAACAGAAAATGCATGTAATTCACAAATTTCTGAGTACCGAGAAAACGTTTTATAATTTATTGCATATTTGTAAAATACCTTTTAATTAAATAAACGAAATTCTTTTGGAAAAAGCTGATTCATGTATTTTCATTAGATGAGTCTCTGTCAAATAATTTCTTAAGATTATTAAATAAAAAGTGGATAATTTCATTTTCATTGAGATTGCAAGTATTAAATATTTGTATAAGCAGAAGGACGATATATAATTATTTTTCAAATTTGGAATAAGGACTTTTATTTTCAAGTAAGTATTGTGCGTTCGTTAAATTAACATTCCTGAATAGGAAAAAAAATTTGACTTAAGGAAACTAATACATTTAAGCTCAAAGCATAATCAGTTGAACTTTTTAAATTTTCAAAAATGTTTCGCAAATAATTGAATCATTCTTTCATAATTTAAGTGTTTTGACGTTATTGGCAATATCCCCACAAACGTAAATGTTAATAAGTAATATATAAAAATGATAAGCATTTTTTTTTCATGGGAAACTGTATTTTATAGGGGAGGAGTAGTTATAGCGACATATTATTCAAATCGTTTTACATACTTTTTGAAAATTTAAAACGGATATTTTAACAAAAAATCAAATTTTCTTAAATTTTACCAAAACAACAATCAAGTAAAAAGAGGTAAAGGAAACTTTCGTAAAAAAAAACTCACAACTTCCACAGAAAGCAAGGGTCACTTTCTGAGGGCTGTTCCGCAGGTCCAACGTCAGCCTCCGCGAAGACACCGTGAACGTAGCGTCCGGTCTCCTTCGGGTAGTTAGCCCAAGCGCGTGCGAGTTGATAAGAACCACGTCGCAATGCGAAGAGCTGGCTCCTAAAAAAAAAAAGAATGGAAAAGACGTCATTTATGAGAAACACAAATAAGCGTCATCGTAATTCGTAAAATGAAAGTAATCTTAAATTACTTCGGACAACGAAACGAAAGTAATTTTTTTGTTTGTTTGTTTTTGTACGTACTCCTAGTTGTTATTGAAATTAGGAATCGAATAAAATCGGAAAATCTTTTACTTATGAGTTGTGGTACATTTACATCTATTAAAAAAATTTGAAAGAATCGGAGATAGTATTTTATAAAATTGCATATAGAGTAAAGATTTCAAATTACTATATAAAATAATGATGTATTTCTACAAGCAAATTTTTTCAGTTTATTTCGTTATGTTCAGAAGCATAACGAAAAAGATGAAAAAGAAGTAATAATAAACAATAACTGTATTATTATTGATACATAGAACAAATTATTTATTTTGAGACAAAGTTGAGAACTGATATGTGACTAAAAAAAAGATAGTGATATTAAGTATTTTAAAACAAAATTGCATTTAATTGGCGCAAATAATATAACCTTCTCATGGGAGTTATGAAATAATTTCCTGTTGAAGTGTTCGAAATAGTGCAGAAAATATTGCTCTTTCATTTTGAGCACATTTTCGAAGAAATCATTTTAATTTATTTTTTTGAGAAATAAATGTCTCCTCGTGAAATAATACAAACGTATTTATTCTATCAGCATATTTTTGTGACTTATGAATTGGATGTCAAAAAGGATTTTTTTAGTATTCTTGCTACAATCGTAATGAAATATTGCTTAAGCTATTGTCTAAGTGCGTTGTTTAGAATTTAGTGAGAGTATTAAAAGGTACGATGTCATTCTGAAGTACTCTCTATATATATATATATATATATATATATATATATGAACCGTATTGAATATTTAAAAAAAGACTTTTTGAAACAGGTGAGAGGCCGGAAACACCCTGGCTGACCAGATATGTTCAGCGTGGACTATCAAAAAAAAAAAATGAGACTCGCATCTCTATCTAACAAAATCAAATAATCTGTAAAATAGATAACATTGGACTGCTCATGGTGATGATAATGTATTCACATTTTAAAAAATTAATTCTTTATCCAGTCTTCATGAAATCCAATAACTGTTAGAACTTTAAAAGTTTTTATTTTTAAAAAGGAAGTCCTTAAGAAATATGAAGGATTTTATTCCATGAATAATGATGCCCCAGATATTTTATGTGTGAGTTGACCGTGTTTGATATTTTTAGAGTTACAAAGTTATTTTTCAATGTAAGTGTATGAAAGTTCAAACTAATTTTGTCATCAAAGCAGAACAATAAAAATTCCCATTCCTAACATTCTCGATATGGTAGTAAAATATTTTTATTTTGTATTCGAAAAATTTATAGCAAATTGTGACTTTTTCTTTCGATGCATCATACCTATATGTGTAATTGGTTATTTTTAGATTACTTGAAAATATATTCTACATTTCTTTTTTATTTGAAAGTACAAAGATAATTTAGATTTTCTTGTAATAACATTGTGAATATTACGATTTCAAATAAACATTAAAAATTGATATGAAACATCAGATCGATGTAGCAGAAATTACAATAGTGTTACTTATTTGCTTCATGTTTCGAGTATTACTGTTTCATCGCTTCACAATATGTTCTATTTAACGGGTGGTAAGAAATAAAATCTAAATAATCTTACCTTGAGTGTCATCTATTTTGAAGAAATACGTTATCTAAATTAATAAAAGTACAAAAGAGAAAAGTTATATTTTATGTAATCAAATATATATAAACGTAGAAGTTCTCCTCAAATATCTTTTAGAACGAACTTTTATTTCTAATAACCTCTTTAAAGAAAACTTTGAAATATATCCATATGTCTTTCATTCTTACACATTTCATTTCTTAAAAATTATTTAGGCAAGACTTTGTAAATTTATTCTACACTTCTTTGTCACTTATTAATGTTTTGTAATTTTTTCATTGGGTTATTTTATTAAATTAGCCTCTAAATTTCCTTCAGGAACGTGCCCAGTCTGTGATAAATTTAGGATCTAAATATGATTTAACTTTATTTCACATATGATTTAACATTTAATTGAAATACATTTGTACCTAAAATAAATAACAATCAACTTTTAATCGAAATAACCAAGTATTATGTACAAGCATTGCCTTAAATACCCATGAAAGAGTGCACAAAATGTATAGTTCCCAAAAGGAAAGGATTCTAAATAATTGAAATGAGAGAATAAATTGTTCATAACGAATTCTTCATAAATATATTATAGTTGAAGTTATTTGATACAAATATAAACATTTCATTCCTAGTGTATTGAGTATAATTTTGGGAATCAAACAAAATAAATATAGTTTTAATTTTTAAAGCATGTCGTTATCGAGCATTTTATGGGAAATTTTTTCTTTCAATTATCTGCTTGCATAAGAAAATAAGAAAAAATAACTGCTTTTAATAAAATCATTGAATTGATATTTTTTTTACATTAACACTACAAATAAATTTTGTAAGCTATAAACTCTTACTTAATTTTATTTTCAATCATAAAATTTGAATTTGGATTTTGTAACGAAACTCCTCTAACCTAAAGGTCTTAAAATCCTCTACACCAAATTTGAAAACTCAAATTTGCAAAATTTTCTAAGCCTATATATTCCATTACTGTTCATATGGAAAATATTTTTTCGTGAATATCAAAAATAAGAATTGCATTTTCCTTTGCTGAATTGTTGAATTGATTTTTCATGAAAAGCAGGGATTCGGGTATGTAGTTTTTAAAGTTTCAAATCCTTAACTGGAAATATGTAATTATAATGTTTTATTAATTCGAAAAAATCTTAAATTTTTAACTGAATAATTTTTAATTGGATATTTTTAAACGGATACTTTTAAATGGATAAGTTTCAATTGGATATTTTTTTTAAAAGGATAAATTTTAATTGGATAATTTTTATTTGGATAATTAATAATTGGATATTTTAATAGATAATTTTTTTAAAAAGTTTTAATTGGAAGGATTTTTGGTGAAGAATATATTTTATTAGTTTGGAAAACAATTGTTTTTGAAAATAATTAGTAATTGAGATATCTCGCCATTCAATTTTTCTTCTTTGTTTATTGTTTCTTTTCTTTAAATTACAATTTGAATTTTGGAGTTATCCATTTTTACCCAACAAGATGCATTGAGGGAGGTTTGGTACCATAGAACTAGTTTAACCCCACAATTCAGTCCCCAGTCTGAATATGCATGTTTTGTTTTGTTGGGTATTCAAATTATTCTTTGGTTCAAATTAGTTTCAAATTTGATTCAATTTCATCTTTTTTACTTAGTTGTATAAATATTTTTTTTTTTTTTGATTTTGTATTTTAATTGTTCTCTTTTATGTTTTTAATGATAAATTCATTGCTTTATCTTTTATATATATATATATATATATATATATATATATTAAGAGCTCATTGCAACTGTAAAATCGATTTTTTTTCGAAGAAGCACTGGAAACATTTAATCTAATTTTGTAAATCTAATCTAATCTAATCATTTAATCTAATTTTTTCGAGTGTTCGATTTTTTCAAGCTTCCATGGGTATTGAACAGAATCTTTGGAGTACATTCCTCTCATAGATAAGAGGATTGAGCGCATTCGACTATTTAAAGGGTGAACAGTTGTCAACAAAGAATTTTACATGGAGATTCGTAGGCAAGTGCGACTTGTAGACATACAAAAATGTTCTGAAAATGGACTGGAGATAATGCGGTTTTATTGCATGATATTACCCTGGTACATCGCTCACTCTTGATAATAAAGTTCTTAACCAGACACTCTGAAATACCCTCTCTGTACTCCCGATCTATCACCATAAGATTATTACATATTCTTCAATTGAAAATTAAATGGAAGGGGGCCGTTTCTTAAATTTAGAAGAAGTGATGAAAAATGCGACGAAGTAGCAGGAGGAACTTTCCGAAAATATTTTCCTAGAATGATTTGGACACTTATAAGAACAAAGAAATAAGTGTAAATGTAAGAAGGTAGCAGGCGGAACGAGAATAATTTAAAAATACTTTAATAAATTTAATAAACCTTCATAATCAACCCCGGGAACTTTTCCGTTTTAGAAACATATATTTAGTTTTAGTCAGCTTAGGCGATTTAAAGTATAATGCTGTAGACTTATTTAACTTGGGCTTAGGTCATTAAAAGTATAATGCTCAGAATTATCTAGCTTGGGCTTAGGTCCTTAAAAATCTAAAACTACATAATGCTTAAAGCAAAAGTATCTGTTCAGAAAACTGGCACTTTTCAGTAAGATAGGAAATGTAAATATCTCGGCTCCATCGAATGATATCGAAACGTTGAGACGGATTAATCGAAAATACGTTAAGATAAAAGAAAAATTATAAAATTATCAAAACACTTACAAGTTGTTCAACTTCTTCATCTTCGCTATTGGTTTGGTTTTAAACAGGAAGGCACAAGTAAGAAAATCAGGAAACTAAACTGGAAAGAAAAAAACCAGATGATAGTTAGAAATTTAGTATACAGCTTATTTTTCATTCGATCTTAAGAAATAAAAAAAGCATATTTTTAAAAGAAAAAATAAGTAACGATACCAAATGAATTAATTTCGATTCAATTGTCAAAATGCACAATCGATTGTTGAATAAATTTTTGTTATTTCAAAATATTAAAAATTAGCAGAATAACTTGGTAACAAGTAGAGATGTATTTTTTTAAAAAAATAAACATACACTTTACCCACTGAAACAATTATTAAACAGCAGTATTTTTAGAAAATTTCAATACATGCAATTCTTGAATGTAAATAATGCTAATGGTATTTTTTCCTCCAAAAGAAACCAATTATATTCTCTGATATATGAACTGAAATAATTTCTTCACGCATTTTTTTTAATTCAGTGAGCAAACATCAATTTTTCAAAAATTCAGCTATATGAATTCAAATCGCACAAAAACCCAGATGGGCATGTTTTTATATTATAAAGGTTTATAGTTTATACAGGGAGGACGATTCCCAACCCCCCATCTCTTCTATCTGGTACAGGTAGTGCGTGACCTCAGAGATTATCATCTTTCCACATAGAATTCATTAACTTAGGTGTGCAGATTTCAAGATGAACCTCAGTAAAGACCCCACAACTGACGATTGAAATTCATTCGAAGAGGAAATAGTATGTCGATAGCTACACATTTTGTCTGCTTGACGGAAAAAGAGGGCCAAAAACATATGTTCCGGACGTTTTTCATTGCGATTCTTTTCTCTGATGAAGGGGTAAAAAAAACCTCATTGTAAGCAATTAAATTATCATATAATTAGGACAATAACCGTGATTAAATATAATTAGTTATTTAAAAAACCCTGTCATCAATTAAAGGCAGTAGACAATATTCACATTTATTTCAAATGTTATAATTAATGAACAAAAATTTCAAAACAATATGAAGTTTGACAACGGAATTATGTTCATGAGGCTCCAATTAAACTGATTAAAATAGTCTTCGAAAATTAAAATTAAATTTCGTTAAAAATTACAGTAATTAGAAAATTATTCGCCAGGATATTATGAACCTTTTCATCAGAAATAATTTTTAGTCCTTCCCCTCTTTTGATTTTTTTTTTATAAAGTTCTTCTTTCCGTACTGATAATAACAATATCAATGAAGGGCAGTTCTTAAAACTTTCGAAATATTTTCTTTGGTCTGTATTCAAGACATCAATCGGATGTTACTAAATTTACTTAATTGTAAATCTAGTGGGGGGAAATTCAATATTTCTTTCAATTTTATTGCTCTGAAGAAGTATAAATAAGGTGAAAATATCTAATAATGGTTATTCTCCTTTTATATTATCGTTATTAATGTTTTGAAAAACTTGATATACATTTTCAAAAATAAGTTTAAGGAAATTTTGGCCTTAAGTATAATGAGTATTTATATGTACCCCAAGTCTTTTTTGAAGTTTTGAAATAATTAATTTTTCCTGTGTTTCATGAGGAGCAAAATGATACTCTTCCTGTTTCTGTAAGAACCATCAGTTTCAGTACATCGTTATAAAATCCTTTGGAATAGTTTTACCTTATTTGGTATACAATTAGATGATTCATTCGTTTTATGGAACACATTTGGGTGTCGTCTTTATCTGCAGCCCATCCCAGAAGGAGTTTACTTTCTAAATATATTGCCTACTGTCAATGAAGATTATTTCGAATTGTAACTTTTTTAATATGTATTTTCTATTAACTAGAGGATGTGATTTCATGAAATAGTGTTAAAGCTAAACGTAATCGCTACAGTTTAACCAATAACAAATACATTCAAATGTAATATTTAATTTACGTATTTTTCAACGAATAACGAATACGTTCAAATGTAATATTCCATTGTTAGAATGCAATATTGATAACTACAGGAAACAATGAAGTATCAAATGTACTTCAGAAAGTTTTTCAAATGATTTTTTTCTTTTATTTTCAGATCTTTTCTGTACTACAGAATGTATTCGATAAGTTCTAGGTCTGGTAGCACTCTGACCATGTAACCCTGAAGATTCGCTGACGTTCGTTATTAAGTTTCTACCCAGTCTAAAGCCTCAAAATTCAATACAACACTTGGAACAACTAGTCCGTTGTGTACAAGTACATATATGTCTTCTGGAACGCATATGATTCAACATTATTGAGATGCAATGTTGTTGCCCCTTCTGTCTCCTCTAACGACGCAGTCCCTTATCTTCAGTTTCAACATGGGAAATAAAAAAAATAATAATTCCGAAGAGAAATCGCAGATTTGATGAGTACAAGAAGTAGTTGATACCACAGCAACCTTCTTGCCAATACATATACACAATAGTGGACTAGTAAGACCGCTAAATATTGTTGTAGAATGTTTCAGTCACTGTGGTGCCTTGATGCATACATTAAATGCACAAGCACAGCCTTTTCCTCATTTCGCCTCGAACATAGACGACATAATCTCTCATCATTTTAGGTCGAGGGTCTTCCAGGTTTAAAACTCAAAAACCCCTCAAATACTCAAAAATGATTGACAACAATGACACTTAATGCAAAGTTAATCATTTTGTACATTTATATGTGGCTGAATTTCAGAATTTAATTCATTTTTTTTTCTTTGCTCCATTTTATTTCTCGATGATAACGCTCACGCCTTACCCAAAAAAATCCAAGTCGGAACTAATAAAAAAAATAAATGCAATCACTTAATAATTGCAATAGCGTTATTTGCACTAGTATACGCACATGTCTGCCGGAACTTTTTGAATACGCTGTGTATATCGCTCATAGTCAAGTTGTTTCCTTTTGCACAGATACTCACATTCCTATGTTAGTAATTCCTTGACAATATTTGTTTTATCTCACGTTATCATATCTACAAGAAATTGCTGTAAACCGAATCTTTCTTGATACCCAGGTCTCGGAATCAATTACTGCAAAACTCCCAAAATGGCTCACTGAAATGGACAAATCCATCCATCTTCACGGAGACTGTATTCTCCATGAAGTATCTTTTCCACTGTATTCTAAAAAAAGAATATTTAACTTCAAGCATTTGTTATTGTAATTAGAGCGAGTTACATGGGGCCCAAAAGAAAGTTTTGTCAAAGAATTTGGAAGATAAAGCGTATACAAGTGAGTAAGAAGTCAAATATAATACAAGCGTTAAAACCAATAATTTTTTTTATTGAAACATTATTTTGAAAATGGTTATTTATAAATAGCGAATGTCACACTAAAATTCACACTAAACGAATTAACTGATACGAAAGCGATGCTGAGTAATGCATAGGTAAAATGTATTAAGTTTACTAAAACAGTAAAATACTTTCAAATATTGAATTCCTTTTTTTTTTTATTTTAATGATAACATAGACCATTTTGTTGATTCTACATATGTATTTTTTACGATAATTTGAATGATTAAATACACGAAAAATGAATTCTAAAATTTTAAACGAAAATATTACTCGACAGAGAAAAGTATCTGTTTCTGCATTTTTCTCAAAATGTGGTTTTTCAGTATTCTGGTATACACTTAGCTCTAAATAATATACTTCATCCAGAGTTCTAATATTTTGTACGTTAATAAATTATTGATATTTACAACGCAGTGATGATCATTTTCTCATAATAAGCGCTTACAATTTAAAGATTTGCAAAATATTTATATAAAAGTTCGGGAAAACTTGAATCATAAACTTTAACATTAAATTTTTTTTTGGAAACTGATTTTTGAATGTATAATTATGCTCAGTGTATATAATGTTATAGTTATAAGTACTCTATACATTCTTATAGCTAAAATGCAGATGTTAGTCAAGAGTTACATAAAAATAAATATTTGATTGACAAACGTAAATGCAGCTACGGATTATTAATTGATCATACGTAATTATTTAAATGAATAAAAGTGATTTTCTTTGCATACACATATACATAATTATACAAACGTTTCAATATTAAAACATGACATACGCTGCTTTTAATTTAAAAAAAAGAAATGCTAATTTAAACACATTAACATAGAATAAGATCATATTTTCATAGCAATGGTGTTTCAGGTGCCGTAATCAAAGCATATCACTCGTAAATACAATGAAGTTAGGAAGAACACCAAAAACTATTTGCCTATAGAATACAAAGGACTCTTGTGATTTAAAATCTAATAATTTCTTAGTAAGCTATATGTAAGTATTACAATAATACTGTACTCAAACAATTCATGGTTATTGAGTAATTATATACAAACTTAAGAAACTTGTACTTAGAAGCAACTTAAGGGTTAGTGGTGTCGGGTCTCGTAACTACGAACCTCGGTCAAGTAGCGAAGACATCTTAGTTGACACATCCCCATCCAAGCTTCCAAACCATGCCACCAGGAGCACTTGGAACTTTAACAGATTTAAAGCATATCAGCCTCGTTACGCGGCAGGTCATTGAAGGCTTTAGGACTCGAAACTACGACTCGGCAAAAAAAAGGCGGGCTTAAGAACGTGATCATGACCACTAGGCTCCTGTGGCCACAAACAATTCTTAAGGACAAAAAGATGAGCGAAATGTAAAGGGCCTCAGAACACCGTCGATAAATATGTCTAAACATTGTAAGCATTTAAGAGTTCAATAGTAAATAACTCTCATTTAGGGAAGGAATATTGCTTAATTTGAAATGAAAATTGAATTTGTTCAGGATATTAACAAAAACAAACACATTTGGGAAAAATAGTTTATATTGATAATAATAAACATAGTAATGAAAGTATATATACATTTGCATACACTTTAAAATTGAATACTGTTCGAAAAGCAGTAACGGAACAACTTTTATGATTTTAAATAACATTTTCTTTTATTAAAGAGAGACAAAATTGAGTTTAATTAATTTGGATTTGAAAGAATTAACACGGATAAGAAAATCCTTTTAAATAATACGATATCCGGTGTTTTAAATTGAAATAACTTATTAGCAATGATTATCTTTAGGTGAAACCAATATTTAAGATAGTAATTAGAATTAAACCAATATTTAATATATTTTAGTGAAAACGCACCCAGAAATGTACATTTAATCAGTTAGTTGCTGCATTCCAAATATTGAACTTCAACAAATTAAAGACATTGAAATTTCAGCAGTTTTAAAATTATTTTTCGTCTGAAAATTTCCTATACGACATCGGAGAGTTCTGTCACTTACGTAAATTATCCTTCAGTATAAGCTTCAATCAAGCGAAATAAATGTTCATGATTATGGAAATGTAAAGTTTTTCTATTCTTTCTTAATTCTATCATTTATAAGTATTCAATTTGATGAGATATGAATAAGTCCAGTAAAATGCAACGTATTCGAAATCACTGGATGGTGCAAAGTCAATAATTCCGAATAGGATAGCTTTAATCGGATTAAATTTATAACATATTTAATTTGTTTTTGAAACTTTGAATCCGTTAAAGAGCAAATGGTGGAAAGGTATTTCCTCTTGTTATTATTTTAAAATATAAAATAATATCTTTCGAAAAGATTTTTCCTTCTTTTCTCCAGTGCTGAAGGCTCGAAATGTTTTGTATTCGAATTTTATTAATACATAATTTATGGTTGCGAGTGATATTAATATAATTCTTATTAAATCAGAAAAGTTTTCTTTTTTGAAATTATTCTAACAAATACCTTAAGAATGTATTATTGGATTTACGAAAAAGGTACAAATCTAATTTGGACATTTATCCGTAACTTTTGTAGATATTAATAGTACAGCCGTGTCTTACGTTTCATATCAAAATCACGTTGTGGAAACTAAATAATGTTTTAAAAACCATCATTAATATTTTGAGCATTCCAATGATTAAAGTAAAATATTATTATAGTTCTGACTAAAATCACCAAGTGTTAGTAGTAATCAGCGTACAATTCAAAGAAAAACATTTTGCTTGCATACGTTATTTCGAGATGTCTGATACACCTGCACATCACCAATAAAATTCCTTCATAACATTAACTGAATTTCCAGAACTGAAATATATGGAAAATAATAAAAATTTCCCAAAGTTATAATTTTTAAATATCGTTTCGATATATTTTTCTTCCCTCTGTAATCAAGAATAAGATTGTTTTCTGAAGAATTATCTGTTTGGTTAACCCGATATTGTAAAGTTCTCTCTCTCTCTTACATATCCGAACAAGTGTAAATCTGCAAAAATATCAACTTAGACATTCTTGTCTGATTTTAGTGTAAAAATGTAACTGTGAATATAACTGCTTTCTTTATTTTCAACCTTTTTTATATTTCGGTTTTATTGAAAACAAATAATCAACTAATGTGTTATTAGGTAACTGACTGTCCCCAGTCTGAAAATTTAGAATTTTGTTCTGGAATCAATCCAGTTTTCTTAGCTCAAAAATGGTTATTCTCTCTTCATAAATCGCAACAATACTAATATTTAAGAAATAAAACTTGAACGATATTTTTATAATGTGTTTGAATAATTATGTCAGTTGTCCTTATTTGTTGCGATTAATTAAATTATGTGTCTTTTCTTGAGATTTGTGATAATCATTGTCTTGCTTTGGGTGAAGACTTTTTTACACGAGAAGGTTTAATATTTTCCAAAAAAGAACAAATAATCTTTTAAGAATTTTTTTTTTCTTTTGGATATTTTTTTTATTTCTCGTGGCTCCGATAACAGATGATTCGTCGTAGGATTGGGCACGAATTTTTAAAGACCTAATTTTCCAATGTTTGTGCGACGTTGATATTTTTTGTTCCCTAATCTCTTATAACTAAACGATAACTGGGGCTTGTTCTTTGCTAATTTAAAGTTATCGTCACTAACTACTATTACCAGCAAAATATGTCAAACATTTAAAAAAAATTTAATTTATTCATCACACTTTATGGTGTACCTTTGCACTTTGTTCTTACGTATATGGTTTAATCTCGATAACTTATTAAAACGTTTTTCTGAATTTCACTTGGTGTGTATGTGTGTGTGTGTGTGTGTGTCATCAAATTTTCGATCGTTAATTTAACCAACTTCCCATCAAGCTAGAAATCTGAAACCTTGGGAATCGTTCTCACTAGCCTAACAATACGATATTTGGACATTTGCGACAAGTTTTAGCTAGTATTTTCTTCAATAATGCAGTTTATCCCAACCACTTGGCGCGATTTCAAAAATTGGCATCAAACTTGGCGATTTTTTTGTTTGGCTGAACGTTAAGTCCGTAAAACGGACCAGGGTAGCCACATTTGGCAAAATACTGCCAAATAATTCTTGTCGCCAAGAGTGATTGGGTTAAACTGCATTCCAACCATTTAATTTGCCGAATTAATTAATTAATTTTAGTTACTTTTAACGTTTTTATGTATTTCACTTGGTTCGAGTTTCTGTGTGTGTGTGTGTGTGTGTCATCAAATTTTCTATCGTTAAATTAACCAACTTCCCATCAAGCTAGAGTTCTGAAATTTCGGGAACCGTTCTTACTTGCCTAACAATGCAATATTTAGATATTTGCGACCAGTTTTAACTAATATTTCAATAATCTTTCTTAATAAATTTTGCCACTATATAAAAACGTTGTTTTTAAAAACGTTGGTTTTTATCTCGAATTATTTTTCTTGCAGTTAAGAAGTATTTTATGGTTATCAATGTTGTGCTGAAAATTTATGTAAGGTAAGTTGTATACCTCAGAGATATGTGCCTGAATACGCTCGAGTTGAATTTAAAATTAAAGAAGAAATAGAAAATGCAGAAATTATTCGATGTTCATATTCTAGCGAGATTGATTCCAATAAATGACCAATTACCCAACAGCTAAGACTTGCTCATTTTAAATAATATGAAAAACAATTAACTTCAAAACGCTTTCTGCGATTGTTTACTAATGGAACATTTAGAAGCAACACGAGGGCTATTCGCTTTGAACCTTGTAATTTTGAACCTCTGTCAAGTGACATCTTTAGCTGGCGAATTTTTCTTCCAACTTCCCCACCACGCTAATAGGAAAACTTTGAGCCTCGACAGATTAAACGTGTCACAGCCCTGGTTACAAGACGGGTACTTTTCCGTTAAAAGGAGCCGTTAGCAATGATTAATTTTTCTTCTTCCGTCAAACGGGAGCGATATCACGCGCAAACGCTGTAGTACTGAGTCGGGAGAGAAGTGAATTCGCACAATGCTATTTAGCGATTTTTTTAACGGCCCCCTTTAACGAAAAAGTACCAACTTCAATGTGTGTGAGAGAGAGAGAGTTTGAAAAATATAAAAATAAGATCAAATATACAGAAATTTTTTTATATTTAATTTTTCCCAATATCTAATCAAATTTAATGGCTCTGAACTCACAAATTATGATTTACTATTTTTAAACTACAACATTCACACTGCACTACACTAATACATTTGAATATTATCACCAGTCATGTCACCAAAGAAGCCAAATATAATGCCAATCTTAGCCAAAATCTCTGTTTCTCTTTAACAACTAATAAACTTTGAAAAGAAATTTTTCATGCCACATTTAGTGACATAGATACAACTTTCACTAATAATATTTAGTTTCGATTTTTTAAATTTGTCTAAATGTATTCAACGAACGCTTACATTTTCCTCTCTTCTACACACGGTATAAGAAATATAGCATTAATTATCAATTTAAATAGACGTATTATACAATTTGTTATATGAGAGAGGCTTGAAATTTCTTATTTTTATAGTACGAAAATAATAATAATTTTTAAACTGTATTTCTTATTGGAAAGTCTTAAAAGAGAAATTGCATATTCTGTGTTGACTAAGTTCTATTCACTCGCGTTATCTCTCCTCTGATAAGTATTAAATATACATCCACATTTAGATAAAACTTCATGCGGGAATGGACCCTAATTTGTATAGAAAGGAGGAATAATACTGAAATTTATGGCGAATATAATGTAGGTTTTATATGAATATTAATTTAATCCAAATATTCTAATTTTATTCACTCTGATTAAAATTTTCACAGAAGTTATACAAATTAATTTTGTTAATAAACTTGAGTAATGTATGCTCATCTAGGGTTCATATTTTAAAACTGTATAAACTTCATATATTGTACTAAAATACCTTATAAATTTGTAAATAAGTTTCAAATAAAGGTAAATAGCAACACGTAATATTTAGAAGTTTGTACTGTCCAAATAAAAAATGACATTTTGATTTCATTAACAAGAGCAGATTTTTTTACATGCATTAACGGTTATTGTGTATACGGCTTAATAAGTAAACTTTTTCTAACTGTAAGAAATTATTTATATGTAATAAAATCTTAATTAAGTGTTGAATGATTTGAACATACGTTTTTTGTTATTCATTCAGAACAAAATTAAATTTATACAATTAAATCGGGACAAATGTTCATTAAGAGAAATTAGACTCAATAATATTTCGTACTCACAATGCTAAGTCTAGAAACAAAATGGCTTAACTTATGAAAAGCTCTACGGGTGCCCAGGCGGTGTAGCCGCCCTTCATCCCGTATCTTGCTGGGAACTGCGATGTAGACCTGATATGGTTGAAATTTTGCTGGAATAGGTCTAACTGCTTGCACTTGCTTCTTCAGAGGCGGGGTGGGTGGGGAGCCAATAGGATCGTTTGAATTCAGCTTGGAGTGGAGGGTGGGTGGCTGGGTGAAAATTTCTTCTGTTGATGGAAACTTTTGGAGGTAGATGAGTGAGTGCTTTGCTATTGGTTGTCCTGGAGATCGGCTATTTCAATGGTGGTGGGGCATGCTCGGTGTTGAGGTATGAATTTAGATATTGAAATAGGAATGAGAGATTAGGTTGAAAGTAATAAAAATTAAAATTAAAATGAAATAAATTACTGTGGTTCATAGGAATCAAGTAAGATTTGTCTAGGTCTTTTTATTTTTGGGTGTAGAATATAATTTTCAAGGTTCTGGATATTTGGATTGCTTATGTTATTTAATGAAGTAAAGAAGTTTTTAGAAAGGTCTTGAATATGTTTTCTGAAAGTTTTGATTTTTAAGGCTTTTCTTATTTCTGTATTCCTCATGAACCACCTAGCTTTTGATATCATTCTTAAGGTAGAATTTTGTGCAGTTTCGAGCATTTTGATATTGGTTTTACTAGAAAAATGCATATGTTATTAAGGGACGCATCACGGAGGTGTAGAGAAGCTTTTTGTTTTCTATTGACATTTCAGAATTCCGTCCAATTAGTGGGTATAAAGCTCTTGTGAATTTACGGAATTTTTCACGCGTTTGTATGAAGTGTTGTTTAAAAGTGAGTCGTTTTTCGAATGTTATTCCTAAGTATTTGGTAGACTCAGACCACGGAATTTCTATATTGTACATGGTGGGTGGGGGGAGGGAGGATTCTCTTTTTGGTGAAAATCACTGCTGCAGACTTTTCTACATTTATTTTTATCTTCCATGTGTTGTAATAATTTTCGAGAATTTTTAAGTGAAGATTGAGTGCTTTTGTAATGGTTTTTGGGTTTTTATATTTGGCCAGCGCAGCAGTATCGTCGGCGTATAGGTTTATTTTTGCTGGTGAGTAATTTGGAATGTCGTTTACAAAGATATTAAATAATATTGGGCCAAGCAGAGAGCCCTGTACTACTCCATTGTTAATGTTAAAAGTTTTAGAGTAACAGCTCCCAACTTTTACCTGGAAAGATCTGTTTTTCTCGTAAGAGTAGATTAAGTGGATGAGTGGGGGAGGGAAGTTGTTTTTAATGAGTTTGTAAGTTAAGCCGTCAATCCACACTCTGTCGAACGCTTTTTGAATATCCAGGAAGATAACACCTGTGGATTGACGCTTTTCAAAACCTGAAGAAATTGTTTCGGTTAATTTGAGTAGAGGATGTATAGTGGAGAGTTTTTTGACGAATCCATATTGGTTTAGGTTGATAAAATTGTTGTCATCTATGAAAGTTTTTAGTCTGTTTAAAATTATAGCTTCAGTAAGTTGAAACAAAATGGCGGAATTCTGAGTGAAATTTATTATTCAAACGCAATGATGTCAGACTCAAATCATGTTCCATTTAGTATGAATTACGCAAGTGTGAGTTAATTAGTGAATTTCAAAAAAATTAAATAAATTTAATATCTTTTACTTAAAATTTAGCATTGCTTTCAAATGGGAGAAAAACTGTCATAAGTAAGAATTCTAAAATGGGAGAGTTCTATATATTGTGCCAAAAATTTGTTTTATAATTATTTAATTGGCTTGAAAATTCCCTTCCAAATTAAAATAGCCATTTTTGGCGTATTTATAATCTATTTAAGCTAAATCGTACCTATTATTGTTTATTTCACAAATTTGTTACTCCATGCTAGACAATAAATTAATGTACCTCTTGAATAACTAATACAACTCTTTGAAATTTAAAGTTTAAGACAAAATTATACAGTTTTTAAGTGCAGTTTTTAAGATAAAACACAGGTAATGATTATATATGGCTCATAAAAAATTATTCATTTTCTTTGCTTGAATGGATATATATTCATAAAAAAGTATTTCACCGTTTAAATAAGATTTTTGTCCCTTTTATTTAAAAAAGTAAAGATTATTGAAAATTCAGAAATATTAAGGTCGAATTTTTCCTTACCGAAGATGTCTTAGATAAATTACACTCACAAAAAAACGAGGTATAAATGGTTTAGCGAGAAATAGAAAACTTATAATAAAACAGACCAGGAAACTCATTTCTGAATTCTTCTATTTCGCATTCTGCCGACTATCCGGTTTATCGTAAGAAGTCAGACAATTTGGGGATTTCCCTACATCGTTGCATGAGCCAGTTTAAACAGAATTTCCTAAGGCATCGAGCTAAAATATCCTTTATCTCTGTAAACAAACCTTATGTAAGTACATATAAAAGCGGAAAATTTAGGAATTGTATGCAATTCTAAATGGAAAAGGTGTTTTTAGACAGCAATAAAATAACCAGAAAAATTTTGCCTGCCTTGATGATATTGAATGAGAGTAATACTCGCACAGCTTGATATAAAATATTTAGTTAAAACTCTAAGAAATAACATCAATTAAAAAAATTCTAAATTAAAAGTTTAAATGCTGTGTAAACAATATTTCTATTGTTTATTCAAAACAGAAATTAAATTATGCGGGGGGGTGGGGAGAGTTCGAACGTGACAAATATTATAAAGAATTTTTGGTACTTGTCTATTATAGCTGCGCCCGTCAAATTATGATTACACCAAATCGTCGCTGAACTCGTGGAGCCTACCTTTTGATACAACCTACTTGGCGATATTTCTTACTCGCTTGGCGATTAATCATCGGGCGCCGCTATAATAAACAAGTACCGAATTTTTTTTCGGAAATGACATTAGTTCTCCTTTGGTCATCAGATGATGGATACATAATGCCTTTAGACATTGTCTTTGGCTGTTTTTGATATTTCCTACGTGTGTCCTTCAATAATACATTTCTTGCTTTCTCTCGGTTCTCGTCAAAAAGCAAAATTTTGAATGCGAGGCTTTAGTATCTTATCGAACTCAATATTTGCCATTAAGAGCACTAGAATCAGAATTGAAACCATATTCAACTTCCTTTAATAATACCCAATGCACTTTTATTCAAAAAGATATGTTTTACTCATTTTAAACTTATTAATGCAGTGAGTAACAAACTTTAATTTGCGCACCAATATTTTCCTGAATTTCCTATAGCTTATGTGTGTAATTGAGAGATTTATCAATCAAACTAGCTTCAATAAGTTTGAGAAGTATAAAAATAAGATAAAATGTGAAGAAATTCTTTTATATTTAAATTTTTACAAATTCTAATGAAATTAAATGGTTCTGGACTTACAAATAATGATTTGCAATTTTTTTTAAACAGTAACATTGAAACTTCTCTACACTAATACATTCGAATATTATCGCCAATTATATCGCCAAAAATGCCAAACGTATCACTCATCTCCGTCAAAGGAAGTTTTTCATGTCAAACTAGACAATTTAAATAAAGCTTATTCTAAAAACATTCACTTTCGAGTTTTTAAGTTCATCTAAATGTAATGGAAGAGCTTTGACAATTCGCCTCACAATGACTCTCCTTTACAAACACGGATAATAAACTTAAAATTCATTAATGATTTATACAGACGTATTATTCAATTTTTTAAACTAAAGAGTTTTTAACATATTTATTTTTAAATTTTTAAAATAATTTAAAACCTGTATTTCTTATAGGAATGGGTACTTCTTTGTTATAGCGGCGACTGTCAAATCACGATTTAGCCAAAGATCATCTTTAATCTCATGCAGCCTACCTTGAAAAACAATATAACCTGTTAATATTTCTAACTCACTTGGCGATTCATCATTGGTCGCTACTTTAACAGAGGAGTAACTAGGAATGAATATAAAAAGAAATTGCATCTTTTCCTTGACTAAGCTCTATTCATTCAAGATCTCTCTTCTGATAAATATTGATTATAAATCTACATTAAGATAAAATCTTATGCGTAGATGGACCCTAATTTATGTAGTTATGGAAAATATAATTCAGGTATATTACATAAATTAATCAAATCTAAATATTCTAATTTCATACTCTCTGATAAAAATTATTACAGAAATTACACAATTTTTTTAATAAACTTGAGTAAACCTCCATATATTGTACTAAAATATCTTATAAATTTGTAAATAAATTTCAAATAACAGTAAATAGTAACATAAAATTTAGTTTAGTTTAGTTATTAAATAGGAGTTTGTACTATATAAATGAACCATATTTTGATTCCATTAACAAGAATTTTTTTACATAAAATGATGATTATGAATGAGCGTATACAGCTTTAAAAGTACTCGGTAAGAAATAATTTGTACCTATTAAAATCTTAATTATGAGTTTAAAGCTTTAGAGATAATGTTCCTGTGATTTATTCAAAACAAAAATAAACTTATGCAATTAAATCGGGACAAATAATCATTAAGAGAAATTAGACACAGTAATATTCCATACACTATCAAGTCTAGAAACAAAATGGCGAAATTCTGAGTGAAATTTATTATTCAAACTTAATGACGTCAGACTCAGATCATGTTCCATTTAAGATGAATTGCTCAGGTCTGAAATGATTGGTCAATTTCAAAGAATTAAATCAATTTAACGTCTCTTGCTTTAACGAGTAGTATTTCTTTGAAATGGGAGGAAACCAGTCATCAAACAGTGCCCGAAATATAGGCGAATTTAAAAAGCCAAATACTGTTTTATAAATATGTTTTACAGACGTTTACTTGACTTGAAAATACACTTCCAAGTTAAAATCTCCAATTTTGGCATATTTGTAATATATTATGGCTAAATCGCGCCTGATATTGTTTATTTCAAAAATATGTTGCTCAATGCTAGACTATAAATTAGTGTACTTCTTGAATAACTTATAAAACTCTTTGAAGTTTAGGGGTGATTTAACCTTTTTTTAATGCCAACTGTTTTGTTAGTTTGAATTGCTCTGCAAATGTCACATTAAATAGAATCCTTGTACTTTTTATGATACTTTTCCATTTTACCGGAGCATATCTCGCCAAGCAGACTTTATTTGCGACAACACACAGTTTACTCATATGCCGTTTGGCATCGGTTGTATAATTTTTGGCGAATTTATCACTTGCACCGGCGAAATGGAAAAGTACCCTTTTTATTTATCAGTGTGATCTTCAATCATTCCAGAAATTTTTATCAGATTATCTAGTGTAATTGTAATCTCTCTCCTCTCTCTCCCTGTATATGTGTGTGTGTGTGTTTGTGTGTGTGTGTGTTTGTGTGTGTGTGTGTAATGCTTTTCGAAAGGACTGTTGTATCCTTGCAGCACTGTAGAAGTTTCAACTATATTTTTTTACAGTATACTTCATTTTCAGTTTAGATTGCGAATTATACTAACTTCATATAATTAATTAATTCAGAATATCGGAATATAAAAGAAATAATTATTAAGATAAAATTAAATGTTTTGATTTGAAGAATAAAAATTACAAATATTTATAAGTATACCAAAAATATCATTGATTATGATTGTCTGGCATGTTTCGTGATAGATAGTACACTTTTTTGTATCTGAGTAATTCTCAGAAACTATTGAAAAATCCACAAAACAGAGGAATTCACGCTCGTTAAGCCATCCACTGAAAAAATATCCTGTATTGTATGTATGTTTGTGTGGATAACTATTCAAATATACTGATAAGAAATCTCATTCTTCAGTAGGAAATGTTTACAATTAATAATAAGAAAATTACAAAAAAAAAAAAAAAAAAAAAAAAAAAAAAAATGACGGAAAAGAAAAATCAATGGTAATTTTACATAATGTATGACCGTAAGGAGCAATGATAGCAAATAATAATAATAGTAAGGGGAAATGCATGTTTCTCCGTAAAATACTATACTTCTAAAAACCAGCACTTATCCTTTCCGGCCCTATCAGTTATCCGACAATTCATAGAGAGGCTGAGTTGTCCTAAAAAATATTTTATGCCTCCTATTTCATTGGAATAATGCAGGTTATCAATACAAAACAGTACATTTTTTTTGCATTTTTAGTAATTGCGAGTGTTTAACATTTTATTTGCGTATACAATATAGCATTTTATTCAATGATACATAGCTTTTGCTGTAAATCAATGCCTTATTATCAGTAGTTGTCCAGTAATTCGGTAATTTAGTAGTTCTCTCGTCCAACATCTGCCGGAAGTCCAGGTAGTATGGTATCTATCACACAGATATTCAGCTTGTTTTAATTCATTAATCATCTTTAATTTTAAGGTTGGAAGAATAGAATTTAACTTTGTAAATTATTATCATTAGAAACTGTTTTAAAAGAATCTGCAAATTAAAATGTAGTACGAATACATAAGATTGCAATTATTTATCTTAAAAGTTTTATTTAAAAAAAAAAAAAAAAAAATGCTGATCCATTTTCTTCTGTTTCTTTGGTTGAAGATTGAATATTGATTGAAAAATTAGTATACGGATAGTGAGTACTTGCTAACTCCAATAAATATTAAAGAACAGTATGTATAGTCAAAAACAACGGATTATAAGCCACCACAAAACCTATTGTTTTAATTCAGCGACAAAATAGTCATTTGAGCACTGCTTTCTGAATATCCTTTCTGGCCAATCCCTAAGCAATCAATCAAATAGTAAAACTATCTATCAAAATTCCCTTTCGTTTTCATATTATCGTTTGCTTCTATTAAATAATTTAGCAATATTTATTTAAATATCAAGCGCCTTTGGTTGCTATATATGTTCCTCGAAAAATGTTGCATAGAATTATTAATTATATTTTGAACAAAAATTGATTGTAATTTGTTTTAAAATAATTTCTTGACATAATTATTTTAATCCTCGAAGACTAACTTATATCGTCACTTAAATAAACTTGATAATCTTTTTAAAGTTCACTAAAATTTTTAAAAATACTTTTAAATAATTTTAAATGCTATGAAATTTGAGAAAATTGAATGAATATATATATATATATATAAGCGAAATACCACTGACTGACTCATCACAAGATTTCAAAGACTATACAACCTATTGACTTGAAATTTAGCACAGTTACTCATTTTGCGATGTAGAAGCTCAATAAGAACGGATTTTACGGAAGTCTTATCCAAAATGTAATTTTCATCCATTAATCTACTCTTATCCATCGGTTATGTAATTTTAGGCGACTTTATCGCCAAAAATGATAAGACCGACGCCAAACGGAATATATTTTTTTTGTCACCAATTAAGTTTACATGGTGAGATTTGCGCGTGCTAAATGGAAAAATACCAAATAATTTGATATTGAAGCGCTGATGGAAGATTGGCAAGATTATGGCAAAGGGGCTCTTTATGTGAAATTTCGTACAAGTCGAAAATAGAAAACATACTTATTTAGCGATAGAAATAAATGAGTTTGGAATCCCACGGTTGGTGAAAGTGTAGTTTAACTCCAAAACTGAGCGGGATTTTGAAAAACACTAAAATGGCTACTTTTTACGGAGTAGCACACTCAAGACAATCTTCGTTTATTGGAGGATCTCGCTACATGCATGAACGAACTGAAGAGGCTATGACATACGTAAGACATTTCGGACGTCACGACTTGCCCGACTTTTTTATAAGGATTGCAGCCACTTGCAATCCTAAATGGTCAGAAATCAAAGATGTGTTGAGGCAAAGACAAAAAATCTTATGATAGACGCGATGCCATTACGAAGGTATTTCATGATGAATCTTCTGAAAAAAGGTTGCATCTTTGGCAATACTAGGTGTAACATGTATACGGTGGAATGAATTTTATCCATTATATATATATATATATATATATATATATATATATATA
>BMAW01049666.1:91928-155160 GCA_019974015.1 Nephila pilipes | reverse complement strand
CAAAATTTTAAGTCGATCGGACCAGAAACAGCTGAGTTATCGAGGTTGGAGTAAAGTCGTTTTGTAGTTTGTTTAAAAAATGGAAAAAACCGAGTTTCGTGTTCTGATAAAACATTGTTTTTTAATGGGTAAAAACACCGTGCAAGCGAAACAATGGATTGAAAAATGTTACCCGGACTCTTGTCCATCAAAAGCAACGATTTGTCGGTGGTTTGCCGAGTTTAAACGTGGTCGTACCGACACAAATGACGCGGAACGCTCGGGTAGACCTGTGGAAGCCGTTACACCGGAAAATGTGAGTGAAGTGACAAAAATTATAATGAAAGATCGTAAAGTGAAGCTCCGTGAGATTGCTGAGATGACACAGATATCATATGGAAGTGTATTTACTATCCTTCATGAAAAATTGAGCATGAAAAAGGTTTTTTCCAAGTGGGTGCCGCGATTGCTTTCGATGGAACAAAAACAGCAACGAGTCGATGATTCAGAAAGCTGTTTATCGCTATTTACTCGCAACAAAAAAGATTTCTTGCGGGGAAAAAAAAAAAAAAATTGGGGGGGGGGGAAGATTTGGAAAAGCGTTGGAACGATTGTATCACCCTAAAAGGTGATTAACAAAAGGTGTTATGTTGATGAATAAAAAAAAATTTTGCAAAAAAAATGTTGTTTTCAATGTTAGTCTCGGGAGTTATTGATCGATGTGTTATATGGGGTGACTATTTACAATTTTTTTTTTTTATTTTTCTCATAAATTTGAAAGTCGTGGATAACCATTATTACAGACAATCAATTTCTTAAAATTTTAAATTTAGATTATCATTAACGGTTTAAAAATTGAAAATTTTCTTGATATCTTACGTATAGGTGCGAAAATATTATATTATCGTCTGTCCAGCGAAGCGGGCGTGTATCAGCTAGTATATATATATATTTATATATATACTAGCTCAAAGTGTTAATGATTACTAAGAAGTAACCGAGATATCTCGATAAAATTTGTTCAGCATATTAATGGATCCTTATGTACATAATGCTGTAAATTACTGATATTAGCGCTATTTAGTTTGGTTTCAGGAGACCGTAGTTTTGAGAAGATAGAGTTCAATTTGTGATCGGAAAAAACTTTGGAAACTATTTTGAATAACATTATAGAAAAAGGAACAGCTATAATTAAAAATAGCAAAGAAGTAATTAATTCCATATGCAATACCCAAATTCATTCAATATAATGTTATGATTTTAACTTGATATGTTTAGAAGTCATGGCTAGGGTCTTTTTAGTTTTGCATGGTAATTATAACTTGGAGAGCGCAATTATGCTAAACAAATTTAAGTGCCTCATTCCATTAGTCTTGCAAGAAAATTATAAAATTTTCAATAAAGAATATACATGCATATCGAAGGATTACCGGAAGAAGGATTAGCATGTAACAACCTAGATAATCTTCATCTGCATATTTTTGTTAATCGAATCGTATTAACAACCCTATTTTCAATTTTTTTATACAGATACATAGTCTCCTAATGATTTTTAGTAAATATAAGGATTGTAAGCCAAACATTGATTCTTATTCTGACTATTTTTATAATACAAGCAAATTCAAGTACTTGTAGACAGACTGAATATCCTGATTTGGAATTACTGATAGTAGATTATGTACCAAATATAGAAACATTTATGATAAAAAGAGTTGTACTTAAATTAAAAGTACTTAAAATGCCATATTGAGGCAGAAATATTCACATTTCAATACATAGAAATACTATTTTAAACTTCATTGTAATAATTCCTTAAATGTTCATATTTATGACAGATTCAATAATATTAAGAAATGCATTGAATTTCATTTGATGATTACACTTTACATTTTTTAAAAAGTATATTCATCACAATTTGTATGATGGTCCGTTTTAATATAGTTTTTAATATTTCCATTGAACAACCTATGAGGCATTTTGGTGGATATGCAGATCTGATTTTTTCGGGGGGGGAATTTAAATTTGACCTCTAAATTTTATAATTTAAAAGTTTCTTTACTAAGGTTTTTATTCTATAAAAAGTTTTTAAATGATTATGATATTCCCACCTTTCAGAACTGAAAATTTCTTCTTTTATCTTTTGGATTTGTGGGATCTTTTGGAACTTGAAATCTTAATTGAACTATTGACTTTATAGAGTATCGAAAGATTTTAAATTTTCAGACCAATTAATTTTTTTAAAACAAATTTACCACACTATATTAGAATTACAAAGACAGCTAGTTAGTGATCAAGTTGAGAAAAACTGTAGGAATATGGACGTATAGGTTGCATTTACGTACACATATTTCATTCATTGTATTCAAAAAAAAATTTTTTTATTTTTAACAACTATAATTGAATTTCAATATACTGTTATAAATCTTTCTTGTATTTTTACTTTTGATTGGAATTTGCTTTTGCAGTTGATTCTGCTTTAGAATGTTCTCAAACTGAAAACTTTTCATACTATATTTAATGTTATTATTATTAGTAATCACATCATATTGACAACATCACAAATTTTTTGCAATTCTAATTTAAAGGGATCCCTGAAATTTTGCATTTTTATATCTGCATCACTTGCTCTCATATATATCATATGACATATGTCTTACTTTTTGTCGATCAAAATTGAAATTTTACATCTAGTTTAAAGCGACTAAAATCTTTTTGTAAGTGGGGATTGAGGTACGTTTTTGTTTTCAATTTTTGGTCTAGATTTTGTAATTGGAAAATATTGCCTCTTCTGTTCTTGTTTGCTTTCTTCACAATCGATTTTGATTTACTTTTAGAAGTGATCCAATTTTGTCCAGCCAGATATACTAGTGGTTGATATCACTGAACAAGTTTAAAGCTACAATTCCCTCCCTAGTATAAGTGTAAATGTCTTGATTTGTTTTATCTTATACATGAGTTCAAAGTAGCGATATTTTCGTATGATTTTTCTAAAATACTTTCCTCTACAAAATACGAAACTGATAAAATTTTCATTTAAAGAATCGTTATTATAAGACGTTGAAACTATTTATTCTTCGTTTTTTTAAGTAATAAATAAAGGATTTTTAAATATATTTAAAAACATATCCTGAATGTTCTTTCCACCAACATAATTTTTCTCGAATGGAAACTTATAGATGTGATAGAAAGCTTAATTTTTTGTCAAGACTCGTTTGAGCATATTTAAGTAGTATATCCATTTCTGTCATCTTACAAATGAGTGTGTTTTTTATCCATTTTTTAAGAATATTATTGCAAAATGGAAGCTACAGTAAAATTTTCAGGGTGCACTAAATGACGACAATAAGGTTAATAAAATAATAAACTTTTTTTAGAATTTATTAATTAACATATATAAAAGGAACTTTTATAATTTGTAGTGAAGAAGAAGAATATAAGGGAAACAAATATTTTAAATAATAATAAAATTATTAAATAATCAAACCATAATGATAATGACGTTTGCTTTCATCGTATACTTCTGTTTATTTATACATATTTTATTACATTATTACTATAGTTAAGATATTATAAAAATAACATCAATCAGTTAAAAAGGGTTCTGTTTTTGATGTGCGATATCAGGTGTATTTAAAATATATGTAAGGCAGGTGTTTGGGTGAGAGAAAGATCCAGTTTCATTATTCAAAATATTCAATTTTGAGTTGTAATACATATTTTTTTTTTAATTTCTGATTTTAAACAACTACTTTCGACTATCAATTTAAAAAAATTTTTGGAAGTAATGTATTACATGAACATTGGTTTTCATTGAGTTTGTTATCGAATACATGAGATAGTGGAAGGTTAAATAAAAACTTAACAAGGTAAAATTGTACATAGGGTCAATCACGATTTCCCCTTCAATTTTCCTTCTTTGAATTTCTTTCTGATTGTGTTTGAACTCAAAATTGCTCCCAATTAAATGAAACGTGACTTATGTAGAATTTATTCAAATTATAAATTGTTGTAAACATATAAGATAAATGATGTTTATAAGCAGCCAAGATCTGAACAACAAAAGAGTTGGATTGTGATTGCTTATTAATATCACAATAAGAAGTAACACGACGGTTATTGGCGACGGGCTTCGTAATTTTGAATCTCGGTCAAGAGGCGTGGACGAAACTTGAGCTTGAACTTGTCACTCTGAACTTCCAATCACATCAACGGGAGTACTTGTGATCTCTACCAGATTTAACGTACGTCAACCCATCTCACGACAAGTCTTTAATGGCATCAGGTCTCGAACCATGACTCGAAGGAAAACAACGCCGGCTGCTAGTCCACAACCATGATTACCAGGCTGCCATGGCCACATGGGAGAGTTGGAAGTTAGTTAGTTGGTGACAGATAGAGTGAAGTTATAAAAATGAGACATCCGGACCAACCATATGTAGCTTAAGAATAATTGGGCACTGCCATGGAAAGGAATGGAAAAAATGTTCAGGATTCGAATCCCTGTCTACATAACAATTAAGGAATCGAACCCAATCGGTCGGATCATATAAATAACATATGCTTTTAACAAAGGTTATTGCAGGCGTGTTTAACAGTCTAATCACAAAGAAAGTAAACTAGATGATAAATATTAAATAATCATAATTTAGAATATATATACATTCATAGGGGGGAAAAGCACAAAACGTATCCTTACAACATTTTATTTTTAATTTATTTCATTCATTTTTCAGTCAATTTTCAGACTTATCAATATAAAATTGAAAATTCATATAGAAAATCATGTTAATTCGTTCGGATTTTGGGAGTCAGTGCTTTGCCTAATTCAAAAACAAATTCGTGTTCGCTATCATTCGTAGCAAGCATCTTAGAAGTAATTTTTGCAAAAGGTGCAAAATAAACTGCAATATGTAGATCGCGCGTCAGATATAAATTGGTCTTAATGCATGCATGATTCGCCATCTTCTTCACTGCAGGCCGAAAAGAGCTATTCTTCTTCTGTCTCCGGCTCAGATGACGATTGCTCTATTATCTTCCTTTTCTTGCCCTTCTTCTCTAGTGGTTCTCTCTACCTAGTTTCTGATATCTAAACATTCTTTTTCTTTAGGTTTTATTTCCTTCTGATGGGTTTTCTCTCTTTTACTGATGATTTTTTAGAATGGTAATTTCATTTTGCAATTTAGATTTGTAGGGGTGTAAGGTTTAAAAATCTGTTGAATCCAAGTTTCGGTTTCTTCGTTTGTTCTTTTCTAGGTCTAGGAAAGGAAAAAAAAATCTGCAGAGATTGATGGAATTTTTCATTCCGGACTTTCCTAAAACCAGATTGTGGTAAGATGAGATCGGGTTCTACTCTTCCTTACTCCACAGGACTAAACACTAAAAACACTGACCACACTAAATAGGGTATCAGCTGAAACGAGAACAATTCACCTATGATTTTCTAGAAAAACGGAACCATTATCTGGGGGTTGCACTATTGTAGAAGATGGTGTCATTAAACGTTGTCTATGTAAACCAGATGACATGGTTTCCGAAGGAGCGTTGAATGCAAGGAAACCATGTAACTGGTTCGTATAGACAACGTTTTGAAGATATAACTACACCATAATATTACGGCCGCTAGATAACGGCATAAGTTTCTTATGAAACCATAGCTTTACGGACGTTACGAAAGTGGCCTCACGTGGCGGAGTAACCCCATCAAACATTGTGGCATTTACCTTGAATATAAAGCAAAGAGGGAGCAACATTGCAAGTGTAATGTGTGACCTTACGAAGTTTTGCCACTTTTTCGAAAAATATGTAGCGATTGCAAAAAATATCTTGTAACAGTGATCGACAATACATTATTTAGCGTGGATGACTGGTCTTAATTCATATGTAAATTAACATGTATCAATACCTTCTCAAGAGAAAAAAGAAGATTTCTGGGTTTTTCGATTATCCAGATTTACCCCACTTTCCACTAATGGTGTTTCTTGCCGCATTCTAATCAATGTATATATTAAACTCCTTGGCAGCGTTTCAAAATACAGGATAGTTCAAAATGATTCATCCGATTTCAAAATACTATATTTTCAAAAATAAACGAAACAGAATGATAAACAATACACGAATACAAAGGAAAACTAAGGAAGTTTCATATTGTGAAAAATTGATGGTTCTCGAGGGTTCTTTGTCATTTCACGAAAGCTGTGTTAGAAGTTTTCACGGAGCAACCTTGCAGTTGAATAGGTAGCTGTGAACCAGATAAATAGTTGTTACTATCTGGCCACAAGTAACTTAATATGACATCTTGCGATTTCTTAATTAAGGGCTTGTAAAAGATAAAGTGTATGCGCTACCATTGCCTGCAAATTTATGTGAACTTTATCAACATATTTCTGCTGCTATACAATCAATTACCACTGACCATTTACAAACGTCTGGCAGAAATTTACATATCGAATAGACTTTATATGCGTGACTAAAATATCTTATATCGAATACTTGTAAAAAAATTCCAAATTTTCCTTTGCATTCATGAATTACTCATTATGAAAATACAGGATTTTGAAATCGGTTGAATCATTTTGAGCAACCCTGTATTTTTCAGTGTTCTAGGATCCAAAATAAAATCAACTGACTCCGATAGTACAACAGTATGTAGATCTTGCTATCCAGTCTGTGTATTACTTTTGTTATAATGTAGAGCTATGTGAGTTTTACTCTTCACTAGCCTTGGATACTTCTTAAAATTTGAATTGCGAAAGATAGTCTTATTTTACTGTAACTTTCAGTTCAAAACTTGAGGTAATTTTGACGGAAAATAATTAACGTCAACTCTGAAAGCTTACAAACTATTTATTTCTTGAAATAATTGTTATCGTGCACTTTGTGACACTTCAGATGAATTAAGAAATATATGTGTATGAAATAAAAATTTATTATGTTCAGTATTTTTTTAATTATGATGTTTTTCTTGATATCAAAAATTTTTGCTATAATTTCATAAAAAAACAATCTCTTTTTCAAAATTTAGAGATTATACATTATTTTCAAATAGGTGTGACATTTAAAACTTATCTCTATCACTTATCACTATAAAAAGTTTCTGGTTGTCAGTTTTTGAAAAATTGATCTTTAAACCTGGAATTGTACTTCAAAACTTTATGATTACTACACACGTGTTTTTTTTTTTTATTATTATTATTATTTTACACATATGAGAAAAAATAAAGCAGATTGAATTTTCTTAAAAAAATATTCTGTATGTAATTAATACTAAGCAGACCATTATTTTTTAATTTTATCAGCACACATGGAAAACAAGCCTTTTCAATAATATCCCTATAGGAGCACTTATTTATATATTCAAAATAAACCAAATGATAGTAATAAATAAATAATTGTTTCTTTATTTTAAAAAGTGGTTCTATAGTGAGGGAGTAATCATTTAAAAAAAAAAAAGAATAAGTGAAAAGAAAATCAGTGTATATATGAATGTATATTAAGAAAAAAAAAGAGCTTAGATCACATTGAACAAATTAAATGACATGAATATAAAATGAAGAAAATAGCTGGGAACATTGAACACAGATGAGAATGAACAGATAGAGGAAAAGGAACTGATAGCACTGAACAGTTGAAATTGAACAGAAGATATTTATGTGGAGTTCTCTGCTCTTAGCCGTTAGAGATTAGACTAGAATAGTAAAGAACAGATTTCTAGCAGAGTACTGAGAAAAGAGTTTCCTTTTAGATGAACTGGTTCAAAAGAACAGGTTGTTCTTTTGATTTCCATGTCTAGTCCGAACATCAAGCACTTGTTCTTGAAGAGAATGCATTTCAGTAAAGGGTGCGCGGGGAGGAACATCTATCCCCCCTATATCTCCACAGAAAGTTGTCCTTTTGGCGAAATGTTGCAGTTTTATTTTCCCAATGTTTTGACGTTTTAACACAACAAATATTAATAAAGTTATTATTTTGATAAATTTTTTTTAAAAAAAATTATTCAAGAAACATGATGTGTGGTTTTTTTTTTCCACCAAAGAGATTCAAGCACACGTTACAAAGGCCTTCCGAGTAAACTACCACACTAACCTTTATCGGATATACCCGGATATAAGTCAATAAAGCGAGCCTTTACAAAAATATTTCCAAAATTCAAATTCAAAACATAAGTCGATGTGGTAGCTCGAGATTTTCAAAAATGCTGCATCGGTAACTATATGGATGGCAGGTCGAACATTTTGTAAATGAAAAAGATATAAATGTTACTATGGAAAACATTGAAAGTGATGATGTTATACAACCAGACACTCCAATGAGTGAAAGTAATTTTGATGAATCATTTGGATCCTCGGATTCTGACATGAATTTTAAAGTATTTATGCGACCTCCCCCATTACTTCTAATAGCATAAAGGTTACATTCCATACACTCAAAATGGAAATTAGAAGATTAAAGTATTATTCCTCTTCCATAGTTATTTTTATGCGATTTATTTACGGTATTCTGTTATTATTATTATTAACGTACTTGTTTCGATATTTTTCTGTCAACCGGGTGCAAATTTCGCCAAAAGATTTCTCCTTTTGGTTACGATCGAACACACCAGTAATAATAACGATTTCGAAAATAAGACAACTTCTTTTCGTACAGAGATTGATTATTTCACTGAGAATTATTTTTCATCTTGATTTAAGATACATAAAATAAAGAGATAAAAACGTTCTTTATTTGTCGTTGTGTCGCTTGCGTGCGGCTAACGGAAAAGTTCCTACGTATTTTGGGAATTGGTGGATTCATATTAAGTGGACCCCCGTAATTCAGTTTCGAAAAATATCCAAAATATCTTGGCTTACACACGAAAATATGCGGTATTTAATATTTAACAAGGTTACAAAAAAGTGAGTTAATAAGAAAATATAACGAATCTACTGTTACAAGTTAAGGTTTGTTGGATTTGTAAGGGTCGCGCTTTCGACTGCTGTTCCGGAATTCCATTAACTAGAGTATCACGACTTCCATTAAAGAATAAGGCACCGTATTTGTTTATGTTTACACATGTATTGTCATTTACAATTGTTCGTCACATGCTAGAATAAAATTAAAAAAGATCATGAAACTATGCTAAAAATGGGACAATTATTAATATATAAGCAAATCTGTTTGAAATTTCCTCCACATTCTTTTGTAAAAGTAATACAGAATCAGTTTACTTGAAAAAACTGAACTACCCATGTTTTGTAAAAATATCAGCTATCCTAGTAATAACAAAAATTTAATTAAGCTGGTAAACTATATGAACTATTTAAAACCATAAAAACTCGTATGATATTGATCAGTAACACGTTTGATTACTATTTGTTTCTCTGGAGATGATCTTAACACATCAATATTTTTTTAAAAAAATAATCTGTACATTGATAAAATTTTACTGAAATATATAGATATTAATTAAAGAAAATCACACAAATATCATAAACAAAAAAACTTAAAGTACACATAAAGTAAATAGAAAATTATATCTTGTAAAGTGATAATGTTAATGGAAATTAAATCATCATTCACTATTAAAATATGCTTTTATTTCTATTCATTGCAATACATTTATTTCAATTCATCGCAGGTAAAAAAGTCTATATTTTGAGCATTGAATAGAAAGATATACATGTAGTATAAAGTTAGAAAACTGTACATAGCTTTTCCCCTCTTTGTACGTAAGAAATGACAATATGTACAACTCCAAACGACATAGTTCATAGGTTGGAATATAGAATGTTGATTGGAATCGATAATTCAACATGGCAATTCTAAAGTTTCGATCAAGTATGAGCAGAAAAAAAATATTTTTTCGCTTTGAAACTTAAATATGTCAAGAGTCTAAAGAATGTGATATGTATAAGCAACACAAAAAAATTTCGCGTCGCTTTTATTTTATTCAAAGTCCACTGATGTTCGAAGCATGATATTCAAAGTTCAATCTATAAATAGTATGTTAATGTTTGAAATACCTCCACATATCCCAAAAAAAGGCATGGTTTGAGATGGAACTGCTCACATGCGTAATACACAGACCAAAGTACTCTTAAAGAGGTATTTTATTCTGAAATCTACTTATAATTATCTAAAATAACGATGAGTTTGTATGCCGAAACCACTTCCACACCATTTTCGTAAATTACCATTATTTTCTTGAAAACTTATCCAGCTTTATTTCCCTTAAAATATTTCCAGTGACAAATAAATTTTGCTCAGTACAAGGATATTGAGAGTTCAAGCATAAACTCTCTCACAGATTCATTCTAATCTTTATATATTCTCAATGTATAATATCGTGAACGTTTGCAAGAAAACTCTTTATTCACTTGACTCTATAGTGATGAGTGATAATGATTTATTTTTTGTTATTCCACAGGAATTCCACGACTTATCGACGAATTCATCGGGAATTTTATCATGTATTATATAAATAAGTCACAAGGCCTGTTAGGATCTGAATTTGCTTTCTAATAATTCCGTCAGAAGTTCCAAGTCCTGTCGATGAATTCTTCGGATAGCTTCTTGTCGAGTGCAAAGTACTTTTCGTCCAAAGCTGCGGGATTCTGGCGGGAATCGTTGACATCCCTCGGCATGGGTTCTGGTATTCGGTTGTTGGGCCTCGAAGGTGGTCCTTGTTCGTGACGTCGCAGCTGAGGGTCTTCCCTTTGCCTTCTCTCACCTCGTTTTTTGTTCAACTTGTCTGCCTTCACCAAAGGCATGTTGATGTTGTGGGTGGATGCCTCTCCACTGGAGGAGGAAGGAGGAGAATCGTTTAGATCTGTTCCTGGAGGAAAGACGCGCATTGTAGAGGGTGTCTTGGGCCTAATGGGACGTTTCTGGACAGAAGGGACCAATTTCACAGTGGGCAGGTTGAGCACTTTTTGTGGAGGTAACGTGCCCTGTTGGGAGCCCAGCCAGCTAATCAGGCGGTCTCTCCTCTGCGAGTGGACAACGGCCGGTGTGGGGCTACCACAGCAGCACACTTCGCGGCCGCTGATGACACAACAGGCCAACGATAGCAAGCAGTCTGCGGTGGCCGTAGCCAGCAGTAAAAGCTGTACTACGAAAGGCGAAGCATTCTCGACGCCACGCCACACTAGGGCACCTGCCACATCTTCCATGTACACCTCAGCCACCAGTCCCATGGCGGTAAAGGTGGCTAATAGTCCTGTGTTGAAGAAGCCCAGAACTGAGAGGACCAACAAAGCCACCAAAAGCGATTTCCTTTGTGGTTTATGCTTACGGGCCGTCAGGATGATGCACAGACCGGTAAAAATGGCAAATAAGCCACTCCAAATACCACCGTACATCCAAGCAGACCAGGCCTGCACGTAAACAGCCATACCACCCAGAAGAGCTAAGCAGGCCCCGCACAGGAACTTGGCCGTACCCATTCCACTGGCTAATCGGCTGGGAAAACCATTCTGAGAATCGATCTCGTCATCGTTGTCACTGCGCACGGCTGGGTAGAAGAGGGAGGGTCGCCCATGGTAGGCTAGAAGTCCGTCTGGGGTTTTAGGTACTTGGTTTTCCATTACGGACAAACCAGGGTGAAGGCGGCGGAACCTAATGGAAGAATAAATGAGAAACATTAAAAATGGGAAGCACATATATTTTTCAGAAATATTACAAATTAGGAACAATATTTTATGATAATCATCTATAGTAATTTAATAACTGAGTACAAAAATCTGAAGCTGATGAAGTCTATAGAAAATTGATGAAAAACTGTCAACATTAGGCATTTAATTTAAGGAGCCATATAGAAATTTACTCTAAAATAATGAGATTTAATATCAAAGTGAACCATAACATTTAAATAGATAAACAAAATTTTTTGGGCTTAGAAATTTATTGACTTCCAAAAAATTAGAATGACTTTATACTTAAGTGTCCAGAAGGAAATTATCACCCATCATTAACAATCAAAAAATTATTTTATACTTATATGTCATAAGATTTCAATGAAAAAAATAGATGCAGAATAAGTATTTCTATCCTTTTAAATAATACACCAACTAGATCTATCATAATATTATACTTAATACATACCTTTGGAACACATTTACTAACATATTAAATGGATTTTTAAAATTACGATGAAATTTGAAAATTTTGAATTGTACAATATTTATATGGAACATTGAATATTTTGATTTTTGGATTACTCAAGCATTTCTTTCATTTAAATTCAAAAGAAGTACAGAAAGACGAGAAATTTTGTTATATTTTTGTTACCAATATTTATTATGTATAATATTTGCATCAATATACAGTGAGGATAATTTTAGTGTTCTTTTACCGTAAACAAGCTGCTTAATTAAGAAATAAATATATGAAATGCAGTATGTTATGGACTGATATAGCTCGATTAATTGTTAAAGAAAAAGCTTAAAATATGATCTTAAAAAGGTTATCAATGATCTATAAAGAAAAGCGGTGATAGAACTTACTTTAATTATATTACCTCCACTTTACAAGAAAATGAGTGATTTATAAATACTCACTACAATTCTTTAAATATCACGTAACATCTTTAGTACAGATAATGGCATCGAACGAATCAAAATGGTTCACAAATGAATAATCCAAAATATAAAAGTCATTGAAATTTTAATACAAGATGAATAAATTTAGATCTAATATGATATAATTCTTAATTATGAAAATGTGTCTTTTAACATTGGCCTCTCAATCTACATATTTTATTTCTTTTCCTGCCAACTTAATTAACAACACGAGCTACCTAAACGGGAAGTGCTGGTCCAACAAGTGTAAATCAAGGCAGCCTTGACAGATCTTTTTTTTTTTCGGGTGAGAACGACGCTTGATATGATTATTTTCACTTTGTTTTTATGAACTGCTATTATAATGTCATTCTTTACCTATCTCGCCTAACTAGAATTTTGACTTTCCGAGCCATTAAAATTCGGGTTTATTTTTATTGGCTCAAAGCACTAACATTGAGATATGTATAAGATCGCTAAATTTCTATAGAAAATAAATTACATTAATAATGAAATAAACTGTCAGGTTTATAAATGAGTCCAGATAATGATTATGTTTTAAGCCTTAATGATCTTGTTACACCGTTTAATTTAGAAATACACTTGAGTGAACTTTAAGAGCGATTGACTGAACAATAATTGAGATGTCTATAAAGCAATACAGATAATAAAAATTTAAATGATTTTTTCGTTTCTAGTTCTTTATGCAAATTTTCGCTGCTGGTTGTATTTATTACAAATGTAAGAGTTCACTGTAACTGTATTCCTAATTTTAACCTTTAAGGTTACTTTAATACGTTAATTGAGAACCTTGTCTTATGGAAGAAACGCGACTAATGTAAAATAGCATTACTATCTACGGAATGTAGTGAATCAGATAGAGAGACTAGAGAAATTGTAGATATTTGAGAAAGATAATAAGAGAGAGAATGAAGAGCATTAGCTTAAATTAGGGAAATTGATAAGCACACTATAATGTGCTTAGAATACACTAAATGTGTATTCTAAGAGTGTAATTCTGACTCGAATTCCATCACTAGCAACATATTAGATCCAGTTTTGTTATTATTCAAATAAGTAGAATTCTCAATTCTAATCTTCGTTATGGGTGTGATTAAAATTAAGGCCTTACATTAGTAAATTATATTCGATTTCGATCATTCTTTGACAAATAAAATTGGTTAAAAATTTATTGATTGATTACTTATGGCGCTTCGAAGGCTCTTAACGTTATTAAGGACGTCATTGCGTTCAATGTTGCAGTTCTAAAATATATCTTGTTCATTTTTAACAAACAATATCTTGCAGTTTATCAAATAACGTACAAATGCAAGAATCAGTAGTAAAATAATGTGATTCTCATTTGTGAATGTGCAATGTCTGAATTCTTCTTATCATTATATTGTGTAATAATATCTTTGAATTTCTAAAGCAAGGATATACAGACCAAGACCTCAACACCACACACAGTTACACTTTTTTGCTTCGTTGGTTATAAATTATTTTTATTTTAAAGTTGGGAAATTACAACCAATTTTCTATAATTACCATATGTGTTTTTGAATAGTTCAGCGCCAATTTCAAGATTATATACATATAACAGATTTAGGGAGAGTTTGTATCTATCAACTTTCAAAGATTTTTTGTCTTCAAATTTTATTTCATTTTTGTTAAAAAAGGTGATGCAGACACTTCAAATGCAATATATATTTTTAAAAAAAAAACATTTTAGTTACATATTGTAACAAATCCAAAAAAACCTGAAGACATTTAAATAATGAAAATATATTATAACAGCCTTAAGTTGCCATGAAAATCAAACCAAATGCTGCTAAATCTAAGCAATGTTTTGCAAATTGTATTTATTTTAATTATGTTTTTTCTAACAATAATTGACTGAACAAAAGCGAAATAAATAATGTTTGATAAATAACTTTCATACGAGTATGTTACCAGGGTGAGATTAACTCTTATAAAAAATCATATAAAATGCATACGATCATTTGTTTTAACAGGTCTGTACATTCCCAACATGTAACAAAACAATTAAATTATTTAGTTCTATTATTATATTAAAAAGTTCTTATCGCATTGAAAAATAAAAGTACGATATTAGTTAGTTTTAATCCTTTATGATCAAATCGTAGATAATTAACGAATTCAAAAAAACACCTAATAATTTACAATTTCAGTAACGATTTATCTCGATGATTGAAAGAATATCAATTTCTGACTGTTTAATAAAATTTAATGTTTTAACTATGGAAAAGACTACAGTAAGATAAATTCAAAATTAAGAAACCGGAGAAAAAATAGTTGTGCTGCATAAGCATACATCAAAGACAAAAGTTATATATTTAGAGTAAATAGTTTCCCCTTTACTTAAATAAAGGAAATAATAACTCTCTGATAAAATGAACTATTGGTTCATAAAAAAATTGAATAACATGAGAAATCACTGAGCAATTAATATTAATTAAAATGTCTAACAACATATTAAAACTGTATAAATGTTTCAGAGTTACATTTAACGAGATACGTAAATTAGAAAAATTCATTTGCTTTTTTTTTCCCTTCTACATATGTAGGGATGGCCTTATGTATATAATATTGTAAATTACAGCTATTCATGTTGATTCGTTAGGTTTCAGGATGCCGTAGATTAAAGTAACCCGCAGTATTGAGAAGTTAAAGTGCAAACTGCGGAACTCTACAATGAACGGCATTCGAAAAGTCGAGAAAGGCTGGAAGAAATGCATAACTCTGAATTGTGACTATGTAGAAAAGTTCTAGTGATTAATAAATAAAAATTAAGTTTCTATTTTTTTATATTTTGCAACAGTCAAAACTTTACGATCTGCGGGTTACTTCGATCTGCGTTTTCTTGAAATCACACAAATCAACATGAATAGCTGTAATTTACAACATTATATACTTAAAGATCAATTAATATGCAGAATAAATTTTATTCCGTTGTATTGATTATCTCTGAATAATAATTAAAATTATACGAAACCTTCTCATAGTTCATAAAACTTTAATTGCTTGACATTAAAATGTGGAAAATATCCCTTCAGCATATTTTTTGTTAATCGAATCTTTATATTTTCAGCAATTTAAGCATTACATCTATATTCATAAATAAATTAAAATTTTAGTTGTTCATTATGAAAGCATATGCTAATTTTCAATTAATTAACACAAATCGTACATCAAGAAACGGGAAATACGAGACAAAGATCTTGAACAACAAAGCGAATCAGAGAGTGGTATGTCATTAAGTGGCATTTCCCTCCCCCCCCCTTTCTGCGTTCAATGGGAAATGCCTATTTGAGTCATTAACCTTGGAAACCACCTCAAGTGGTATTTCTGAAAGCGAAGTTTCATTGAGACTCAAAACAATATTCCCAGCAGAATCTCACACACCCCTCCAACAAATCGAGAAAATGCCGCTCGCCTTGAGTAGTTGCGGTGACGTGAGGGAACGCCATCTTTCAATGAACGGACGGATCTTCCGTCATCCGAACAGAACGCAAAAGGTCAGGCTTTATTTGCAAAAATACACAGTGGTTATTTTGGTAAATTGGATTCTCATCCCGGAATGCATGTGTGGGGAGGGATGAACTCGAAATGTTGTGTTTGTTCCACCTTCCTTCAAAAGAGAAGGAGAAAGGTTTGAGACTTCGAAGAGCGTCCAACCTCAGAAGAATTTCTGAAAAACTTATAACTTTTGTATTTGTTTATTCTTTAATACGTAGGAATAAAACAGGACTGGTTGTTATGAAAGCTTATTTCCAGTGCATCAATGTATTTTTGAACTGATTGTTTTGAAAACTCTTTCTGCTTCCCCCCCCCCTCCCCTCCAAAGAATTGAGTGTTAGGAAGTTTTTTCTTATCACATCAAATTGGCACAGACTGCTCCGAAAACACTGTTGCTGAAAATAATAAATAGGTAGAGCACTGGTTGTTTCAAAAATTATTTCTGAGCGCATTAAATATAACAGTACTGAGAGTGTTAGGAAGTTTTCTTAACTCGTTAAAATGATACCGTAGTTTTGAAAACTCTTTCTGGATACAATAAAATGGTACAACCCTGTTTTTGAATACACTGATTGAGTTCATTAAAATGGTTAAGTATTGTGTGTTTGAAAGTTTTTTTTTTTTTTTTAATTTTTTTTTCTGAGAACATTAAAATGTTTCAAAAGCATTTCTAGGGTGATCAAAATGGTTCCACCCATTTACGCAGGTTCTAATTATTTTTCAAATGAGAATGAAATTGTATCAAATGTATCGCGTAGTATCATACCTGTATTTGGTTTGTTTTTAAGACTCTTAGTTTCTGGATATTTTTATGCTTGGAAAACCGATGTGAAGCATAGCATTGAGATAATTAGCGTTTTAGTTATTTTTATGCATGTTTCAATATATTCAAGTCTAATCATTCCCGCAAAAGAACAAAAGCAAGGAACCAAAAGCTTCTTGAAGTTCAGTTCGACATTACAAAAAGAACACTCTTCACTTTAAAATAAATCAACGTCAAAATTATTATTAATATATACGAGTTCTTTTTTTTTTTTTTTTAAGTAATGCTTCCATGCCATACTTTTTGAAATTTGTTTTCTGTTTTTTTTTTTAAAAAATTATTGATGTACCTTAAAATTACATATGCCCTCTATGTAGGGTACAAGTATTTATTTTCTTTGCTCCTCGAAGTAGCTGGTGTGCATAGAAATGAAGAAGATAGTAACACACACATATGGAGATGAAACTGAAACGAGTCTATCCAGCTCCGAACACGCACCTTACGAATTTCACCTCTTCCCAAAGACGAAAGAGGAAATTCAGAGACATCGTTCTGACGATGAGGGAAAAGCAGTTATTAAAGCCTAGTGTCGAAAACAACCCTCAAAACTCTTCTCCGAATTGTTTATCTGAATAGTCAGCGGTAGCATAAGTCCTCGGAAAGGAAAATACGTCAAAAAGTGATCAGTGAATTACGTACAAGATAAACGTAACTTTCAGCTACAACAATAATTATGAAATTCGGGAAACAAATAAATACGAAAATTAACCAAGTTGAAAGAAACTATGAAAGGTAAAGATAAATTTTACGTAAAAGTAAGATTTTTCAGGATAAATATATGTAGATAGTGGGGTGATGGAGATTGTTCCTCCCGAATCTACGATGGTTTGCTCTTACGCAAAGGGCTGGTTGTCTCGGGGGATAGTTCCGGATTCCATGTGTTGTTGATATTTAGGGAAAAGGCTCGCAGTAGCTTTACTTGTTTATTAGGAGAGATGATGAAGAGTGAAAAGTATTTACACTATGATATGACAAGTTGACCAGTTCGTCTGATAAAGATAGATGGCTGCCTTATTTAAGCCATATTGGCGATGGGCAATGGGCGCTGGAACGCGCTCGGGTGTTTGAAGTTTACTTCCGACGCGGGTAGCTAAGGAGAAGAGAAGCGGAAAAGAGAGGAGGGCGAAAACGAAATGTCACTCAGTTTTGTTCTGGGATAGGTGGGGCTGCATGAGCTTATCACATGACTCTGATTCGTGGCGACATCTATAGAGTATCGGAAGAACTGGTTTCACAGTAAATTGGAAAATAAAATCAATTGCTTAGTAATTAGCTGAAAAATCCTACATATATACCGAGGAAATTAAAAAAAAACTTTTAAAAATGGGAAAATAAGTAGTAATACAATGGAATCTGAAATAGAAAGTAAAAAAAAAGGAGAAATCTAATAAAATAAGATCCAAAATCTCCTTGTTTTCAAATTCAGATACCAGAATTAAAAGGACATTCATTTACAGAAATAAACATCTTAATCAAAAGATCTAACATAAATTGTTTTCTAAAACAAAATTATTTTTATAAAATAATTACAAGGGAAAATTTCCTGTATTATGCGTTGTATTGGAGAAATAATAATACGTTTTTGTATCAGAATAGAGAATGAGAAGGATGAATGGAATAGAATGAAGTGTTAGCGAGGATACTCAAATGCGAAGGTGGTTAAAAAACCGTTTAATAAATGGGAAACAGTAATGAGTACAGTTCATTGATTGCTTTCCTACTTCTCAAAATCTCAAAATTCTATGAGTATGCCACCCTTTATATATAAAAAAAAATCAACGCCATAATTTTTCGGCCGATGAGACTATCTTAGCCAAATTCAGCGGAATCAATATATTGGTTTTATTGTTGCTTTTTTTCCCATTGTATTATGATGAATCCAGTTATTGTCAACGGTGACAACTCAACACAACAGCAATCAAAACTAACTGATGAGCCGTTGTTAAATCTGTTTTGTCGTCATTTATCAAATAGAAACTTGCAGTGGCAACACCTAATTTCTTTGGCAATGTCATCAATGTCTTCAAAATCCATATACTTTTCAAACCACCCTCGTATTAATCAATTGATTATAATTAGAATAAATGTCTACCCTATAGTATATCGCAACGTTTTGTGTCGTACGATAAAATTCGATATGATAAGAGTGCAGCATTGGGTATGGTTTCTATAATTTTTATACTTTAAGTCAAAGTTTAGTAACCACTTCACCAGAAAATTTAATTCAGAATTTTTCTTGTCGCAAGGATTTGAATTTCACTTCTATGCTTTTTTTTTCAGATATCACAAGTTAATTTCTGGAGGTTCATAATGTCCGTGATACACATGATAATCAACAGATATCACATCAGGATATTTTTTAAAATTCTATCTAAAGTATCGTGCAGATGAAAGAACGGAAGAACAAATCGTACTAAGTATAACAGAGATGCGTGTTGGAATTTTTATCCGCTTTTCTGAATTTAGAAACCCTGAGTTCCGCACAGTTGGTGAAGCTGAAATTGAGGGTTTGTTTCCTTTAAGGACTATCTCTCGATTTAATACAGTTTAAATGAATGAGATACTGCAATACAACGAAAATAGAGCCACCTTTCTACAATTTAAGTCTCTTAAATCTGTGATTAAAACAAATTTATTCTAAAAAAATTGTTAGCACCAAATTCCGAAAATGCCTTCCGCCATTCCTTATAAAGCTGAAAATGATTCCAACTTTAGGAAAAGATTTGTGAAAATGCTTTATAAGAGAAAATTTTACTTAAAACCGTATTTCTATTGAAAATAAGTAAAAGAATATATTTCATAAAAAAAAAATGCATGCAGTGTGAGTTTAAAAATATTTGAAAGAAGAGGATTTAAACACACACACACACAGAAATTGAAACCACATTTCGTTTGGGAAAGAGAGGAAGTCTCGAGGTAGAACATAGTTGAGATTTAGGGTGTATAGTTTGTGAAAATAAAAGAAACAACTGTGTCTCTCTACTTCCGCTTAAAAATTTGATTTCTCGGTGAAGAAATAATACTGCTGATAAGAATATTTCAGATAAATAAGCCAAATACAAGTTACAGAATTTCGGTTCAATTTATACAAGTGATTCTTAAGGCTCCCGTCTACCCACCATTTTGATTTCGTCAACTTAATGTTAATCCTATGGAATTTCGACTTCTGTGGAATTACTTTTTCCCTCCGATTCTTAAAAATATTTTAAAATATTTTTAAAGACCGGAAAACTCGCAAACGAATCATTTAAATAAGAATAAAAATATTTTTAAGAATCGGAGGAGAAAAATAATTCCGCAGAAGCATTCATTATTTTTTGCTCTTTCAGATGCACTTTATTGCATTCAAATAGATCAAATAGTAAAGGTGTGAGAATTAAAGTCGAAATTCCTTAGCATTAAGCTGACGAAATCAAAATGGCGAGCAGACGGAAGCCTTAAACGCATTTTTAAAGAATATTTAATTAAAGTATTATGAATTTCTGTAAAATGTAGGAAAAATATTTTTGAAAAAATCTTTTAATATTCTGAAAATCTCAATTTTTTTTTTTTGTACAATAACTCATATCTTATTCATTTTTCAGAAACATTTTTATAGAACGAATTTTTATAACATATAATAATTACTGTATTAGTCCAAATTTAACGCGATATTTTTTGACTAATCATTTTCCGTTAAAATATTGACTTATCTGTCTAAATTATATTTTCATTGAATTCTTCTATGTAAAAAATGAATGGATCACGTTAAATTCGGTATCGCTTTGAATTCGGGCCAAAACGGCATGTTAATAATGAAAATAAAAGTTATGAAATTTACAGATAACTGTTGTTCAAAACTTAGAATTAACAATTGTGATGACAATCTTTGATTTGTCAAGTTTATATGGTTTACAATTCGGAATCAAAATATATAAACAATTATATGCATTAAAAGCCTTTTTGAGAACTAAGTTAAAAAAAATTTGAAAGTATTTTCTCTCTTTCTAATTTAACTAATTTATTTCTAAAATTATTATTAATTATAATCTTTTAAACTTTTTAAAGTGAAACTATTATTTCAATATTTCCTGATAAATCTACATTTTCTTAAAAATTAAAAAGGCAGCTATGTTATATACACAAAAATGACAAGGAAAAAAATTGTATATATTTTTTCAAAAATCATATAGCTGCAGAATTTCAATGAGCGTACAATGGGAAAACTTATGTACTTATGAACTAAACGATGTTTAAAGCGAGACACGCGAACAAATATACAAATGTAGATGTATTAGAAACAAGTCTCGTGACAACTTATTGAGAACTCAATATATAAAATAATTAGAAATCGAATGATAGAAAAAAAAATTATAGAGAACGATTTCCAAACAAATGTATTTCATGCTTTCTTTTTGTCATTTCCGGAAATGAGATTCTTTGATCCGAAATATTCTTTCACACAATCATAAAAACTGTATGCCTGTTGGGAAATCAGTGATGCGACGTTACGTTGATACAGTTATTATTCCAAAAGTTGTTATCCAATGGAAAAAAGAGAGCGGAAAGTGCAAACTTTCAAGCAAATCTTGACTCGTCTTTTCTTCACGGATCAGTTACAGCCAATTCAAATGTAAATTCTTTTAATTCGTCAATATTTTGATCTTCGCTGGCAGCCGTGGTGTCATCCAGTGCCTGAGACTAGGGTCGTTTCGATTCTTGCAACATTCGATTCTTTAGTAGCAACATGAAATTAATTTTCAATGGGCCTGTCTCACATAGGTCTACGCGGTAATGAAATTGCTCATATTCTGGCCTTTGAGTCAATGATTAATTCATTAACGTCGCATTCGGAAACAATACGAGAGAAATTAGCGATGGACCTCGTAACTTTGAGCGTCGGTTAAGTGACGAGGACAACACTTGAGCTAGCTCCTCTCTCTCCGAATTTCTATTCCTTGACTTTGAGCCTCTATAGATATTCTGACCACGGAAGAAGTTTTTAATCTATCTAGTTCACAAATACTTTTTCACACCTTCCTTGAAAACTGATAATTTTTTTTTAAAACCAACAATTATGAAAGAATCCTCGCTCATTGTAAAATTGTCAAACTCCTAGTGGTTTCCTTACCATTATAGGAAATAGAGGGTTCCAAACCATCATTTATAGACTTATTATAGACTTAACAGTGGACACATTAGTAGTCTTACTTTTGACAAGGATCAGGAAACCTTGTAACATGGGCCATTCGCGAATCTTCCCTTAAGCAACATCCGGAGCTTTTTTCTGACCTTATATCTAAATCTCCAATTTCATACCAATCAAATGAAACGTGATTACGCAAATGAAGCAAATAGATTAATCAAGTCACATAAAAGCAACAGAAAACTAAATTGAGAATGATAAAGTTACGGTGTTAGGAAGAGTGCTAGTGGGAAGTGCGCTGGTGTTTTCTTGAGTGTCTATGTGGTTTATTGAGACTAGGACTAGGTTGTTTAACCATTTGGAGGATTAACTCGCAACGCATTCCGGTAAGCGCATTCTTTGCTCTATTATAGAGTTTGTTAGTGCTCACGGCCAGAGACTTGATATTGGCTGAGATCATCCCCATTTATCGGAGAATTAATTAATTCTATTTTGAAAAATAATTGATTTTTTAATCATTTTAACTGTGCTTGAACTTAAATTGAAATTTAGATTTGTAATTAGAGTAACATTTAAGATGACAAACGAGACGGGATTATGTCACAGCCTTTCTGACTCGTACCATTTGTAATCCTGCCCCAGACTAATCCAGACAATTTCTTAAATTGTATGGGGCTTAGCAGCTGTTGACTACATTTAATCTCGTTTATGACTTCTAGAGGATTTTTTTGCTCTCTTGGACTTGATCTAGTCATCTACTAGACCATGTGGAATAGTCACAACAATACTATAGAGTCTTAACTGGGGTTTTAATATCGAAATAGTTATTATTATAATGCCGTAAAATATTTTCAAATTATCATTAACATTTTTAATGGGTTTATGCATTTATCTCCTCTTGTCTGCTTTTATGATTAGCTATTTCTGTTTTATATAAGTTATATTTACACACAGTAATAAAGCACAAAACTAAATTTATGCTACATTAAAAGAACAAAATGATGTGATGTGGGAGTTTATTGACGTCGCTCTGAGAAGCAATTTGAGGGCTGTTGGCGACGGATTTCGTAATTTTGAGTTTCGATTAAATGATGAGGACGACAACTGAGTCGGCACCTCCCTTTCCAAACTTCCACACCACGCCAATGCGAGGACTTACGACCTTGACAGGTTTAACGTGCATTAGCCCCACTACATAGCGTCTCTTTTGTGGCAACAAGGCTCGAACCCACGACTTGACGAAATACTAGCTATAAGTCCGGGACCATGACCACTAGGCTACAGCGGTCAAAAACCAAAATGATAATAATTGGCAATAGTGCATTTAGAGAAGGACGTTGAGATTCTAAACAACAATAATAACAATACTTAAATTTGTAAAAAAAATTTACTCCGTTTCATTCGAGGATGATTTAATTTTGATTTACTATTTGCACAGCAACATCAAGAATTTAATAAATGTTGCATGCAAAAATAATCATTCTATACGTATGGAAATTAATTTTAAAATTTAGTGCAAAAATGATTTATTGACATAAAAAGAACATTTGTTGAAGATTGACAATGTCATAAAAACTGACATAAACTGCTGTTTGTAGAAAATGCAACACCATGAAGGAATCATCAGAATCAAATGAAATTCGCAGCAAATGTCAATTATAGGATATTATGCAAATTAATAAAGTTTCAGAGCCATCGCGCGTGCGCGGCGCGCGCAGCGCCCTCTGAATTGATGCTGAAAGCGTATAAATAAAGTGCTGTAGCGGGACGTTGAAAAAAGTCTATGATTATTTGTTAGTGGCAAACGTTTAGTGAGACCTGAGTATGCCTCCACGACGGAAGAATAAGAAATTCAAGCAACTTACGGAGTTTGAACGAGGGAGGATAATCGGCCTTCGAGAAGGAGGATTTTCCTATCGCGCAATAGCAGCTCGTATGCAGCGGAACAGTTCCACAGTGATGCGAGTTTGGAAGCAGTGGACCGACGAGCACCGAACAACTCGAAAAACAGGCACTGGACGACAGAAGGTGACGTCAGAGCGCGATGATCGACACCTGCTCCACATGGCGGTGAATGATCGCACAGCTTCCTCCAGGCAGCTGGCAGCACGTTGGTCTACTGCTACAGGTGTACAATTGTCGGCTTCGTCAATTCGTCGTCGTCTGCTGCGCCGTGGATTGCGTGCAAGGGTGCCTTTATACAGGATTCCCCTCACGGCGAATCATCGACGGCTGCGTCGGCAGTGGGCTCTTGAGCACAGAGACAGGCGAGCTGATTGGCACCAAGTTGTCTTTTCAGATGAATCACGCTTCAATTTGTGGACCCATGATGGCCGTGTTCGTGTTAGACGTTAAGCCGGTCAACGCTGCCTTCCTGAGTGTATTATTGAACGACATAGTGGTCGAACACCCGGAGTTATGGTCTGGGGTGCGATTTCGTATCATGGACGATCCAATTTGATACGAATTGAGGGTAATCTCAATAGCAACAGGTACGTCCGTGAAGTGCTACAGCCCGAAGTCGTTCCTTTCCTTCAAGGCATCCCTGGAGCTATCTTTCAGCAGGATAATGCACGCCCACATGTTGCGCGGACTGTTCGAGACTTCTGTTCAGCACAACGCATGCAACTTCTTCCTTGGCCTGCTTATTCACCGGATATGTCGCCTATTGAGCACGTGTGGGATATGGTTGGTCGGCGTCTCCCTCGTGATCCGCGTCCTGCAGTTTCCAAAGACGAACTTTGGTTGCGCATACAAGCGATATGGAATTCTCTTCCTCAAGCAGATATTCAACATTTGTTTGACTCCATGCCACGTCGTATAGCAGCACTTATTGCAGCGCATGGTGTCTGCACCAAATACTGATTTCGGACGCTTAATTTGTTTCTTTTGTTTTGAAAATTTCATCATTTATTTGTATCAGTACAAGTCGTTTCTGCATTAAATTTCATTTGATTCTGATGATTCTTTCATGGTGTTGCATTTTCTACAAACAGCAGTATATGTTGAATTTTGACAAAAAAAAAAAAAAATATCTGCGAAGTGTATGATAGTAAATTTCTCCTCATACTAAAAATGATGAGCATTTTTTTTTTCATTCCTCACATGTAACTTATATGAGTAAATTAAAAGTTTTGTAAAGAAAATAAAATAGAAAAGTGTCCTTTTTTCCGAATTCAACTAACAGTTTGCTATAATTAGAATTTTATATTAAAGAACCACTTTCGTAAATTTTAATGAGGCAACATTAAATTTATAGAATTCAAATTAACAAGCAATTAAAAATGTTGCTAAGTTAATTATTTGTATTATAATGCTCTAGCTTTAAAGAAATATAACTCTTCATTAAGAAGAAAATTTGTGTCATGGACTAGCAGTCCCGATTGAGGGGAAATGTTAACATACATTCTTGTACAATAGAAATAGAAATCATGTACTAAATAACCCAAATGATCTTTTATTGTTTTGACAGTTATCTGAGAACGATCATAATTTTAATGCTTAATATTTTACACACTGCTACATAACATATATTTATTTAAGAACGAGGTTAAATCACAAAGAAGAAATACAAAGGTTTTTCGAAGTTTGTTTATTTTTCACGTATATATTCACAAAACCATTAATTGTTCATCCAACGAATATTCTCCTTTCTAAATTATGCCTTTATTTAAAAAATATTTTTCCTTATTAATATAATTCACGCATGAGAGGAAAATTTATGAATTAAGTGGAATTCAACATTTTGAAACATTTTAAAACTCGGAAATGATTCATTTCCTTAAATACAGGAAAACTGTACAAAACTGTTTTGTTATTCAATAATTATTACTTACATATTTTAATTGAGATAAACATTTTAACGATGTATTATCAAATAAAAAAAATATTGTTTGAAAAATAAATTCTGTTTTCACTTTGACGACTTCCGTAAATCACTTCAATTTTCTTTGAATAACACAAACACATTTCAGTACTATTCAACCAAGTTAAACTTTCCCTTGCTTGAGTTAATTTTAAAAATATTAACTTATACTCAACTATATTATAATATTTTTAAATCTTAGTCATTTCAAAAGATCCGTTTCAGTTATTATTACTTGCTCTGAAACTTTTATCATCATTATACATAGAGTTTCCTTACCTACCAACTAGGGCATAAAGCAAACATGTCATACCCGCGGACTACATGTAGTCAGTCCATAACGAATGTATTTGCGGTTCATCCATATAATAGCATATAACAAAAGCTTAGCTGAAATACAATAGTTTAGCTCTTAAAATTTCTAATTATACAACACACCACAACATTCCCTAATGAATTAATACTAATCGAATGTAATCGGAGCAATATTATTCCCAGGAATATTAGCTACTGATAATAAAATAATGGCTTCCTTAGTGAGCTTAGTATTAAATATTTTGCTTCCATAGAACAGAAAAAATAGGCTTATTCAACATCAGCTTACTAATTTGTGAAGACAATATGTGTCTGGTAAGTTAATGTTCAAGAAAAATAGGTTTTTATTAATTTTGAATTATTATTTTGAACTAAAATTTACTTATCTGTTGTAGGCTGTTGAATACAGCATGTTTTATCGGAATCGGGTGGTAGTATAACTAAGTGTAAATTTGCTGACGAACATCGGTATTTGGAAAAAAAAAAAGTGGAAATACGAATAGTTTTGCTGTGAAATAAGGTATAAAATTATCTACTTGAAGAGCAATAGTGCTATCAGCGTGTGTCTAAAAGTTATATAACATAAAACGTCATTTATGAACAACATAAGCACTTTATAAATATCGCAAAGAACCGTATTTTTGCTGCGAAGGGAAATTAAGGCATGAAACACTATCACTTTAACCGTTTATAACGCGATACACGTGACATTGTCTCGTTAGGTGATTTATTTATGTCTCTAAATGAGTTTGACATTCTTTGAGATCATTTAGTCATGCAGAAACTTCTTAAAGACAACGACCATCAGCTGAATACAATTACTTATATAATCAGATAAAACAAAGTGCAAATAAATAACAAAATAATAAATTAACAAAGTGCAAATAAATAAAAAAACAAACATTATGATAATCAAAATCTTAAGAACAAATAAAACATTACACATAGTTTATATGTATGCTTACCAATTTTGTCCAAGAAAGAATTCAACACCGAAGTAAACACTGATTGATTGATTTAAAAGATATCATACCAATAAATTAACATATTTAAATAAAACAAAAAAATGCCATTAAAATTACCTACCCAAAATTAAAGAAAATATATTTAATAATTCAAGCAATTTTACATGTTTAAAAAACAAAATTAACAATAGTTAAGAACATCTAAAAGAATTAAAAATAACTCACCTCTAATCTAATATATATATATATTAGATTAGAGGTGAATTATTAGATCATATAGTAACAAAAAACACTTCCAAGGACAATTAGTTCCTTGTGCAATAAACAACTTGATATATCACTAAATAACATTAGTAATCATAAAGTAACACTAAAATATCTATATAATTATACTCGTATCGTAGATAATTATTAGATTATATAGAGATAAGTTATTACTAACAAACAAAATTACTGAGCACAGTTTCTTTCTTGTGCAAAAACAACCTTACACACACACACACACACACATATATATATATATATATATATATATATATATATATATATATACACTGGTTATCATAAATTAAGGAAAAATCACAAAAATAGCGATAACTCTTTCAAAAGTAAGCCAAACCGTGCAAAATTTGCATATGTTGTCCACTAAGAGTAGCTGAGTAAAATTGCAATATGCAAATTAGTGACGCTGCACTCGGCTTACGTCATCTGCCTGGAGCATAAAAGTCCAAGTTTGAGAGAAAGCACACAAATTTTACTGTGATTGCGACATTGAAAATCTGAGATAGCCAATTCGTAATAATGACCTCTTGGCATCATTTGCCTGAAGAACTACGATGGAGAGCCATCGGGAGACTAGAGGCAGGGCAGAGTCAATCAGAAGTGGCCAGATGGCTAAATGTGAGTCCATCTGTGGTTCATAGACTTTGGAGGCAATTTCAAACCACAGATTCGGCATCTAGGAGGTTCAGTCAAGGACGGCCAACTGTTACGACCAGTGCCGATGACCGATATTTGACATTAAGTGCACGCAGGAATAGAACCGCTACTCCGACACATCTTAGATCCTCTCTTGCTGCAGCCACCGGAAGGTTAGTGTCAACGTCAACTGTGCGCAGAAGGCTCCACGAAGGTGGTCTGTATGCGAGACGACCAGCCATTTGCGTGCCGCTCACATCACGCCATAGGAGAGACCGTTTGCAGTGGGCCCGACAACATGTCCACTGGACGTCAGATCAATGGAGGCCTGTTCTCTTTACGGATGAGTCCAGGTTTAGTCTAGAAAGTGACAGTAGACGTTATTTGATATGGAGAGAACCTGGGACCCGTTATCATCCATCAAACATCCGTGAAAGAGATGCATACGGAAGAGGCAGTGTCTGTGTTTGGGGAGGCATATCCTTAGGAGGGCGCACAGACCTCCATGTCTTTCCAAGGGGAACCGTGAATGCTCAGGTTTATCGAGACAACATCCTTGATGCTTATGTGCGCCCATATGCCGGGGCGATTGGTGATTGCTTCCTGTTACAGGACGATAATGCAAGACCACACAGAGCTCGCATTGTTGATGATTATCTTCAACAGGAAACAATTACGCGCATGGAGTGGCCAGCTCGATCCCCGGACTTGAATCCTATCGAGCACGTTTGGGATGCTCTAGGGAGGCGTGTATCTGCCATCAATCCGCCCCCTCAGACCCTTGCCGCGCTTGCATCTGCTTTACAAAAGCAATGGCTCTCACTTCCTATTGAACTGATAGACCGCATAATTGAAAGCATCACACATCGCTGTTTGTGCTTTATTGCTTCTAGAGGCAATCATATTCCATATTAAAGGTACTTTTTCTATTGCAAACCGATACTTCCAATTTGTTTATTTTATACATGTGCTAATTTCTATACTACTATTAATGTCTGATAATTTCTTTTTATGTTGTTTAATACCTTACTATGTGTTGTATATTGTGGGTAAGTTTCATAAAATTCCATGTGTAATTTCTTGAGTTATCGCGATTTTTGTGAATTTTCCTTAATTTATGATAACCAGTGTATATATATATATAATCGAGACTAAATCCAGTGGAAATTCAATCATGAGTGTAACAATCTCAGCTATCTCAAAATTTGAGTCGATGAATGAAATCACGAGACTTTTCTTGCGTTTCATAAGATATGTTTGTGTGGGACGTTTGCTGCTTTTACTCTCGATTCCTTCCGTTTAATAACAAGCTAATGATAACTTAATCGCAAGCAATAAAAAGACTTACTTCTTTGTGCTAGAAGAACAAGCCCACCCGATACTGTCCGAACAAAGAAGAGTCGATTTATGCGATAGGCAACCGCCTCCGCGGTGCGGCCCGCCACACAACGCGCGTGCAAAGTGAAAATCTTTCTCAAGCGAATAAATCTTTTCCAGGCGACGACGCGTGAAGAGTTAAACACGAGCTCACGGGGTGAGAAAAACATCCTGGAACAACAGGACGGATTTAGAGGATTAATGCATCTTTGGATCTTTCGCCGACTCTGATGAATAAACTCCGCTCAGAAATGAATTCGGAGAACTTAATAATATCCAGTATGCTTTTGGCGAATCTCAGAAATATAGAAAGTAGAACTAAAAGAATTATTTTAATAATAAGTAATACTAATAATTTTGTAATTTTGTTCCCTGGTATGAGATATTTGCCTTTTTGTATAAGAGAGGGGGGGGATTGTTTTTTTGATTGATTTATGTACCCGAAATCACTTAACTCGTCCGAAGGAGACTGAGTTCACCCAATAAAGGTTTACAGCTACCAAGCCAGTCTCATGGTTTGACCACAACTCCAGATTTTATTGAAAACCAAAATCTGAATTTTCGCATATTAGTGACAGAATGCAGATGGTTTCAGCAATACAGATTTATATTAAGAATTTAAAGATTTTATATCTAACCATTCTTGAAAAAATAACAAGGGATCAAATTTTTATCTTGTTCCTACCATATTGAACTATGTTTAAAATTACGAGGTTCGTTGCCAATAGTCCTCGTGTTGCTTCTAAGATGTTAGTAAACAAGCAATTAAAAATTTACATCAGTCACATTTCATCCTTTGGAAAAGCTATTCATTTCAACCAAAGTCGTTTAACGTTCCCAAAATGTTAGTTAAAAGTAAAGAACAATAGAGCCTACACTACAAGTTGAACATTTCAAATTAATTTCAAACCCCATGTAGCACTTTTTAGGAAAGGTCTTAGAGAAAAGTTTGTCAAAACTTCATTAGTAAACGGTAAAATAAAAATATATCCGTTTCAGTAATTGAAAAAAAGACTAAAAGAACATAATATTCTACTTGAAATATTTAGTACTGTACTGATATGGGGCTGAAAATTCATTCTTATGTACAATATAACTGAAAAAGAACATTTTGAAGGATCAGAACAAATGGATGTCAATGTCTAATGAATTAGATATAAAATAGAATTTTTGAACAATAATAGCATAATAAATTTTATAGGTAGTAATGTAACATTATATTCCAACTTAAGAACTTTTACTTAAATTCACTCAGAGATTTAGAATTTAGTTAGACTGACTCAAAGATCACAATAAAACTGTAAACTTCTAAAATCATGTAGTTTTAGAAAATAAAAAATTTTAAACGTAGACTGTATTGAAAACATCAAATTTTATTTTTATAACATAAGAAACCTCGTTAAAAAGGTAAACTTTATGGTATCTCTCTCAAGTTAGTTTTTCAGAAACAACTGTGAAACGTTTCCTTTTCAACAAACTATGACTCTTTGTTTATAATGCGAAACACGATTAAATCAAAATTTATCATTTTTAACGTTCTATAAATAAGCTATATATTATTAAATTTTTCAATGCAGGTAAAACTTATTTACGAACTATCTTGATGTGAATTGCAAATAAACACTAAATTAACTATCAATAATCCTCACACACACACACACAATGAAGGGTATAATTTAATCCACAACATCATTTGAGTGTTTTTGGAAAACTAAAACTGAATGGCAAAAATACCGCCAACTAACTAATTAGAAGTGAGCTAAATTATCACAAAAAGAGTTGTTAAATACATCAAGAACAGAACTTTTACCGAAATGTTAAGAACAGCGTATATTTGCTTATATACTGCCATATTTTAAAAAAGTTATACATTTCTTTGTGGATAATATAAAGTATTAATTGAACTGTTATTATTATATTATTCATCATCATGAAAATACCAATCGTTATAAAAATAATATTGTAATTTTTATATAGTTTACGAATATTGAAAATGAATGAAATAGCCTCTATTAGATTTTATATAAAAACACATATGAATACAATACCAACATTAAAAAAAAGAGAATTTTCTTTACATTTTATTTTTAGGAAAAATTAATCATTAAAATTCATCATAAATTCATCTGAGAAAATTTTTGTTTTGCAGCACATACGTTTTGATAAATAAATAAATAAACACATTTGATAATAAAAATATGCAAAGATAAGTTTTTGCACATGTTTAACAAAAAACAAAATAAAGAAAACATTAAAAAATTCTACTCCACATCATTTTACTTGCATATAACCTCTTTATTAATAGATATGTCACGTTTAAGAAAAATATTAACCCGGAAAAAGTCGCGAACTCCGACATAACAATTACGTTATTCACACGTTTCCTTCCCAAGTAAGCCAAATCTCAAACGTTAGATCTCACAAAAAAAGTTTTAATACCGCCAAAACAAGTATTTTTTTCCCGCTGTAAATATAACATAAAATGGTTTTTCTTTGAATTCGTCTAAAATTAGCCAGAATGTTTATAAAAGCAGAAGTTCCGAAAAAACGTTCAAGCACATCGTAAAACATGACGAAACACAATAGGAAGCGTTGATCGAACAAGGCCGCACGACAACAATCGAAAATATAATTCGTGGATGAATGAAAAATGTGGGTCAGGTAAACAGAGGTGGAAATACAAAAAACTCCCTTCGAATAATTTCGCGTGTCGCTTTCTTCTTCCTTTAGAGCGCATCACGTGACAAACATCAAAATTCCATCTTCTTCCCACTAACGAAGAAAACAATGAATATAAACAATGGTTTTCATAAATTGAATGAAATAGGCTTAGAGCTGAATACTTTTTCCTTTAAAGTCGCGTGATATTTAGTTTGGTTACAATTTTTCTTTCTAAAACAAATGGAAAAAATTATTATTACTGATAATACTGAGATCTATACGAATTTCTCTTGTTGCTGGAAGTAAAAAGGATATTTTATATTATTTTTAAAAGATTTTTTTGATCATTCGTTTTATTTATAATTTAATAGAATGGTAGACGACTACAGTTTCCCTTAAAAAGATTTTTTATTTTTAAAAGGAAATAATAATCGTCTGATTATTTCCGTTCTAAAATCCTCTACTTAGTATTTTTATTTTCAAAAGTCTACTAAAGTTTTTTTTTTTATTTCTATTAATTTAGATCTAATTTCCGTATTTGAAAATTCATTATCCTTTGTTTCTTAAAACTGAATAAATAATTTGCTGCATTTAAGATTTAAAAAATTACTAATAACAGAAGCAAAGTCTACTGGAAATATAACTCTTTTTTTTATCATAGTTGTTAAGCTAAATAAAGTTCTGAATAAAATTCAAATGTAAGGTAAAAAATAATGCTGTATTTTCCATTCTGTGCAGGTTCTTTTCGGCAGTGACTTTTTCCATTCGTCATTTTAACTATAAACATCTTCGCTTTATAAAAAGAAAAGCAACTAATTATTTGTTAATAAAATTCTTCAAATAATTATTAATGATTTTAATTTAATTGCATGTCTTCTGTTCCATTTCTTTTAATTCATTTTTCGATTTTGTTTCAAGATTTTAAGTAGAACTCTAATTGCGAAAAAATCTTTTGTTCATTTTCTAAACACCAGCGAAATACCTAAAAAGGTGTTCCATTTATGCGTTATGTTTTGAAAGTGGTCTTATTCTATAAGCAATTACTTTTTTTGTTTCTGGAATTTGATGAGGAAGTTTCTCGTGAATCTCTAGTGATTCCAATCCTAATATTCATTTATTTGTCCTGTTTTTATTCAAAAAATGTTTATCATTATAAATTTTTCCTTTTATGTAACCTACATTTATTGATTTTCATTTAATTTCGCATATCAGGTGAAACATTTGAAATAAAAGTATTAAAATCAATAAATTATCGTACTATATAAATATTCACAAGAAAAATTCCCCATAACTATCCCTTTCAAATAAATATTTTTACAATATTCAATAGCAACATTAACATAAGAAGAAATATGTTTCGATATCAATCTCTTTTGGAAGTTAAGAAGTAAACTTATTTGGAATGTACATCGTAACCATAAGGCAATAAAGTTAATTGTTTTTCAAACTAAACTATTAATAAGAGCAAAAATGCATATACATGAAAACAGTTTAACTTTAGAATTCTGAGCAGTAATTTTTTTATTTCGTTTTCCCATAAATTAAATAAGAAACTGAAAATAAATTCCACTTTGTAAATAAAAATTATAACATTTCTCAACACTATTTTTTTATTTTTGAGACCGTTGTTTTTTTAGATCCATAATGATATTAAAAATTCTATTCAGTACTCTTTTGAAATTTTGCATTCTAATGAAGAAATATCTGTCTAACACCAGATCTTCAAATCAATTCTAGACAGGGAAATCACCAGAATTTCCATTGTTAAAAACAGCTTTCAAGGAAGAATTTCGAAAGGAATTAGATTTTTTTATAAAGTATTGTAATGCAAAATTGTGTGCATAGTAGTTTCTTTTTTTCATTGACAGCAGTAACGATGTTGCAATTTGAAACTTAACTCATTTCTGGAGCATGCCAGTAGATTGAAAGCAGGCACTAAATTGCTATTCTTAAATATCATTTGTCATTTTATGCGTTCTTTGAAACAATAGGAATACCATTCAATTCTTTCAACAAAACAAGCCTTACATTTCACAATAGTAATGACACTTTTAAATGAGAATGAAAATGAAATCTTACAAACACACATAAGGAAATAAAATAAAAGCATAGCTTGGAATAAATCGAATTAAGTTAAATTTTAAAGAATAAAGATTGTTATGATTGACTCAATAATAAAAGTGCACAATTATTTATACAACTGTGATTTAAATAAAAGTCTTTGCATAGGAAATCCATTTGCTCATTAAATAAAATTTACTGAGCTATTTTTTTTACATTAACAATGTAAGCATTTTCATCTTGTACTAGTTTGCTATTTATTTTTAAAAAGAACCTTTGCCATAATATTCCGGAAATTTCACATGGGATCATCGGCAAAATATCCCCATCATCAAATTACATTTTACTTTAAGTGCTTTTTTTCACGTTTTCAGAAAAAGCATATTCGAATGATGGAATTCTTTTTTTTCTTCTGCGTAGGAAGTATAAAAATTATCCTCTACTTACATAACAACCTCTTTATAAAATAACTTATGAATTTGCAACTTACAAAATTACATAATTATGTCAGAGAAAAACTTTAAAATTTTCGTCTAAATTTCCAAGTCTTGATTTTTAACCCGTTTACTAAGCCTAAAATTCGAATGCTCCATTTCCGGTGTTAAAATGCGAGACTTGAATTAAAGATGAGCGGAATTTTTTCACTGTCATTATGTTTAGCATTAACATAAAAATGCGAAAGTAATAGTAAGAATTTTGTTTAAATTTATTCTGTCTAACAGAAATAAAAAAAAATAAAAAAAAAAAAAAACAAGCAGAATATGTTAATAACAAAAGGCAGAAAAATTTACACTGAAATATATTGGTGCTACAAAACGTTAATTGCAGTCTTCGAATCAACTTTTTGACGCGTAAAAAGTCATCAAAAGGCAATGTCCACTTAACGAAGCGTAACTAATTAGCAGTTCTACTTAAGGTCACGATCACGAAATCATACTGCCGATAAAACTGTAGATGCAGAAAAGAATCTTCGTCTGAAAATCTAGAAAAAAATATATATTTCTTTAAGAAAAGAAGTTGAACATTTTTTTTTTACCTCCAACATTGATTTTGGTTACATTTGGATAGTTGCGATGTAATTATGATTAACTTAATGACTGAAGATGAAACTTCTTTGTGGTCGGATAGTCTACATGTTAATTTACGATAACGAAAATTTGCTCTATTTGCATTGCAAGGTAGAGTAAATTTCCCAAAATCAACGGATCTCGAGAATTATTTTTATCGCACATTGAAAAATTGGTAACCAACAGTGTAAGTTCTTAAGGCTCAAATTTATCAGCCTTTATGAAATGGGAATGAGTAACTCACTGAAGTACATTCCAGTGATCGATTTTCCCTTTTTTAAGAAATCCACGGGTATGACTCCCTTCACATCCCAAAAATTCGTCTTTATAACTTTTCCGGCTGATAAGACCTTTTTCTCCTTCTTTGTAACCAATTCACCGGAACCAACTCATTGTTTTGAATGTAACTTGGTTTTCAGCACACGTTGATAAGTCTAGGTCGCACAGAAGGTGACAATAATGCAAAATAAAAATGATCACTCGATGCAGCAGTAATCAAATTTTGATTTGGAGATACAAATGGTTGTTAAATCAAAATTACCTATCAATGAATGTCAAATTCATTCTGGCGCCATTTTGTATAAATTGCAGTATACAATAGTAACATTATCTAAACTTAGCAACGTCACATCTGCCGTTAAAAACAAATAATTTTTAAGACCCTCTCGTAAATCCTGTGGAATTCATAATTGTTTTCTTTAATCTAGATAATAGCATAAGTTAAAATCCTATAGAATACATACGACAGAACAAAAAATAAATAAATAAATAAAATGTTACTATTTATTTCGCTTATTCCTTCAGTTCTTGAGAGAATTCTATTCTTATTTTAGCTTTAAAATTTTTTAAATAGTTCCTAATTGAAAATGTACATACTCTTTAGATTTAACGTTTCATTCACGAATTCAAAATTGCTGATAAATGGGTACCTTTCGTCACTTGTTGAAATTGAATGGACTAATCTAATATAAATAAAGTTTTTCAATAATAAAATAAAAATATTTATACACCCATAAAATATCAAATATAATAATTTAATATCAAATAGTAATCACATTCATGACATATTAAATTATCACAAATCTTATGTTCACATTTAAACAGGTTTGCAGAAAATAAATTTGTTAATTTTTCATTCCTTGAGAGGAACTTTCCTATTACGTTAACTTTTTAATTCTCCCTATTCTTAAAGTTTCATTTATTAATCAGATGATAATGATATCGCATACATAATACAATTTTGAAAGCTAAAAGACATTGAAGTAAATGAAACACATAAGGTAACTAACGTGGTATTTCTACATATGTTTGAACCAGAAATTAAATTCGAATTTCGAATCACTTTCTCTTTTTATGGTTTTCTTTAACCCACATTGTAACTGTATCTGGATCAAATCTTTAAAAGCTTTTTTCTCACATTGTAAAGCGCTCATTTGAAATTTTGAATGAGTTCGCTGAAATTTTCTAGACATGATTGTTTTGGATGGCAATACAGTAACTTAATTATAATTAATAAAAATTGATTGAATAAAACTATTTATTTAAAGAATTAAATTTTACGCTATGTTTCTCGCCAAGTCGCCAAATCCGTCGTTTAATAATTTATCGTTTGCTTTAGTTTTATTTACATGTAGCTTAAATTTTTTTCAATCTAATAACATAATTTATCAATTGCTTTAATTTTAATTACATGTAGCTTAATTGATTAACATAATGCTTGAAACATGAACTAAATATTTTTACAAGTATTTATTTTAGATGATAAATTTAATAAACGTCAAATAATTAAAAAAATTAAAACTAATTATTGAATAAATTCAATTTGACTCAACGTTCTCTTTTGTTCTTAAAATTTAAGATATTAAAAATTATATTACACAAAGTGTGAAGTTTGAAAGAAAACCCATGTTCAAAAAACTCGATTTTTACCGGTGTTATTATTTAAACATTATTTGATATTTATCGCAATTAAGTCGTTTGTTTCTTTAATTATTTGGTATCGCATCTAAGAACTCTATTAATACTTTAATTACATAATGAGTGCAGCATTTGTTTCAACACAACGACTCTAAAACATCCACCCATGAGCGGAATACTTAACTAAATTTTTCTTGAGCATAATATATATGAAAATCATTTTCCCAGCTGGGAGTATTGCCCCAAAAATAAATCAAAATAGCATACGAATGATTTACAACTAACTACAACATAGATACATTTAATTGAAAACTTTAAAAACCTGATTCGTCAAGATTAGTCCTCACCTGTTCCAAAATATACCGCATGAAAAGAATCCGAAGCATTTAATACATAAAAGACAATTCTACAAGAATATCGAGTATGTTAACACTTTCCTCAAACGCCCATCATTTAAAAAGTACGAAACAAGTTTCATCTGATGCATACACAAAAATCAAAGAGATCTGGCTTTCATTGTTGTCCGAGATCAAGTGACCTCGTGTTTCTTGATCCACGATTTTCGTATTTTACGCGATGAAATCACTTTTCCCGAGTCCATTTCATTGCTTTGCCGTATGCTAATCTGCTCTTTGATTCGAAAGGGCTGGACCCCGACGTGCATCGAAAAAGAACAGACCGCAGATTAACTTCAGACTAGCCTTGGATTTAAGAGGAAATATTTAAAACATAAAAAAGATTTAATGGCAGCCTAAAATCTGGATCACAAGAGCAAAAATTTATGGTACGAGTAAAACCTGATATCTATGACGAAGAGAGAAAAAAATAATTGTGCGTAGATAAAAGTTTATGTATTCTTATATTTTTTTATTTGTCACACTTGTCCTGTTTTATTACGCAATTTTGAACGAACTCTTGAACTGAAATTAATGGAAGGTTTCTAAATACATGCAAAGGAATGACATAGATTTTCAATTAAATTTTTAACGTGTAATAAAAGGTACAAAAATCCGTTCGTCGTCATTTATTGCCGGGAATAAGAAATAAGATGATTCAAAAATATGCATTAGTGATGTAATATTATCATATCTGCGGATAAAGAAAAATCCACTAAAAAAAAGACAAAATTCAGTCTAACCAGGTGGCATGAAATTGTAAACACATTTTTAAAATAGCGGACAATATTTCAATTTTTGTATATAAGAAAGGCAGCAAAAGTTGGTTTTGATTAGTGCCTCGTCTGGCGTTTAGCACTGCTTTGTCTTTTGGATATGACATCCAATGTCAGAGTCCACAAAATTAAAACTGTCATTGACACTGAAATACTCATAGCCCGCATTTGTCGATTCTTCCGTATTGTATGCTTTCCAACAGTCTTAAAAAATTATACTGCCATCCTAAATGTTTTTCTGAATGGTAATTATCACAACTGGAATACATTTTTTGGTTTTGCAGCATAAACTTCCAAAAACCCACTTTGGGGAAGAACTCGATTCTGCGGTTATTTTTTTCCGTTGGTGAATATACTTTCACCTATTTCTATGATTTTGTTGGCCCCATTGATTTTAATTCTAGTGAGACATGAAACAATTAGCCCATATCTTCATCATACAATTGCTCCAACCTATAACAGTGTTGTGGCTGATTTTCATCTGTAGTTCTAATAATTCAATTAAAACCAATTCATGACACCATGGGTAAATGAATCCAATGGCACTGACGAAAGAAATGCGCGAGCATGGTATTTCTACATTTAATTATTGACAGCAGACAGTTTTTTGTTACACGATAATTATAAGAAAAATACATGCATCTTAAGTAAAATATATATTATTTAAGTAACTAACTTTTGTCTTAAGAGAAATACAAATTTACAAACATCTTTAAAAGTTTCATTTAGAAAAACAAAATTTAAAATAGTAACAGTTTCTCAGACTTATTTAATTGAATAAGGTTTTTTTACATTTAGAAAAACACTTGCGATGTAATCAATACTTAATAAAATATCACGATACATTTCAGGAACTAATTTATATTTCAAATAATGAAAAATAGGAATACAGTTTCATCAAATAAAAGGAAAGGTGAAATCCATATCAAACAAAATTTTTTTTTACTTCTTTACATATATTACGTCTCGCACATTTTCGTCCAGCACTGAGCAAAAGTATCAGGAAAATTAAATATGAATGTAAAACAGACGATAAAAAATTGTTGATAAATGACTTTGAAGTACATGCGCTGCACGACTTCACGAGCTTTTGTGATTGAATTTCGGATTCACTTGCTCCGAACTGTGTATTTAATTGCTTTATTTTGATAATTTTTGTTTTGTTATTTATTATTATTATTGTTATTATTTATTATTATTGTTCAAGATGCTTTGGATTTTATATAACTTTTATTCTACTTGTGATTTTGTCATGATTAAAGGATTTCACTCTATATATTTACGATGACGTGTCGTTGGTAAGTATTTTATATTTCATTATGTTTTAGTTTATTTATCTTTGTATAACAATTATTGGTTTAAATAATATAACTCTTTTTAGTTAAAAGTTTTGATTGGTGTCAAAATATTTAAGTGTACTTTGTTATTTTGACATGTAATTGAATATATTTAATATGTTTTCTTTCTTTTTTCTTGTGGTTGAATTTCTGAATTTTGTTTATTACCATCTTTTTTTTAATGTATTCACTGAGGAGTGAATGGATAAATTTGTAATTATTGGTATAAACACATAATAATTCATTTTAAAGTATGGAACCGTATTAATTACATTATAAATATATTATTGCTGTGTTTGTGTGTTATAAATGCTATTGCTGCTTTTATTTTCTGAAAATAAAAAAAAAACACAAATGCCTACCTAAAGACCTATTCTGGTTTGAGAAAGTTATTTACTTTTTGTATAATTTTGATTTGAATTGATTTTGTTAAAGTATCTCTCCCACATACGTACTAAAGACATACAACGTAATATTGGTATAACCTTCTAAACTTTCATCCATAATCACATGATGAAAAAATAACATTTTAGCTAATACCTTATTCTTTAAATTTCCACAACTAGTGGATGATATGTAAATTAAAAAACCTTTTTTAGCTTTGTGAGTAGTATTTATCTACAGGGCGTATAATAATAACCGGGCATAGTACAAATAAATATTAAGTGTATGCCAATTAGAAACGCATTTCCTAAAAATTCAAGAAAAATAAACCGTCGAACTGATCAATACAAAACATAATATTCATACATGCTTTTTCTTAAAATTATTATTAGGATATGTAAACAATATATCATAATCATATATTAAAGCATTCGATTTCTTAATGAAAACTTCCGTGCTGATTATAGCATTATTGATTCATTCTAGAAAGTGTCAAGGACAAGAAAAGGAAGGGAAGAAATGTTAATTATATTAATATTTTTAGGTGAGTCTTTTAATAATACATAGGAATTCAAATAACAGCTTAACATTTTAGTGATGGCCAAGGTTAGGTACATACGAAGGTTATATTTAATGCGTAGAAGATTCTCTCTTGCGCAACATGACTTGTAAATGAATGAAAAAGGAATTTTTCACCTTGAAATTGCCGTAAGAACTTACTTTTTAAATTCAATTAGTCTCATATTTGTAAAATGAAACAAAATTTTAACTAATTAAACGTATTGTTAAGAAAGCGACGCGTATTTTTAAAATTTACCTCCTTTCGATTGTTAAAAAATAACTGTTATGCTTTTCAGTGATGTTTTACCTTCTTCAAGAAAAAGAGACAACAGCAGCTATTTTTTGTTAAAATTAGACTTTTGATGTTACAAAAAGTTATTTCCTTCAAGATGCATGAAACATACTAAATATTTCTGTATTGGATATTGCTTCGTGTCATCCGCATACAATAGTACGTTCGTGAATGACATTACACAAATTGATGTTAATAATAGCGTCAACTGCTCTTTTTTAAAATTATGGCATTGAGATTGTGAATGTTCATATGAATGTAAGGGAATTTGTGTTTCTAGAAAATGGGAGAATTATGTATATTTATTTGATCCTAATTAAAAGAAATCAGATGATTATTCTTGATTGATTGATTGAACGAATGACTTTGGAATATAGAACAAAAAGGTCTATTATCCCCATGATTTATTTTATTCTTTTGTTCATTACACTTGCTTCCAGCTGCCTATTTCTGCTCAACAAAGGTTAGGCTAATCACAGCCATTGCTCTTTGTAATTTTAAATCACAGTCAAATGCCGAAAGAAACATCTGAGTTTGTACTCTCCTCTCCTCTTCTTCTCCATGTCTTGATAGTCATTGTTGGAAGCTTAGAGAGAAAGGGCAATTGATGAATATAATAATTTCAGCTGCTCTAGTAATTAGCATAAATTAATTGAAAAATTAAATTCAAATTAAAATTGATTTTGCGTCTAGTAGATACTTTGAAAGCCATTGAATTTTAGAACTGAGATACAATATCTATTCAATGGGATCGATTTATCTCTCGAAGACGCCACTGCAATAATTGACACGTATCTCATCTCAGGATATCCTGATTACAGGTGGATGGACTGTATTAGTTGTATTCACAATTATCATGTGATTGTGACATCAGTTGGATCGATCCTATTCTTCAGGTTTGCATCCTTTTAAAAATCATAAATTTTTTAAAAGTAAAAATTTATTGAAGAATGAATGTCTTTGTTGCCTTCTAGACAAGTCCTATATTAATTACATATTTTATTGCAGCTACTTCTGTCGTTTTAATGCTATCCTAAAGGGCTTATTTAATTCTAGAAGCTGTCTATTATTTTTTTTTTACTGAAACGACTTCTGTTGATCTAAAACTATTTTAAAACCTTTTGATGTTACGACAATGACAATATAATCCCGAGTCTTCATTTTAAATATTACACAATCACAATTATGAGCCTTTCGAAACCAGCTTCTTCAGAGCGTGGATCCATCCTCCCCACTGTCCAATCCCGTGCGAGATGCCGTTCAGGACATAAGCACACGTCATTCTCTCAGTGTGAAGGATTCCATTACCATTACAAAGCACGATGATCTTCGACATCATTACAAGGTAAGGTATCCACAGTCTAATTTCTGTGCTGCTTGGTACATGCGTCATCATCATCTTAGATCACGATTACCGGGAGAGTTGAGAGCTCAAAACAGGTTGCTTGGCTTTCCCCTCACGATTGCGAACTCTGACCCGAATAGAGCTCGGATGATTGCGATACACACACGCGCGCTATACTCTTTTCTCGCCTCGAGTTTTATTGTCCCTCGATCTGTGATGGTCCAAAGGACTCTGTAAAGGGTTAAGGGCAAGGACTCTTCGCCTCCAACGAATTCCTGAGAGAGGAGGTACTTGTGATTGAGAACGTCATGGTATGGCAGTGAATTCGTTAAAAGTTAATCGGATCATTAAAGCAATTAAATTATCGATTAGTTTCAATACAATGTTCGGAATAGAGAATGTACATAACAGTAAACCAGCATTTATATGGAATAATAGTTTATTAAGCATTCCAAAAATTTCTTAAGGGGATATACATCTGTTTAATAATAATAATGGTATTTTTTAAAGAAAAAGTGCTTAAGGATTTTAAATTTTACAATTTACAAGCTAAGAATACCCGTTGAAACACTAGATGTGAACTTACGCTTATTTTATTCAGAACGATTTGCAATGTATTAAATGAAAATATAATACATGTGTCTTAAATGGTGGCGGAATTTCACCGATTAATATCTAAGCGACCACTTACACCAAATTGTTCCTCTCTCTCTCTCTCTTTCTCTCTCTCTACACACAGACAGACATATATATATACTCAAGCTTCAGTTACAATTAAATCGATGCCTAAAATTTAATTTTGGTGTATATAAATACCAGCGTCAATGATTACATAACTGAAATGAAATAACTCTAAAAGCACAACCTAAGTTCAGACAGTTTTACCTTTAAAATCTTCTCTCGTATACTTTGATGGATTAATTGGTTCAATGGGATACAGAGCAACAAAGGCTATTATAGTCTTTAAAATATTTTTTAATTCGATATATATCAAAATATTTCATTCTTCCGTAAGAATGTTATGAATCCTCGTTTCTTAGCTACTATGTGCTCTCGTAAGCTTTGCAGAACAAACTTAGAAAGAAAAATTAGGAAATTAAATTCATTTCGTTTTAAAGTGTGCTTTGTGGATAAAACTTGCAAATAATATATTGATGAAAATGGAGGATTTTAATTTGATTTGATATTCAACATCATTCAAGAAGCTGCGTGATAATTATTGGCATACAGACTTCGTATTTTAATTCACAGTCAAGTGGGGGGGTGCCTCTCAAATTGTCATGTATGATCTTGTTCCATACTCTCGTAGTTTCCACACCACACTACGTGTTTTGAGGCAAATTTATTTTTTTCTCCTTTTAACATGCAGCAGCCCCTATTATTCTTTACAAATATTCTTTGGTGAAATCACGTCTTGAATTTGCAAACCAACTTAAATATTACTGGCCTTGAAGCAGTGCCCTTGAAAATGGAAAGATTTCCTTTGCAAAATTTGAATTTATTCAGGACGTATTTGATATTCAAGACAGCCGGGAGACTTGATATCCAAATTTGAGCAGCTAGAAAATCTCAGAACGAAATTTCTAAGCTTCTCCAATATCTGGTACAGAATACGAAGATAAGTTTTCAATTTGATCTTATTATATCGAGAGAGAATGTGTTTATAAAAGGATGATTGCAAATAGGACTGACAACTTGACAATTTATTTTAAGGCTCCTGTATACCAACCATTTTTACTTTGTAAATGTAAAGTTAATCCAATGGGATTTCTAATATTCTCTTAAAAATCTTGGCTATTTATCGATTTGAATGCAAAAAGAAGAGAAAATCTAATTACTTTCTTCCTTCGATTTTTAAAAATACAGGATTATTCAAAATGATTCATCCGATTTCAAAATCCCATATTTCCATAAATAAACTACGCAAAATGATCAGTAATACATATATACAAAGGGAAATACACAAGTTTTTTTTTATAAGTGTTCGATATAACTTTCTTTAATTACAAGTGTAACGTTGATTTGATATGTAAATTCCTGACAAACACATTGTATAGTATCAGTGGTAATTGACTGTACAGCAACAGAAATCATAGTTGTTTAAGTTCACATGCATTTGCCGGAAATAGTGCCGAATACATTTTATCTTTTACAAAACCCCAAGATAAGAAATCGCGTGAGGCTATATCAGGTGAAAGGTGGCCATCTTTGTTACATCAAGTCATCTAGTAAACTGTGAGCGATCCAACTGCGAGGTAGCTCTGTGAAAGCTTCTAAAACTGCTTTCGGGAAACAACAGTACGAAGAACACACGAAGGCCATCTAATTTTCGCAATATAAAATTTCCACATTATTTTTTGGTATTCATGTATAATTTTTCATTCTGTGCCATTTATTTTTGAAAATATGGAATTTGAAATCGGTTGAATAATTTCGAAAAACTTTGTATATCTTCTTATATTTTATTGCTTCTCTTGAAGGTCTTCTGGTCTTTAATATGTTTTAAAATATTTTCAAAAATAGGGTATAAAATATATTCCAATAGATTCTTTCTTTAACTGTTTCGATTCCGGAAGCACTTTATTGCATTTAAATAAATACAACATCCTAGGTTTGGGAAGGAAGTAGAATTCTATAGGATTAACATTACATACACGAAATCAAAATAGCAGGTAGATGGGAGAATTAAATACATAAAAGCAAAATTTGAAAATTTTCTGGAGAAATAATTTTTATTCCTAGTACACATATGCGATACAATAAATGATTTTATGCCATGAAGATTAATTTTACAACAAATATTTTAAAATTAAACATTTTGATTACATATTAAGGGCATGACAAAGATATATTTTCCCATTCGTTTTTAATTATATAAAATTCCATTTCATTATAATATTCAATTCTAAAATCCTTTACTTAATACTTCCTACGTTTTGAAAAGCATTTATGTTTGTTACAATAATTGAATATTTTTTCGTTTTCCTTAATTGTGATCTAATCTATATCAAATATTCGAAAATTTTACGCAACATAAATTTTATCATAGCGGAAATTAAGGATCACCAATTAAAATTATACATTTCCGTAATAGATCAACACTTAAAAGTAAATAGATTGCCACTCAAATAAAAAAAACAATGCATATCTGAATAAATAAACAATATTCAACTAAGTAAGGTAATTAAAATGATTGGTCTGAAACAACTCACTACAAAATTTCACACAGAAGAAAGCGTATTATTGATTTCATCAAATATACCGGTATATTTATCAATTAAAAATAATCGCATTAAATCAAAATTAAATATATTTTTCTCGATAAAAGTCAAATCATATTTACTAATATTTCGAAAGTGCACTGAACTCAAGGGATTACTAGCAAAAATAATTAACTAACGTTAAAATATTCCAAAAAACTTCCTCCATTTACTAAATTCTTTCTGAATGTCGTGTGCAACCTTCCGTCAGATCTTGAGCTATTTTTTCAGAGTTCCATCGTTTGTTATTTAAACGCAGAAGAAAACGAAAAAGTTTGAAGACTTCTGTTTTCTTAATGATATGCATTTAGTTCTGCCTGTCGTACAAGATAACCTTTATCTAAACAGTCTTAATACTATCTCTTAACAGTGGAACAATTGTTTTCCTATAATCCCAACATTACACGTCATTATCAGTCCTTTTCCAGCCGATTTGACTTGCTTTATGTTGCGTGACAGGCAAATAATTTAATACCCTTCAATAAAACAGATTGACATCAGTAATGGTAACGGAAGTAGGATTTGAACGTTAGCCTTAATCGACCTATTGATATACAAATTTACATTATTACTGTTATTACACGTGCTTATGATACTTGGAGTCAGTGTAGTGAAGTGCATTAAAATTAGATTATGTTTATTTTTTTCTTAAATAAAGTGCATTATTTCTTTCGTCCAAACTCTTTAAAATAACAGTAGAGTGTTTCCAATTTATTAAAATTTTATATAAAATATATTTAATACGCTGACATTTATGCATATGTTTAGTTTTCATTTAAACATCACAAGATATGTATAGTTGTGTCTGTTTGTGTGTGTATTAAGTTTAATGCAGTACACTCCAATAATGTGTCAGACACTTGAAATAACTATACACACAATAAATGTATTCCTTGTATTGATAGCCTATGTTATTCCATTGAAGTAAAAGCCACAAAATAATTATCTGTGTAATAATTTTTCTGCATAAAAACACTGGAAAAGTGAAATGTCAGATTTCAGAAGGAGCGCTGTGTAAGCTATATTGCGCTTTGTTCTTACCCGTAATTTTGCTAGAAATAATTTTAAATTTTGGAAATTTCTCAGATTACAGTAACAAAAAAGCTCAATTCATATAGATGAGGAGGAAATTAAAATTTGTAAACGAGAACCCCTTAATTTTATGCCATATGTCACAGACCAATGTGATGTTATGAACTGTATCGAATTTTTTTGAACTAGGTATGAAAAACAATATAAAATGAAGCGCTAAAAGTCATGGAATGGCAGTATTCAAATATCCATACGACAGTAACTTCGTGTAAGAAATGTAAAAATAGGCAGAAATGTCAGGCTTTCTTTTGAACTCAAGCGATTCATGGGAAAAGTTTTCTCTAGTGATTATGGCCGCTCGGTGGGAATTAAAAGTGTTTGAACGCGAAATGCTAGTTGAAGCTAGGTACGAGGTACATTTATTTGGGAAATTGTTAGGCATTTTAACTTTCCCGATCCACAACGTCGGAAGGGCGTCGAGAATATATAACTTCAGGTATTGTCTCCTACCATGGATAACGCAGTGGCCAATTGAATCAGCTTAATGACCAAGACCAGCGACATCTATATAAAGTATTCATTGTTACCAGACATGCAACACAGTGTTAAAATAACAGCAACAATCAATGTGGGACGTACAGAAGGTGTGTCCATGAAGACAATGAAGTGAAATTTTGATGTTGAAGGAATATGGCAGCAGAAGACAGACTCGAGTTCCTTTACTAAAAAAAGGCAACACCTCCGCTGGGCTCGTGAACGTATTGGAACCTAGGTAACTGAGAAAACTTTGTTTGTTCAAATGATTTACAACTCCAATTGAAAGGAACTGATGGCGTTGTATTGAGAAGACCCCACACGACCCAAGTTGTCAATAAAGCACTATGCAAGCTGGTGGTGACTCCAAACGAGGGTAAAGGGGTTCTCACACGTTTTTCCTTTCAATTTAGTCTTAGAAACTTTCATGTAATGTTATTTGATTCATTAACTTCTTCTTACATAAATGAATCGTGACTTGATTAAATAAGGATAGAAATAGTGAAGGGTAGTGAATTATATTGGCATGATGGCGTTTAAAAACTGCGAAGGATTTAATAGTGTGAGTTGTAATAGAAATTGAGAGATTGGTAGGTTGGAGAGATATGCCCTTCAGCTGATAAGAAGGAAGAGATTAGATTATTCAGTGTGAAGTAATCACCTGTGAACGAACGTGTAGTAGAATCCAGCTAATAAGTTGTTACTGACTCGAAACCGAATAAGCAGGATCAGATAAATGTAGATTAATAATATTAGTCTTTGGGTTCGTACGAGTGTAAGGAACTATTCCACACGAATAATAATTTACATGTTGAATTTTGAGTATTTGAATATTCGAATAAAAGCAAATTAATTTCCTTAATTGTCTGACTAATTAATTAGAGACTGAGCTTTATTATCTAGCAATGGTACAATTAAATGAGATAGGTAAACCGAGCAGTTACAACTTTTAATTCCGCTACCTCCGCAATTCTATTCACCTATACTGTAAGGCTAATTTGCCTATATTACGGTTCTTATATGAAGAGAAGTTCTCTAATTAAATATCGTAGTAAATCAATTCTTGAGATTATTTAAAGGAAAATACGCATGAGAACCCGTTACCGTGTCATCTGAGTGATAATACTTGTTGCGTAGTAATATTTTACTTTTGATAGCTCAATTGTGTATTTTTCCATAATATATAAATCCAACGCCTTCATTTTCATATTTTGAAAACAAACCTAAAAAATAATGATTTTTACAAAAAAATTTATATATAAAAAGAAATATCTCCAATCACAAATATGTGTGCCATGCAGAATTAACTGAGGGAACTGCGACTTTATATTTAAGATAGTTTAAAGCTTTTGAATTTTTTAGTTGCAGCTTTTATCCTAAACTGAACTTATATCCAACTTAAACCAACTTAAATCCAAAGCTGAACTTGTTTGCATATATTTTGAGTCGCGCGTTTCAAGATGATGGGAAGGAATTCTTGTAACATTTGAGTAAAAATGGTAATTTTCAGAACATCTATTGTTGGAGTATTATTTTTATAAGCTTTGTTCTATACATATCCCAACAGAAAAAAGTCATAGATGCTCATATCATTAGAACAAGACGGATAAAGTTTTCATGAGATGAATTGAACGCCTAAAATGATCTAGTAGCATACCTATGGTTTCATCATTCATATGACAGATTACGCCATTTTCTTTCAACCAAGAATCTCGTTTCCTTGATAAAAATGTTTCCTAACTTTATTTTCTTTTATTGTACGTAAAGAATATGGTTTTCAAATATAATCTCCAAATAATAGATTATCTGAAAATTGCCATATTACTCAAATGATACTAGAAGTCACTCCCAGCATTTTGAAATACGTTCCTCGAAAATGCATAAACAGTTCAGCTTTGCCTCATAGACAATTTTCAATTATACAAACTCATATTAAAATGCAGATTAAAACTTCTTAAAACAAATATGGAAAATTTATTATAACTAAAAAAACTACGAATATTACATAATTAAAAGGAAAATACAATAAATTAACAAAATAACCATACCAAACTAAAAATTATTCTAAATTTAAGAATATACGAAATACTATAATGAGAAAAGCCGAAGTTTATTGAAATACAAATTATGCTCAATAAAATTAATTGTATCAAATTTAAAACATTATTTTAAAATTACAACTTAGTTAAATACAAAACTACCCAAAAAATAGCATATTTCAAGAGAAAAGGAAAGACATAAGGAAAAATGAATATGGAGACAATGCTAATATAAATACTGTCTCATACTTTGGAATGGGAAATTTGTGTTTACACAGAATTGGAATTTTCTTAGATCACTCGATAGTACCTTATCAATGATGTTACTTTGCATTTCAAATGTTAAGTGAAAAAAAAAAACTAATATTTTATTTGTAAATATTTTGTATTACAAAAAAAAATTAAATAAATTGTTCAAATACCTATGCGATATCTATTTATGCAATGGAACCTACTAGGAAAAAATATTTGTTTGATATTAAACGTATTCAAATGCCTCTCAAGTTCTATGTTAAATTCAGGAAAGTTTTTACGTCTAACTTTCCAGTTAAATTTTCCGGTTTTGTTACCACAAACACTGCAGGTGCACTACCACGACTACTATCATCACCAGAAAGTCCTTTTCACATTACGCGTGTTTGTCTCTAATCTGCAAACAAATAGCATCGTGATCCTGGAATGACAGAGAACGACTGGAAATAACCCCTCTTGGCTCCTAATGCCATGTTTCGGTTAAATGAAGTTCAAGGGTTAAAGCTTTCTTTAGGAGGCGCACCCACACTTGACTGATCTCTTAGGGCTTGGCGAATATTTGCACACGCATACATTTGGCGTCGTGAACCCGTTGATACAGGTGACACAAGATCACAAAGCGTCCACAAACACCGGATGTTTAAAAAAAACAGAGATTATTGCATGGTGCGTGGGAAGTAATCATGCACAAATAATGATGATGAGAACGTGCACGTGTTTCGGTCTTGATCGATTCTGTAAGCCAAACAACTTCATCCAATGGTTAAGGTCATGTTGTGATGATCTTTGGCGATTTCTTTTTGTTTCACCAGTACAAAGCTGAAAAGGAATTTAATTTGCAATGACTGCTGATGGATTGAATTCTGAACTAAAGCAATCCTTTATATTTGAGTGTCATTAGAGATGCAAAGTTATACGTTTATATAAGGTTGACTTGGTTTAAATTAGGGTTAGTACGCATCAATATCTATCACAACGTAAAATGTTATATGATTTTATGATCAAGTGATGAACTGGGGTAAAGGCGTCTCTAATCTGCAGTTCATATGGTTCGATTAGAAAACATTTATATATTTGAACAACTGTAAAATGTTAACTGTAATATGGAATTACTTTCAGTTGGAATCTTCTATAGAATTGAAAATTTACAAAATTTGGGTGCATTAGTATATAATGGACGTCCTCTTATCCTAATTCTTCTTGAGAACCGATGCAAAAGAAATGATTTGGAAAACACTCGTAAATAAATTTCTTTTCTGATCTGATTTTAATTAACGGAAAATCATCGAGATTCTACTAAGTTTTTTAAAATTTTAACTTATATTTTCAAATTTTTAGTGACACGATTCAAAGGTAGTTTAAGAGTTTCAAATCTGTCCACTTTTATACTTATATAATACTTATTTTATACTTAACAAATACAGATGAAACACAAGCAAAACTTCGCAGTTATAGAAAAATAGTATATTTTGACATACTTATCACAATTTGCTCTAATGTTAAAAAATATTATTAATAAAAATCTAATTCGTTACATATCAACTAAAATTGCTTTAAGTTTGTCACTGAAGCAATCCTCTGATATAAATACTCTTATATTCTAGACTTACAAAGGTTATTTATTATTTTTTTTATTTCAGAATTTTAAATAATGATGTACAAATTCGAGCTTTTAAAGTGCGTTAAATTCATACATGTAAAAAGAGAGTAACACGTGAAAAAAATCATTTAATTCTTTAAAAACATATAATTTTGATTATTTGCATAAAATAGATTAAGAGAGGATTTGAAATGAAATTTATTTCTAATTGCTTTCTGTTCATTTACAAGTTGAAATATGTTTACGGCTGATTTGTTTGATATGAGGCTTGCTTTTATCAGCTTTAAATGAAAAACCGACTTCTATTTTCTTTTAAATTTGAAATAGATTATTAAAGGAGTTAATTGAACGATCCAATATAATTAGTTACATCAGTTGAACAATGAACTTAAAGATATATTACAATTTTCTGAATTTGAGACCTCAAGACCAGAACATACTATTATATACGAATACGTATTTTTAAAGTACAAGATAATGTACCCGGTATCAAACATACAAACAACTAAAATATTACAGAAGAGTTTTAGGTACGGTAAGTCGCGTTAATAATCTAACATTACTTTAACCACATTGAGACATTATCTAAATAAAATGTTTTTTAAAATAACCGTTTTCTTATCACCTTGGTATTGAATGCTCTTTTCTTGAAGGAATAATGTGCAGAAAAAAAATGTTCTCTTAATTGTAATATTTATCGCACACAAACATGCTTTTTTAAATCTTAAGGTATGATTACAGCATGGTAAAAACAATTCACTAAAACCAACTACAAACCTTATTTGTAGCCTCTATTATTATTATTATTATATATTGGCATAATTCAGCCTTCCTTTAAAACTAAATTATTACCGCTTACTCATCATTAATAACACATTAGGAAGACTTAAATCAGTCATTGTTTTATTCTGATTATGATTTGTTGACACGTAAATCGTTTACGAGTTACAAGAAAACTTCTGGAAGGCGGCTTTGAAAGGCGTACTCTCTAAAGGCTCTCGTCTACTCGCCATTTTGATTTCGTGAAAGTAATGTTAATCCTATGGAATTTCGACTTTAATTCTCCCACATTTATTATTTGATCTATTTGAATGCAATAAAGTGCATCTGAAAGAGCAAAAAATAATCAATGCTTCTGTGGAATTACTTTTTTCCTAAGATTTTTAAAAATATTTGAAAATATTCTTTAAAGCCGGAAAACTCAAAAACGAATAGTTAAAATAAGAATAAAAATATTTTTAAAAATCTTAGGAAAAAAGTAATTCCACAGAAGCATTCGTTATTTTTTGCTCTTTCAAATGCACTTTATTCCATTCAAATAGATCAAATAATAAAGATGTGAGAATTTAAGTCAACATTCCATAGGATTAATATTACGTCTACGAAATCAAAATGGCGGGTAGACGGGAGCCTTAACCATAATCATAGATTTATGCACTTCAATTTACAATGTGGCTTTGGACAGGCTTTTTATAGTAACATTAAGCCTGTCCAAAGCCCATTGTAAAGATTTTTAAGAATAAAAGATTTTTGTGAATAAAATCATTCTCAGTAGCTAAGGGAGAACAGCCGTGTCATATTTTTATCAATTAGCTCGATACCAGAGGGTATTGTATTAATTAATTATTATTATGAAATAACCGAGATACCTTGATAAAATTTATTCTACATATTAATTGATACTTAAGTAAATAAACTTGTAAATTACAGGTAAGAATGGTTTCAGGAAGACGCAGACTGAAGTAACCCGTAACGTTGTAAATTATTAATATCTTCTCCACGCTGCCGGATTTTTCAATCTACAGTTTCTTAAAAACAAACAAATTAACACGAACAGCTGTAATTTACAGCATTATGTATATAAGGATCAATTAATATGAAAAATAAATTTCTTCCTAATGTTTCAGGTGTTTCGCGTTAATAATGAAAACTTAACGATATCCCTTCGTATATTTTACAAAACGGTCTGGAATCTCTCAGATATCCCATGATCGTTGTAAAATGTTATTAATATTATATATAATACTATAACAAATATTATTATTATTAATTTTGTAATATATTGAGTTATTACTAATATTGTGTTGTAGCTAATATAACTAGATGATTATTATTAATCAAATATTAACAATACGTGGACATGCAAAAACCAGCAAATTAATAATGCATGTAAAAATAGTGTTATTCAAACGGCTTTAAAAATCCTATGGGTTCAGTTCTAAAAGTTGCTAAAAGGCTATATAATATCTTCTAATATCAGACTAACATTTCAAACAATAAGAAATGTTCTCTATAATGCAGGTTTAAAAGGAAGAACCTCAAGAAAAAGATCATTCACAAAAGTGAAATAAACAAGATAAAACGTCCTGAGTTTGCATTTTGTCCTATAGTAAAAAAAAAAAATGGAATTTGGAAAAATTGTGATTTCTTATAATGAGAGAGTAAGTTTCAAATTTTCTCTTTATCAAGCATATGAAAATTTTGATGCAAAAGTAAAACTGCTTTAGATCCAAAACATATTCTCCCTACCCTCAAATATGATGGTTGAAATGTTATATTTTGAGGCTGTATATTTTAAAATGGAGTAATAAATTTGGATTTTATAGACACTACAATGACAGGATTAGCATATATATTTATTGCAGACAACATAATATATCTTTTAAATGAAAAAAAAATTATTTAAAGCATAAATGACAGTTTGTTTACTATTTTTATATCCTATTTTGTTTCTAGAAAATATTGATAGCCCGTTCTGATTGAGTTTTCGAAACGGCGAATGTAATTCCATTATATTTTTTATTAAGGTTTGGTAGAGAACAAACAAAAGAGAAAAAAAAACACAGACTGTTTATTATAATAATGAATGTTTCTCTTGTGGTGTTTTTTAATTCTTTTATCCTCTCCAATTTTCAGAGTGTGAAACTGAGGAGTCTAAAAAAAGAAATGATCCATCATTTCCAAACAGGCTGGACCACATTTTGAATAAAAACAAATTTGTGGAATATATCAAACACAGAATTCTTGGGTTGAATAACCCTTCATTAACTCCTTTTTTTTCCTTAAGAAACATTTCACTTTATTAAAAAAATGCCTGCATAGACACATGAAACGGGAAAAATAGCCTGTGCAAATGGTCAGCTTGTAATCAAAGAATATATCACTTGGAACTCCACTTACGCGAATAGCAGAGGGTTAATTAGAAGAAATTTATTTTCATTGCACGCCGTTTTCAGAATTCTCAATCCAGAAACGATTGCCCAGATAAGCGTTTGTCACACACGAACTGCTCTCAGCAGAGTAACACATAATACGTGTTGCGGCTTTTTTTTTTAATTACGTGGTGAATGAAACGATGAATTTTTCCTCTGGGTCTACCTTTTTTAAACGCTTGGACTAGCAAAGAAAATGCCCTACTTAGAATAAAATGCCTTTGAAGAATGTTTTCTTTTCCCTATTGGAGCAGAACCTGTATTCGCGACTCGATTTTTTTTTAAAATAACAGCGGAAAGAAATCTGTAGTCATTTATTCTGAAAGACAAATAGTTTGTGTATTCTAATAAGGCTGCAAGGTTATCTGTTAAGTTATCGCTTTCAATTTTCCCGACAGACAGTGATTTTATATAATAACAGTAACAGATGATTCCTTGTTCTGAATACATTAATATAGAAACAGATATAATTACCGAAACTCACTGCAACGCCCGCTGGTTATTAATTGCATCACTTTCTATTACCGATCTCGGTTATAAAAATCAAACGATAATAATCTAATGAATGGAAATTCATACACAGATGAACCAAATCGATTTATTTTTGTTCAAGCTATAAATATTGAAATTCTGATGACTATCGACTCTCTTTATGCTTACTTTTCCTAAATGCGTTGAACTATCGTTTGAAATATTAAATTGCCCCTAACCAATTCCCTCTGGTTCCAATGAGTAAAATAATTGGTACTGAGGTTCGATTTCTGAACCCTTTTCCTGTTTCTTCAAAGATCTCTTAGATAGCTTTTCAGAATACGAAAGACTGGATCGGACGTCTCACTGCGATACTCAATCACCAATCTAACTTCAATATTAAATTTTTTGCCACCCGAGTATGTATCTGATCAAATCTATTCATGGCATTTCCTAATTTGAATCTAATCTACGTAAATCACGTTACATCTCATTTGGCGAGGTTTCATTTTAATTAAATCAAATAGAAAAGTCCCAAAAATTGGAAGGGAAAATCTCGAGAGCTTACTATTACCTTCAAAATTTATCAAAGAACAAGAGTCTCTAATTTTTGTTGGAACTTTGAGAAATTCAGTGCCGGAAGATTACAAAATAATCATCGAGTTTAGATTATCTATACTTCAAAAAGTATTACATATATGAAAAAAAAACAACAACTCATAAGAAAATTAATTTTTCTGTTTGCTTGCAAACTGTTACAAATGTTTATATGTCCTCCTTTTGTTAGATGCACTAGGCTGCGCGATCGGCAACGAATCCTCTGCAGTTCGCAGTCCCGCTACAGGACTTCAATCGTTTTTCACATTGCATTAACACGGTATACTTGGAATCGTGGAGTTTCTAGATCCACAACAAGTTCCATTCGGTAAAGCTTACAATTGAAACAGGACCTACTATATAATCTGCCCTTTTTTTGTTTTGATCCTCATCACCTCATTTTAACCCCCAATCATCTGTTTTAAACTAGGCTGACTTGATGGGAGAAACCCCCATCCCAAAACGTATTTGCTTTTTAAGAAAAAATGGCTTTTTACACCAAATTTAAAATTTTAACCTTTAAATTTTTCTTTTTTTCATCATTGTATTTTATTCATGTATTGACACTCCTGTGTTTTTAAGATTGAAAACAAATTGGAATACCATGTTTGGCGTTATATAGCCTAATTTGGCTCATGCGCCAACAGTCATTCATCTTTTTTATCAGACAATAAACATTTATGCAGTTGTTCAATTCCATCCAGAAACGTTACAGTACATTATAGTCGAATTTCTCCCCGGATTTAGTGGATATTTAGATATAAATCACCGATGTAAAGTCTTTTAAATTGTTGTTTGTGAACTACCCTGTTCACAAATAGCGAAGCAAATTGATTTCTGTGGGCTAAGAGCAAAACAGTCTCAAAGTATGTCTGCTACATCGTATGAAGCATTTGATCTACTAGACACAGTATTCTTGAATTAGTGAGACCAGTGTAGAAAGTGCTCTGATGGCCTGGTGTATATGATATCCATAATTTTTTCTGAATGCTCTTTGCACTGAAATAAGATTTTGCATATTCTAAAATACAAAACACTTTCCGGTAGTTAGTCGGTGTTTTGAGGTATGCGACACGGAAAATAAATAGTTTCTTTCCGTTTACTTTTAACGTGGAATTAAGTTTCCGAAGAATTGGTGACATACGGAAATGGGATAGTATAGAAATAAAAGTATAGTACCAGCTTCTGCTTCTTCCCATAAGCACTGAAACTGCTAACAGGAGGAAGCGGTAGATGCGAATATTTATGCAATTATTGATATAACCTCTCTAGCATACAACTTCGCGAAGATACTTAAAATATTACAAGTCATCAACAAAAAGGAAGAATCATTCAGTTGTTATTTTTTTTTAAATTTCAAATACCCACACAAAAGACATTTCATTTATCGTGGCAACATCAATTGATTCTCCCCAACGTTTTATCCAAAACTGTTGTTTTCTTTTTCACCAGTTGTCGGATTCTGACAACCAAAATAAACTTTTTAAAATTAAGGCCAGTATAGATACAAATCGAAATGATACTGATTAAAAATACATAAATATAAATAGTGAAAAATATTAAAGTTACGTTAGAAATAGTAATATAAATATATTAATAATAAACTGAAATAGTTGGTATTATTTATAATGTTAAATAGTCAAAAATGCTTCTTAGAAATAATTTGACAATTCTGAGTATGTTATAGTGGATCTAATACATAGTACTCAATAAATAAAGCAGGTATAGATACAGAGTGTCGCCGGATTATCGAAAACGCAGGTTTATTGGAAAATCACTCGTAATAACGCATATAAACGTTAAGAGTTATGTATTATTGAGCAGAATTTAACACTCGAAAAAACTGAAAACAATTTACTGATTCGCCTTGATAGCCTATATTATTCTAATGAAGTGAAGGCATAAAATAATCTTCTGTATCATGTTAAAGCAGCGGATTACTGGTAGGAGGCGAAATGTCGGATTAAGGAAGGATTTGAATATAATTTGAAAACACCATGATTATTTTGTAATTACTTTGTATTATTTTAACCCTTAATAACAATATATAACATACATGATTATTTGTTTGAAAAAAATATGCACAAATATTTGTGTGTGAATTATTGAAATTATAAATATTTTTTCTATATATATTAAAATTGCTCCTCGTGACTAATAACTTAAACTGGTGTTTTTATGACACTTCTACTGATACTTAAACATATAAAGAACCTGCTGTATGAAATTTAGAAATATATAATTAATAGCAAAGTGAAAAAAATTAAAATTTGTAGTGCAAATTTGTTATGGTTGTTGTTGACAAACATCCAAATACAATTTTGATCATGAATTTTCAAAATGAATTATTAAAATAATCAAAAACGTAAGAAAATTTCTTTATCCTACACTAAAAGAAAGAATTTACACATTTGTATTTTTTAAACAAAATTTGAAAAAAAAAAAATAATTAAGGAGCATTTAGAATAAAAAAAAATTACTATGGGTAAAACTAATGTAAACGAAACGAGAAGCCATTGAAAAGCAATATTCTGAGATAAATTATTCTAAAGAAACGAAAAATCATTGGAAAGCACTTAAAAGTTAAGTAAGAGAGAGCAAGTTTGAATAAAGTGTGTCGTCGCCAGAGAGTTAAAGAATTTTTATCACGTTCTTAAAAATGAATTTCATCACTTTTGTTTTCATTGCGAGCATTTTATTAAAATATACTATTTCTGTTCTTATTACAATTAAAACCATAAACAAAATTTAGACCAAAATAAATTTTGAAACGCTCTCTGTAAATTAAAAATTCAAATTTTCTCATCACCGATAGAGGCTTTAGGTTAGATCCGTATCAACTATATCGAATCAGTACAAAATCTCATAATCATGGTGCAAAAGAGAGCATTAAATAAAAACCGATTGTGGGTTCTTGTTCTTTGAAAGGCCCTAGGCTTCAACCTAATGAATAATATAGTTTTGCATCTGTGCTTTTTAGCCAATAAAAGGGGCTTGAGGGTTCTCTATCCAGTAAGAATAAAAGAGAGAAGGAATTCAAATTTTGCAAAAGAAATCATTTAATATTTACTTTTATCTTTTTATTCATCACTAAAATAATATTACTTGATTGTCAGCTTCTGTTCAAACTTTATTATTCTTAAGTTAGTATTTTTATGCTGTATTCTTATTTAAGCGCCTTCGCTGCACATATCGTTCTAATAAAATTAGATTGAACATTATCACTTCAAATTAATGGTTTTTATTCCCTCTAAAGTTGATTTGAATCAGAAATTTTTGAAATAAATATACAAGGGATTGAGATGTTTGATATAAAAAAGTAGTATACATTTCAACTGTATTATCGTTTTTTTAAAAGCATGTATTAGATTACTAAACATCTTTTCATGTCTTTATAGCTTTAGAATGGTCTTTCTTTCTCTAAGTAAATGATAATCAAGATTTTTTTAGAGATTAGGGTAATACTTGAATGGAAATAAAACGAATGAAGAAATGGAAAAAATCCCTGCCTCTTGGTTCTCAGAAATTATGAAACTACGTAAGAAATAACCTATATAACAGGATGCTTCTTCATAACATGGTTTCGTTAAGAAATCTACTTCATCCAACAACAAAAAAATCATTTAATATCAACTCATTTCAATAAAGAAAAGCCACATATTTTCGTTAGTTCCCCCTTCCTCTTTTGGAAATTTCACTTAAGAGAATCCTTTTCAATAAGGGAATGCATTAAAAATTCAGATATCTGAAGAATCATTATTTTTTCCAAATCTCGATATGATTATTCTTAGCAGAAAGATTTATTGCAAAGGATATCAGTTCTCTGTAGTTGTTAATATACTGTTTAAAAAAAAGTGTATCTTTAATAAATCCTCTATTCAAGGCAAAAATGTTTATAACAAACATGCATTCTACTTGGAAAGCACATATTAAATTATTTTTTAAAATGCTTATTATACCTTGATTAGTAGATATATGGACTTATAATCGATTAATCGCAGAAAGATGATAGATACAAAGATCTACTTGTAACACAGTTTATGCTTGTTAAATTGTTATTGACGCTCGAAGTCCTCACGGTGAAAAGCGGGGACTAACATGATCCTAGTTTGAAATTATGAGCCATATTGATTGCAGTTTTTGCAAATCTTTGAATTGGGTAAATACAGACTGTTAGAAAAGTTAAGAAGACCACTTATTCAAATAAGCCCCTGGTCTGAAAAAACGAAGGTTCTGTTTCAGTAACTAACATTATTATTTTTATGTTCCATTTTCAATATTCAAATTCAATTTTCTGCGGAAAACCTTTTCACTCTTTTTACATGTTTATATGTATGAAAGAAGAAAAAATTACCGAAATGATAATAGACATCGATAAGTAAACAATAAAGAATGAAAAATCGTCGGACATTTGAAATTATAAAGTATTCAGAGGCACCAAAGAAGCTGGAGTGATGACAAGAACGGACTTTTGTCAGAAGAATATTTCCGTTTCCGCCCACCATTTTTTTCTGTCTTTCAAACCACTAAGCTACCGTGTACAATATAGGTTGGAGATTCATACAGAATACACAATCAGTTGTTAGCGTAGGTGACTAATAATCGTAGGGAGAAAGATACAAATTTCAATGGAGGCCAGATGGGTATCATGAAAACGACATGGTTATGTAGAGGCGCGTGGGGTTCTATTATCTGGTGGTCACCTATTCTGATAAGTCAACAATTGTAGAGAAAGTCAAATGTAATATGATATTGTCTATTATGTAATTGAGGAGATACAATCTCTACATACAGAACAAGAGTTTGTAGATGAGATCTGTGCTTATAGAGTAGTAAAAGTGAATCATCAAAAAGGTATTGTTAATTAGCATTAACATTTCTCATTTATTATTTTATGAGTAAAAAAGCAGATTTTATGCTTATTATGATGAATCTATTAGTAAGAGAATCGTAGTAAAGTCCTAATAAATATACTGGAGTCATAATTGTGGAAATGCTTCGTTAAAATCAAATTTTTGGAAATTAATTATTATTCAACTAAATGTTATAACGATTTTCATTTTAAATTTAATGAAATTTATTTCAATTTTTTGCATAAAATTAATCGTAAATGAGAAAATATGTATTTACATAACATAGCACTTTTTTGTGTCAAAAAGCTTCAGTAACAGTATTTAATTATTTCTCTTCAGTAGAAGCGTTTCTCAGCCTTTTCATTTTTCATGATGATCATGTACTTAAAATGTTAAAGATTCTTTTGAAATCAAATTTTTTTTAGATATTTTCTGGTTGTTTTGTGTGATATGTTTGAAACATTTCGTGCATGGAATAAGGACTTTAAGGATTTATTATTATTTTATTGTTTTAAGTTATTATTTTTATAATTTTAAGTTATTATTTTTATTATTATGATAATCTACAACATAAGTATAATGTTCTTTACCGTTTTTCTTAGTGTCTAACAGAAGAAAAAAAATGTTAAATCATAAATAAGACTAGCACTGTATAAACACATGCACATAATCAGGAGAAGACATCTAAAAAATTGAGAATTTCTTAAAAAAATCTTAAAGTTGTAGAATTAATAGGAATTTTAAAATATTGAAATGTTTTGATAATTATATAGAAATTTGAATTGTTTGTTTGAAAAAATGAATGTTTTTTGTATAAAATACAAATTGTATATCAGTTCAAATTTGGTGAATATTAACTTTTTATTATAAATATTTATTTTTTTAAAAAAAATTCTAACAGGGTACCATGTCATCTTATTATTTTTATTCAAGAATATCCCTATCCGTATATTCAGACACAAATATTAATTCTTTCATTAAATATTCTCAGATATCCAAAGAGCAATATTTTAACAAATGAAATGTTTAGTGTTTTTCGCATTATAAATAATGATACTTTTTGAAAAATTCATAAAATTAATGTTATTTTTTTCAAACGAAATTGTTTTTTTAAAATTATGCATTGACAATTTATTCAAAATGTAACACTTAATTGTTATTAAGTAATATTAACTTAAATAACACTGATGAATTGAATCCAGATGTTAGAGCTTTTTAACGAAATTAATTTAATCTTACTGCTTTCAAAATACAAATTTGGAGCCAAAATTCGAAGTTCATACAAATAAATACAAATGTCAAATAAAAATCATAGTAGAAATAGATTTAATAAACTATTAAAATATTATACCTTTCGTACCGGATTTACGATGTACTCCTGATGCTATATATTCGAATACGATAGCAAGACAAAGCATTGATTATCAATCTTGAATTCCAAGTTTACAACTGAACTAATCATTTCTAAAACTGTAAAAAATATAACAAAATTTATAGCTAGATGCATAATTCAGCACAGAATGTTATAACAAATAAAATATACTTTTAATTTTTTTTATCTCCAGATGATATTCTTACAGATAGATGAACGACTCCATTAGATTTTCAAAAAAGAAACGATTTTTACAAAATATCTCAAATGAAAATATTACTTTTAAAATAGCTACACAGGTAAACACTGGTAAATAATGTAAAATACTTATAAGAATATAAATTCGCTGATGATATAATATTGATGATAAGATAAATGATATTTCATTTGGTATATCTTAGAATTTTTTTAAAAAAGATCTGAATGGTATATCGTTTTTTTTTTAAAACAAATTCTTAACTACAAAATTCTGGAATAACTTTTCTCGTAAACTTCATTAAAAAAAGATTTACAGTCTATAAAAATTTATGCTATTTTCATTATCACACGAGGAAATACTATAAGAGCTTTATTGTTTTAACCCTTGTTCCATTCCATTTAAAGTGAACATGTAAAAAAAAGTCGCTCGCACAAACAATTCATTAGTTACATTGTAAGTTTAAATGACCTTTACCCTTTATTTATCATTCATCATCTATTTTTTAATGCGTACTTTTTTTTCTCACTAGTTTAGTGCCATCTACTTATAAAAAATGTTCTAAAGGAAGAGGCCATCACGCAAATCGTTCGTTTGCAAAGAATATGAGATAATTGTGAGTGGAACGGAATATCGGAGAAATTCCTCTCGATGTTATGTTTAAACATCATTATTACCACCATAAAGATGTCAGAGCAATGACGGAGGAAGAAATCAGAATATAAGACAGAGGGATTAAAGGCGCCGGCTTAATTTGAAATGAATGAGAATCTGGAAAGGTGCCTTTGAGGTTGGTATGCTGCTGCCCTGCAGCGCCTAGTGGCAATGACTAACCTCCTAACCTTATACTTTTTTGTAGGAATGTGTGTGTGTGCTTTCTCTCTCCAAAGTAGACCCATTTTCAAAATAATTTATCCGATACAAACACTAGTTTCGGAGACTTTAGTGTGGTTTCAACAGTGATGACACAGGCCACCCAAATTTGAGGTAGAACTATTTTTTGACACTGAAGATATTAAAAAAGTATGAAAAAAAAATTAAAAAAAAATGATTTATAGGAATGATAATGAATAACTTCAATAACACTTTGTGAAACAATTATACCCACCACAATTCTTTAAATTTTTGGACACTTACACAGGTGTCGGAGGATATTGTGAATATATCATTTATGTAATTTAAGTGGAATATTTTTATACTTGTTAATTTTTAATTATTAGTTCTAAGGTGCTGTTGGAAATGTTTAGGAGATATTTACCCGATTCGTTAAGATGGCGGCAATCTAATGGATGGGAATGGTTTATAACGAATGGATGCTGCCGGATGTCTGATGAAAAATAATTCAGTCATAAACACATAAATTGATTCGAGAGTTCTTAAGCCCCCTTTCACAAATTGTAAAAATAAAAATTAATAAATTAAATTAAAATACATTAGACTAACAAATAATTCTGAGCTATCCGCTTAGTAGTTCTGGCGGTGCTTCATACCAGCAATGCATTTGTGCACAGAGTGATTTGAACATTTGCGGAATATGTAATGTAACAGAATAATAATATGTAATGTAACAGAATAATA